>VDFB02281492.1:247014640-247126276 GCA_007258455.2 Sequoia sempervirens
CTCTACTTCTTTGATCACCACTATTTTAACCATGAGGGTGGTAGAAGTTGTCATTCCTTTGGCTTCGGCTGGTAACCACATCTTCACTTTTCTTTTCATCATCATTTCAGCTTCCTGAAGGTCTTCCACTGCCCTTTCCACTTTGACCTCCTTGTCCTTTTTGCTTGCTATCAAATCTTTTGTTCAACTTCTCTTCCACCTTCAAATCAAACTGATACACATCCTCAATGGTGGTCATTCTGACTAGGCTTAACTCCTTCTAAATGCTCAGTCGTAACCCATTAAGATATCAGGCTACCTTCTCCTTATTGGCCTCTATGTGGCTCGTTCTGATGATTATCTTGTGAAAATATTTAGTATATTATTTCACAGATCTGCTTCCTTGCTTCAACCCTTGCAATTTCTTCAACAAATCTAACTCGTAGTCCACTGGTATGAACTGCTTCTTCAGTTTCTATACCATGCAATCCTATCTAGTGATATTTCCTTTTCCTCTTCGATTTCTTTCCAACTGGACCTCTTTCCACCAAATACTAGCATGGCCCTTCAGCTTCATTTTCACAAACTTAACCCGATCTAGGTCCTCAATTTCCTCATACTCAAAATATTCTTCTAGCTCGTTGATCCAGTCGATCAACTCTTCTAGGTTTAGACTTCCAGAATAACTGAGGACTTCTGCTCTGGGTCTTTTCCTGATCTTCGAAATGGCCCTTATTAGCCACATTTGGTCTTGATCAATTGCTTCTTCTTCCTCTTCTACATTTGAACCTTCTTCCTCTCCTTCATCCTCACTTTCCTCCCTCAAGTTTAACCCTCTTCTCAACTGCTCTTGTAACGCATCAATTTGTCTTTGGAGGGCTGCCAGTGCATCTCTTCCACCAGCATTTTTGCCACCTTGACCACCTTTGGCACCACCACGCCTACCAGGCATCACTCTTAGATGCATCTTTCTTGACCTCGGCCCACAACCATGGTCTTGGTGCGAACTGCCTCACGATCGGTGATTTGTCCACACACTCAAAAAAACCTGGTTTTGATACCACTTGATGAGGGCGCAGCCCGAGACTTAAAAAATAACCCAAAAACAAGAAAATAATTTTATTATTCAGAAAATGGAGCTTCTTACATGCATAGGATCTTAAATCTCCAAGTTCTACAACACATGCAAGTTATAGAAAGCTACAGAATCACCCTTTCACAATATGTGAGCTTGTCCCCAAAAAGTTACCCAAAAATTATAAACCCACCCATAAATAAAGCTCCTCTTTAGTTTGGAGCCAAAACAAAATTCAAATTTGAGTTTAGGCAGTTTGGCACGAAAAAATTACAACTTGAAGTTCAAATTTCAAAAGAACACTTGCAATTGTATCTTCTAGAAAGTGCGCCAACTTCCCAGGGCCATAACTTTTGATCCAGGACTCCAATTCGCGAACCGTTTGAATCGTTGGAAAGGTCTCAAATTCAATAACGTGCTTGAAATTTTCTATGCCAATTTTGGCAAGTTTTGGGGCCGTTTCGAGAACTCTAAGTGCCTCAAATCTAACTCGAAGATTTTTAGGTGCAAATCTGGGAAACTAAAATTGCAATATCTTTCAACCCAGGAATAGAAAATAAAACCATAAATTGGGAATTTCATTATGACGAAAAGGGTATCCAAAAATGTAAAAACATCTAAAAACTGAGAAACTTGAAATTTAACTATTTTTGGGTGATGCAAGATTGCCCTTACACCACTGGATGCTCCTACATCAGGTTGTCTGGATAATCTATGTATAGATGGAGGCGACACCTTGTGACAGGTTTTCTGGATAATCCATGTAAGGCCATGTGATGACACTCTCCTCTAGCATTCCATTTGAGTTGCTTTATTGAAATCCTCTGGAAGTGGTCTATTGTTATGTTTTTGGTGATTTATCTTTGTTTAGTTTGTGAGTGGTATTTTGATATTATGTTATCTTGTCTGGAGTTAGTCTTGTGTTACTGTTTAGATGTGCTTGGTCAAGGATCCTTCCATGTTTACTCCCAGCACGGGGGTGGTTGGGTGGAACGTGCTACGCACCCCATTGGGTCCCCTTGGATGCATGTGTACTATTCTGTGCAGAGTTTTACAAATGCAATTGATCCAGGATTCATTATTACCAGATAGATATTTGCACTACAAATGTATTTTATTTATGGGCGTATCACTCCCACGCATGTTGGGAAGACTTTGATGTAATTTTGTATATGTGTTCATTGTGATGTACTATCAAACTAATGTAATGTATTATCATACCATGTAATCATTCTTGAACTACCATTTGTTAATATTGTTGAAGTTATGTTGTATCTATGGAAATATATACTTAATATCTTCATGATTAATTTATTTGTCATTTGCATGTATGGTTTTATATGGATTACTCTTATTAATGTGGTTATCGTTAATGGATGTTTTTTAAATGGTGATATGTGAATGAATGGATACGTGATTAAATATTTAATGTTTAGTCTATTATCTCTGTTATGGGTTAGTTTGGTAATGTCACCTCATGTACCCCAAGGGATTTAGTGGTGCAACTTAGAACATTGTTATGTTGGAATACTTAAGTACATTCCTTATGTTCTTTAAAAAAAAATTGTTGCATTTTTTTTAGTTGTTCCTTTAAGGTTTGCGCGACGGGGTGTTATAAATCAAGCCTGACTTGCAACCTCCAAAGGACTAGTCTCACCTCCGCTCGCCTCTTTTGGCCCCCAAAACCTAGCACTCAAGTAATACTAGGGAAAGGGTCAGTCAAGAATCACTAGGTAGAGTCGCAATGGCCCCCAGGCAGGATCTGGGTGGCTTTGGGGATACCTCTAGGTTATCAAAAAAAAATTGCTAACATTTATGTATATTTTCTAGATGAACTTTAGTTCGTCTTGTATCATGGATGAAGTTGTGTAACACTTTCAGAGTGGAATATCAACCTACCAAGACCTTTCATGTGAGATACATACCCTTTAAGGTTCATTGCTTTTTTTTTCTTGAATTGAGGTTGATAGACTAGTGGAATTATATGGTGACTCATAATTAATTTATTTGGTTAGTATCCATACAAGAAAAAAAATTCTTTATTGTAATGTAAAACTAGGATTAATAGCTATTTTGAAGGTACTATGCACAAGTAACTGGTGAAATACAAAATTTTGTATAGAATAGTTATGAAGCACATGATAGTGAGTAAATCATTATTTTAGTACATATATCATTGCTTATTTTTTTTAAAAAAATTATAGTTATTATTTCACTTATAGACCAAAGAAATGGTGGAAAGAATAACTTATGATAATTCCTTAGTGCCCAAATTAAGGAAGGGTAGTATACTTGACCACAAACAAATACAATGTGACTAACCCTATCATTTTAGCATATGAGTCATGGCTTGTAGGTTAGACCATCTAGATTATTATAATCATTGGTTCAAGATGTGGACAAAGTGGTATATATTTTCATTGTTAAAGTATGACGAGTTTTTTCTATGAATTCTTTTAGTGGTGTATCCTTGTTAAATAGAAAATAGTTCAAATTTGGGCCTCAAATTTTTTGTAAATAGGAAAAATGATTAGGGAAATTAAAGAACCACATTTATAGTCAATTTTATTTTAGTAATTATTGAACATTATTTCATTAAACTTATAAACTAGGTTATTTTTCCATAGTAAACAATCGATTATTGGATACTTATTGAATGAATTTTGTAATAACATTACAAATTTAAATCATATTCTACACTAATATTACATTCTCACTTATTTTTGGGGACACGTCACCAATCTTCCTTTCTCACAATTTATTTCCTATCTAATATGATAATTCCATTTTTTTCTAGGAATTAATATACATGTACAATTTAAATGTTCAATCAACTTAGAATTTATTTTTTTATATAGTTTAACTATGCAATAGAAATCAAGGGTTGGCTAAAAAATTTAAATCACATGCATATTATGTTTTAGATTGAAATTATAACAAATAGATTAGACAATAAATAGAAAGTGTATATTCATTCAAAATTATATTCTTTATATGACACAATATTTTAAAAAAAAAATCATGTGTGCTTGAATACCTTTCCAAAAGTATATTTGTGCTTATTGGTGAGGGACTTCAATCCTTGGTCCTCCCTATATCTCAAAAAGAGTGCATTAGGTTGCTACCCCTTGATCCTTGCAAGAGGGAATTACCTCTGACCCCATGAGTTATTTCCACCATAAGCCATCACTCTAGAATTACCAAAAAAAAAAAGAATATATGAAGGTTTATATAGAAACTATGTGAATATTGATGAACTGATAATTTAGATAATTAGATTTTAATTGTTAGCCTATGTTAATTATTTATTTCCATAGGAAAAAAAATTGAAAAGGAAAGATTCACCACATTAACACATTTATGTAGTATTCACAAAAAAAATAAAAATACACAAGTTTCTAGTGATACACAAATTTACCAAAAAAAAAATATTTTCTTCTAAAAAAGGAAAGGTTAACTATGAAAATTAATGCACTTAGTGAAGATTTTCCAACATTTTATTAAAAATTTAGGGGCCTTTCATTATATTTATCACTAGTCATGTTATAATTATATGAAGAATACAAGTTTCATAAGTTTCATAGTAGCTTAAGAAAATACACACAAATAAAAGTATAAATATATTGTAAAGGTTGAGAAATATGTTATTTATTTTATCATATATATGAGAATTCAACAATATTTATTTGTAGTGATGAAATTTATATAGTCATGAAAATTCTCATATAATTTTATTTTATTTTACAATTTTTTTTCTATATTATAAATATTTTCAAAATGACATAAATTTATATGTGCTAAGTCCATTCCTCTAGCCTTCACTTATTCCTCTTTAATTATATCTCTACATATTTAATCATATCTTATTCATTTATAGATATATTCTCATACACCTAATATTTATTGCACCATATATATGTGGACATTTATTTCTTAAATAGACATTACCATTATTTTTATCTTGGCTCAATTCTATTGGTGTTGAATTGATTATGTATCCACAAATTTAACTCTTAAAATTTCAAAAATGAAATTCAAATTTGGCCGACTATTTTACATTTCACTAATCATTATGAATCAACTAAATAAATATAAAAAATGATTGAAGAAAACCTTACAATATCTAACTCTCCCCCAAGACTTTTGACAAACCCTAGACAAAGCCAAGAGGACTTGGTAGGGAATTTGGAACAAAAAACTTCAAATTACATAATTTTAGTTTCCAAATTGAAGGCTTGAACATCAAATCCCCATCACAAATCACTTGCTTCATGATTAGAAGCAATGATTACTAATGTTGACACAATGACACATCAAATAAATCAATGGTAAAAATATAAAGATTCATGCTGTAAATTTATATGACAAAATTATCCTATGATGAAGTGAAAAATAAAGACATAACAAAAGAAAAAAATATGTCTCTTTGTATAGATCCTAGAACCAATGGACCCCTTATTGTGACTTTGAGGAGATTTCCAATACATTGGTGCAATCATGATGAGATAAAAAAATATTTTTGGGGTTAGGTGGTGGATGGTCTTTGACTAACCTCTGAGTTTCTTCTTAATAAAATTCCCAAATATTTTAATATGAAGGATTTCTAGGGTAGAGGTGGAGGCTCTTCCCAAGATATATTGGGAGCTTGTCAGGTAGGAAATTTCCAACAAAAAAGACCACTAGCACAAAAAAATATTCATCATGTGATGATTCCATTAGTCATCAAGGAGGCTATGGAGATGCAAACTCTCCATGCAATTTCTAGCCTTTAATAAACACACTTATAAAGAATCACACACAAATAGCCTAGCCTTTTGCTTTAGTAGATGATCTAGTCAATCGACCATCTAGTGCTAGTGCCCCTAGCTCTCACCTATGCTTGAACTAGTGTAATCTATGATTTGGAAGAGATAGCGATGTGGAGGGTGTAGAGGATGGAACCTACCACAAGTGTAATCATTGTAATTTTAAATTTTTTGGGAGTATAGATAGTGCTTGAGGTGCTACATCAGATAATATGGTGATGAATGATGAGATGCTAGATGATGTGTATCCTAGTGACATACATGTATTTTGATTTATAAAATTTTATATATTATACATAAAATTTGTAAATATAAATAGATTTTTAATTATAGAATTGAATTAAATTGATACAAACATTATACATTTCAGGGTGTAATGTCAGAGGGTGGTATGACATCGATATTCCCTCCAACAAGTTGTATAGTTACATTTGTATCAAAGGTAAAAAATTGTATCAAAATAAAATAATAATTTATATTCAAAATAATGTTTAATATTTAAAAATACAACTTTTGTTGAATAGGTGAGCATTACATCACTATCTAGCATGCGTGTTGATATGGATGGTTGTGACACTTGATTTACTTAAGTACACTATAACACATTTAATTTTTTTTTTTTTGAAATTTTGAAATTTATTATTTATGATATTTGTGTTTATGAGTTTAATCTATTATTGTTTGTTTAGTTGAAAATTTCAATTATTACACCTCTTGGTATATGAGAAAATTTGGATCTTGGTGGTAGTGAGACAATTTCATCATCAACATCCTTAACACAAGTATGCCATGAACATATATGTTTAATAATGATTATTTTGTGTCAATGGATACGAATAGGTAATAAATACCACATAATTGATATATATGTCTTTGTTATGTTATACATTGATGTAAACACCCATGTGCAAGGAAAAACCTCTCTTAAAGATGTTTAGTGTGTTGGGTGAAAATTATATAATCAGCTTTTCAATAGATTACACAACTTGGACTTCAGCCATAGCAATGTGAGATGTAAATCTCTCCTCTCAAAAAGGGGAGGCGCCCTTCTTACTGCTAATAGAAGCGATAGTAAAACAAAAAAGTAATTACAAAATGTACACGAAACTTACGAAGTGGGGGGGTGTGTTACATTCATCCTTCTCTCTTTTTTCAGAGAAGATGTTTACAATGCTTCACTGTTGGAAGTTCACAATTCTTGATAACCTTAAACTAACAACTAGCAGTAATACCAATATCTCTATCTCGTCAAAGCGAAGTGTAGAGATACCAGAAGTGATTAACAATAAATAAATAAAGTAAAAGGGAAAGCTCACGAAGGCACAAAGTCGTTCCGTAGCTTTATCAATGTTGGATCTGTGAAGATGTGTCGTTTGTCACATTAGAAGTACAAAGTCTTCTTAGACACAGCAATTCCTCAAATAGCATGAACAATTACAAGAACAAAGTCTTGTAGATCATCCAACCAAAGTATCAAAGAGCATGAACGATTACAAGCACAAAGTCTTGTAGATCATCCAACCAAAATATGCAAGAGCATGAACGATTACAAGCACAAAGTCTTGTAGATCATTCAACCGAATGATAAACAGAAACACAAATGCAAATCTAAATAATAGATGCAACACAAAGTTTACATAAACTATTTAGAGTCCTTCAGATTTCTCAAGCTAATCACCACCAAATAAGATCAACTCACAAAAGTATTGAATCCAATGCAAAGTTTGGTTTGCAATCTTCTTTTTATTGATCAAATTTCATTCACAAAGCATGAACGCAAAGTTTCACAAATTTGCTTCAAAAAGGGCAGCACTTCGTTGCAAAAATACTAAAGGATCCATTTACAATGGAAATCCCTCACATTATATAGAAAGAGGGATGAGAAAAATTAGGAAACTGATTGAGGAAATTAAGGAAAGTTAGGTGAGCGATTTTAGGAGATCTCACCTAACTTTGACCAAAGTCAATGTTTTCAAAATATTACATCTTTGAGCTTGGTGTAATTACAATTTACAAAAAGACATTTGAGAATGTCAAGAAATATTTACAAGATGCATAAAAGGATGCATCAAAAAGATCTAACTCTGGAGATCAGGAATCCTCATGGTTCCTTGCTTGGGCGCGAAGTCTTCATACTTCTTCTTGGTCTCCTGCATGAACTTTTTATTTGGAAGAACCAAGATCAAAGGACATCACCTTCGGGATCACTTGACAAGATCTAGAGAGAAACTACAAGGATGGTGAATCAATAGACGTTAGCAAAAAAAATAGCATTGGGAAGCATGAAGCAAGAAACGATGATGGGAAAGCGTGGAGAGGATGACAAGGCAAGCAAAATGATGCACAAAATGGAGGGAAAGAAGTTCAGGAGTAAATCAAGCGAGTTTGAAGCTTATTTGGAAAAAAATGTAAAAAGTGTAAGGGCGCCAAAATTTAGTGCCCTTACATTTTTAGGAATTCAGACTTTGATGCAGTGGCGCTGAAAAATAGCACTCCTGCATCTCAGTGTTAGAAAAATATTTCAAAGTGCAAGGGCGCACTTTTTCAGTGCCTCTGCATCTGAAACATGGTTTTGGAAAATAGATGTAAGGAGAATAGGAGATTAATAAAGAGGAACGAATTACCAAAATGAAACGCGAAGAGTGCTGAAGAGGAATGGCGAAATTCTCAGAAAAAAAATGTGTTTGTAGTTTGAAGAAAACTCGCCCAACATGAAGAGAGGAAAGCAAAAGATCATAACAATGAAAATGGCGAATTAAAACACCTTTAAGCAAAAGAGAAAATCGAAAACCTAACTCAAGTCAAGTAATAAATTTAGGCACGAAAAGTGGCACGATTGACGAAAAACGTGAAATTCATGAAGAAACGTGCCAAGGCCAAGAAAAAGTTAAGTGTCAGGAAAAAGTGTAATGGCACTAAAATTTAGAGCTATTACATTTTTTAGAATTTTCACTTTCATGCAGAGGCGCTAAATTTTAGCACCCTTGCACTTTTTGTACTTAGCCAAATTTTGGCTTCAGGGCAGGAGTGCACTTTTTCAGTGCCACTACATTTTTCGCAATTCGCTAAGTACGGACAGTGAGACTTTGCAAAGGATCTCGTTTCGAAGGTCTTCGCGAAGCGAACATGGGGGAATTCTCGAATTGACTATTTGAGACTTTGGAACACATTTTGAGGTGACTTGAAAATCACTTCGTTATGCGTACTTGAACTTCACGAATCCTAAGAAACAGACAAATTTCGTAGGGGGGTTATCCGTGGAACGAGCGCTGCTAGATTCCGTGATAACATAGTGTCATAGGCAAGAAGAACTAGACTACAAATATGTTCTAAGAATGTCTAATACTAGCATTTTAAATAATTTTTATAGTTATATACTTTGGCATAGGATATAATTTTTTATTTTTTGTATAAGTACATATACAAAATAGTGAGCATAGGAGATTAAAATGACACAAGACAACAAGTGGTACAAGGGAATGAGGTTCAATATATAGTCAAGCTAAAGAGGTTGGATGCTTGAAGAATGGTGTTCAAGATTAATAGATGAATTTACTTTTTATGCATGTACATGGAACATGGGTATTATAATTTGTATGGATATATGTATCAATGATATTTTGTAGTTAGAGACAATATATTGGCCTCATGGCATTGTTTGACATTTTTTATGCCTTTGTGACCTTATCAAGATCAATATATCAATATTTTATGTGTAGTAGTAGCTTAAATAGTTTAAAATATTCTCATAATCTACTTAGCTCTAGTAGTGTATTTATGAGGACCTAAGAGTTGTATTATCACTTATCTCTTTCTATTGGAACCACTCATTACATCAATACACTATTTAAAAATATGTTTTACTTGTAGCTACAAAACATGATCATATTTAATTTCCATGTATATGCAAGTTATGATTTCCATGTACATAGAAAAAAGTACACATAAGAACCTATCTCTACCAAAATTAAGAATTAAGATCATCTCTTGATTCAATTTTAGAAATCAACACCACTTCAACCCTTGGACTAATGTCTATTTTCAGCTCAAAGAAAGGATAGTGTTGAGTCTCTCATAAAAAAAATATTGCTACCACTAGAATTGGATAATGATCACATGACCATGGAATCCACATGAAAAAAGCTAAAATACATGGGATAATTTTTTAAGTACAACATATAACACTCAAGGACATTAATGCAATTAGGCACATTATTTTTACACATAACGTCTTGTCACAATATGGCATTGTATAAGTGGAGGACTAACATCCCACACATCCCTAACCTATTAAAAATGTTGGGAACACTTTCAGAACTAGCCACAAAGGGTTCCAACCTTCTATAGCCTTCAGAAGACTGAAAAAACCATCTCCCAATTCCTAGGTTTGACAACCAGGTCATTTCAGAAGGTTACACATAAAACGATGTAGGAGATGACATAAGTCCTCAATGAAGAAACTTGAATACTAGTTAAAAGTACTAATATGACCCCAAGACTATGGTGAGAAACTTTCATATACAAAATTTTCCAAATGAAGTCCCAAAAACTCAAGGAGAAAGCACGTTTATAGTTGGAGAATGTTTGACTAGGTTTTGAAGGTTCGGATGACCAGAACGATTGAAAAATAAAAAGTACAAGGAATAAAAAATATTTGACAAGGTAATAATGCTTAGAAAAACTCTAACTAGAATTGGTTAAGAGGATTTATATTATGAAATTTTATGGGGACGAGGCCACCCAAGAACAAGACCAGGTCACTCTAACACACTTAGGCAAAATTTTGAGTTTTCTAGCTTGTAAAACCATGTCGCCCTTGAATTCTAGGCCACCCCAGTAGACTTAAAAGATGCCTCACCTACTAATAGGCTTCCCCAACATACTACCAAGCTTCCCCAATAGTGTTTGGCTATTTTCTAATGGACTAGTTTAACTTAGTGTATAAAAGGGTTGCCTAGATGTAGGACTAGGCTGCCCAATTGTGAAATTTGACTTATATTCATTTTAATCACAAAATGAAATATCCATGTGTTTTTTTATCATTTTAACATCATGATTAATGTAAGCATAAATATATCATTCTTGGTACCAACATCGAGACATGTAAATGATAAAAAAACTCTTCTTCTACAAGTTTACATCCATCTCCAAAGAGAGTTCCTTAAACATCAATAATGCAATTATATAAATAAAAACATCTAAATACATGAATTAAACTAGAAATTACATGATGAAATTTTTTTCCTCAATCCATGAACCTCCAGTCCCTAATGGTGGTTCCATGCCACGTGACCATGTGATACCTGTAGGCTCACCCCACCCTACTAGGAGATAGTCACAAGGTCCAAACACTCACACACACAATACATATGAGGAGAGGGGTATGCACTCACGCGAGACATGGATGATACAATGTATAAAATTATGTAATGATACTAATATTGATCAATATAGGAAGAATGCATAATAATTCTTTGGATACTACTCAAATATAGTCCAGGGTTAAATGTTAGAGAGCAAGAGAGCTAGTTTCATCGTGAACACTCATGTGCTCAACACGAAACCAAGTACGCTCTCATATAGATGAGAATAATTAACATTACAAGTCTTATTCTCTCTAAATAGCTTGTCTTCCTTGATCACCCTTAGCCTATAAGAGCACTCAAGGCATGAGAGGGATACCATTATCTTAGTTAGTTTATTTACCCCATTTTCATTAAGTATCACTTATTATTAAGAAACTCTCCATATTTTGATTTCCTATGTGCATCTCTGGATCAAGTTCACATTGGGAGCCACTCCCATCACTCTCTCTAACACTTAGACTCTAAGCTCATCATACCCTCCAACAAGTGTGGCATAAAAGTCAATGCAAAAATACAATTTTTTCAAATTTCAATGACACTTTCCCAAAATGCATATTATCAAGTTTCACAAGGTTCCATCTTTTCAAAACATCCACATTCATTCATTTTCATGTATAACTTTCATTTTTTCTAATATTTTCATAATGTAAAAACCATGAAAGTTCCCAAATCTTCCATTAAAATTCATCAAAATGTAAACTTTAAAAAATAAAAATCATAAAAATACCCTTTGGTGGAAAATATGCCCAACACCTCTCTTAAGCTATAAAATTGGCATTTCCCATTTCCCAAAAAATTGGACATGGTAACCCCACATTTTGAAAAAAATTTAAATAAATCAAATAATTTAAACATCTAATATTCTAAATGAAGCAAGTTGGGAGGGTTCTACACTCCCCTAATCATTTTCCTACAACTAGATTCAAAGGGAATTGATAAAATAAAATAAAAACAATGAAGATACCTCAATTCCCTCCAAAATTTGAAATTTAAAACCTAACAAGTGCACCACATGAGGACTCACAAAAAATAGCAAGCTCGATCCCCTCTTAAATCCTATCCCAATGAATCCAACCTCGTCAAATTTCCATAACAGATGCACTCCCAATCAACAAATCTCCAAAATGATCCAAACAAGTTTTTCTCACTCAATGTTTTTTTCATAATTACAAACATAAAATGAAAATAGAAAAAAAATTCCCTACTTGTACCCATTTCAAAACTCAATTAGAAATTCATATTTGTATTTTGTAATTCAAAACTCCCTCAATTTCTCCAAAAAAAAATTTGATCAATTAAATCCATTCCAAAAATATCATTTAACATATAATTTAACCATTAAATCTATTTAAGCATAAAATTGAACTAATTTTGTGGAAAAATAGAATCTAAATAATTCAACACACACTTTCCTTGGGCTTCCACAACAGGGTTACAATATCTAGAGTCATATAAAATGAAATCGAAATGGTAAGATAATGTTAAATCACACTTGAATCGAGTATGATGGGTAAGGTTAACAATTGGCCAATGTGACATATCTGATATAACAACCATCAAGGAATAATTCAAACCTCTAAATCTAGGTGGAAAAATTCCTTGTTCTTATATCCACTCAACAAATGTCAAGTGTACCTGTGCATATATATAACAATAAAAACACATAGAATTCTTGAATGAGGTATATAACATAATCATAAGCACTCATTCAAATACACATGTGCATAATCATTAATTAAAAAAACATAATCCATCAAAAAATAATCATAATTATAAAACTATATTTAAAAGTGTATCCAAATTGATGCCAATACAAAATAATAATGATGTTATGAATAATATTGAATCTATATGCAGGTAAGAGCATATGATCAAATTCAAAAATTGTATGAAAGATTACAAATGTGAGAGGCACTACATCCTCCCCTACTAGAAATAGGCTTACTCATGGAAGCATGCAAAAGGACAAGGATAAATAAATCTCAGTTGCTTTGCATCCTCCCAAGTTGCTAAAGACTCACCATTCAGGTCCCATTAGACCCTTACCTACTCTAGATCCCAAACTTTGAAGGCTAGTCTCTACTATTGGAGAATATGAAAAGGATCCAAAGATAGTTTCCCACCCTCCTGGACTTACAAAGAACTCAAATCCAAAACATGGGTCACATCTTGAATATACTGCTTAAGAACTGAATCATAGAATATGTGATGGATATACAATAAGCTGCATGGCAAAGAAAGACAATAGGTAACATGACCAATCCTCTCAAGAATATCAAAAGGTCCAAAAAAATGTAGTGAGTTTAGAGCCTTTTCCATAATAGATATGACTCTTCCATGGTTGCATTCTCATGAAAATACCGTCACTTACTAAGAAGTTTTGATCCAATCTATGGGAATCAACATACTTCTAATGGTCATGGGTTGTCACCAAGTTCTCCTTGATCTGATCAACTTGATACTCGATATCCTGAAGCATCTCAAGACCAAAGATAACATAATCCCCCAAATAATCCCAACTCAAGGGAGTACAACAAGCTCAACCATGAAAGGCCTAAAAAGGTGTCATGCTAAGAGAACTGAGGTACCCAATATTATAGGAAAATACTACAGGATACAAATAGTCCTCCCACTTCAACTATCATTCCATCACATACATGTAAAGCATGTCCTCAAGAACATAGATCACTCTCTCCATTTGACCATCTATCTCAGGATGATAGGAGGAACTAAAATTAAGTTTCCCCCCTAAATAATGTTGTAAGGAAGTCCATAACTTAGATGTGAACACTGGATCTCAATCTAAAATGATCCTATGACAAATCTTGTGCAAACAGACAATGTCCTCCATGAACACACATTCCACTAATGCAACTAAATACGAAGACCTCATAGGATAAAAATGGGAAACCTTAGATAAATTATCCATAGTCACAATGATGGCATCATGATGACAAGAAGACATAGGCAACCCAACTATGAAATGAATAGAAATCATATCCCAGTTCCACTCGAGAATGACATGTGGTCCAACAAACATGTGGGATATTGATGCTTGGAATTAACTATTGACACTTAAGGAATCTAGCCATAAAATTGGAAACATTATGTAGCAGTGTTTCCCAATGATATAACTGTCTAAGGTCAGTGTGTATCTCCTTGATGCCAAGATGTGATGAATATGGAGCTTGATATTCCTCAGAAAAAATTATTGAACAAAGATCCTAGGAAACTAGAACATAAGTATGACCAAGATGTTGTAATAGTCCATTAAAATCCAAATAATAATAAGAAAACCTACCCCCAAGGGCTCTCTCAAACTCTATCTCGAATCTCACCTCTTGATACCATGTGTCACTAGAAAATGCCTCAAGACTACAACCCCCAAATTGATACCAAGGGTCAAAACTGAGCTCTCATGTCTTCTCCTACTCAATGCATCAACAAAATTATCCTTCCCTTTGATGTAATGGACATCAAATACATACTCATAGAAGAACTCCATCCAATGACATTGTTAGGAATTCAAGTTTGGCTAAGTAAAGATATATTGTAGACTATGATACATTCAATATGAAGCTCAAACCAATGACCCAAAAGAAAATACCTACAATGAACAAGTGCATGGACTACTTCTGCTAAATGAAAATTGTGACTAGGGTAGTTCATCTCATGATCCTTGAGCTTCTTTGACTCATAAGAAATCACTCGACCCTTCTACATGAGAACAACCCCCACACCCACTCAAACCCCCTTACAGGGAGGACCATTTACTACTGATAGAGTCTACCCCAACACATGTTCTTAATGAAAATATAACACAAAAAATTTCTACATAACCTACACAACATATACAACATAATCCACTTATGCAAACAAGATCACTTTCTCATGAATTTACAAATTTTGACAATCATAACAAAAACTAACAATAATACCACTACAAACTCATACAAATTTTATTTTCAAATGAAAAACTACTACAAAGGATTAACTCATACCTCGAGAAATATTTTCCCAACACACTTGATTAAACTTTTTATATGAAGACTCTTCTAATCTTATCATCTCCTCTTAATCCATTTTTTATAAATTATCTTCTCCCTTCGCTCATCTTGGGAAAACTGAACCCCCAAAAATGTAATTTGTTTTCTATCCTCGAGGGAAATGCATAAATAGGAGAGGTAATTTATTCATCTTATGACAAGTTCCATCTCCACAATAGATATTAACTTATTTTAGTATAACAAAAAAACATAATAAATTATATGGATTCATAAACATATACACATATAACATTGTAAACACATAAAATAGCCTAGACCTGCAAACCTAACATTTTTCTATGTCTTATCATATTTCGTCTATTGTCCAAATTCAACTATTAATTAAATAATTCTTAATTATTTAATTAATTCACATCTTTTATTTCTTCCTGATTATTTAAATAAATAAATTTTATTTAAATACGTCATTAATTTTTAAATGTCTTCTTATAATTAAATAAATTCTTTAATTTATTTAATTATGGTCCACCTTGGCACTTTTCCCATTTTAAATAAAATTATTTATTTACAATGATCCCATTTTCTAATTTTCTCTCTTTTAGTAAATAATTTAAATTAGTTATTTACTGTCACATGACCCCACCTTTTTGAATCAAATTAATTTTTAATTCAAAATAGCATTTTCCTCTGTAAATCAAGTAATTTCTAAAATTATTTTATTTTCCAGCTACCTCTTTTTCTATGTCAATCTTATCTCCTTGTCACATGCATTGTCAACCCTTGATTTGATTTTTTCAAATTAAATCTTGTCCACTCATTTTGAATTCACCCTAATGTTTCCCTAACCCTAATTGTGGGTTTTCATATTGAATTTGTCCATTGATTCTAGGGCATTTGTCAACTTTTAATCTTGGCCATTCATCCAAAATTGCATTTTCTATAAAATGTCAATTTTTCTCTCATTTGCACACCTTGTGCAATCTTGTTTTAGGCACTCTTGACATCTTGGAATTTTAGCATACTTTAGGCATATTTTAGTCTTTTCTTACTAGTTGCATAGTTGCATAGTGTAGCATTTTACATCAAATCCTTCAACATTTGCTTTGGTCTTGGCATAGTCATAGATTGCTCACATAGAATATGAGGGAAAACTACATATTGCAGCAAGTTGAGAAGGTGTAATGGAGGTCAATCATGGAGGTTGAAGACTCAAGGTAATATCTCTCTTTGTTTTCATGTTTTCCTCCTTTTTGTTTCATTATTTACTTTGGGTTTTGATTTATTTAGTTGTTAATCTGCTAACCTAGATTTTTCCCATAGTTACATTGGTGAACCGAACGCCAAAATCACACCTTTTTTATTTTTTTCGTATGACCTTTTTTGTGTTTGGCAGGTTGATGCATTTTTTGTTTCCTATGACACATTTGACATATCGCTACACATTCACCCCTTCGAACGACACATACGCTCTGCTACGATGCACCAGATTTGCAAAAAGCCACATTCACCATCTCGCAACGCATTTGCTTTGCAGGTCGATACATCTGTCTAACAGATTTTAGATTCTACTTTATGACACATTGGTTGCACAGAATGACACATTTTCTTGACAGATTCCAAATTTGGCCCCGAGAAGCATCTGACTTGTAGAGTGACGCATTCGCTCTGCTACGACACATTCGTTTGGTAAATTTTTGTTTTCATTTTTTTCCAAAATTTTTCAAATTTCTTATTTCAAGTTAGTAGTTTAGAGGTTTTTATGGTTACTAATCTATTGTTGCAGCATGCGGCATTGAATTTTTGTGGGTCCAAGGCATCTTTTGAGACTACTAACAAGTGGTTTTGTAGGTTTGAATGTCCAAGCATGTTATTTTAAAACCTTTTGTTTTTGTTTTAGATTAGAAAATTTTTACACTTCCATTGGTGCTTTAAAAAAAACATTTTCTTGTCTCATTTAGATTTAATTAGGAGGTTAAAGAACTATGCTTGATTTTTCTTGAAGGTGGTAGGTGATTATGCTCACCTTGTGCAAACTATGTGATAAAAAAACTAGACCCATCTATTTTATGTGTCACCCCGATTCAATATTTGAAGTATCCTCTCCCATTGCACACTTGTGTGATCCTGGGTCCAAGAGAAATGGTTATTGACTCTAAGAATTGGGCCTTCCTTGGTGGGAAAAATTACTCACCCCAAGGCGACTCAAACCAGCAACAGAGCTCTTTGGCCGACCTACCCCCAACCAGTATATAAATGTGAATCCTAACAAAAAGCCTAGGATTACGAGTGCAGATGTGTCACACAGACAAGTGAACTCCCCAAAACCTTGTTGAGTGTAGCCTCTTTAGGTTGGAGTTCCTCCTTATTGATGCTAATCTTGCCCCATGTGTGGTCACTCGAATGGGGGTCCCGAACTAAAAACTTTTGTGTAGTTTCCAAAATCCCTTCTATTTGCTAGTGCAACAACGGTCGTTGTGAAGGCATCCACATTCTCGCAGTTCTTAGTAGAGGTGATCAGCCTGCCATGGGAGTTTTATGGGGGTTGGAAGCTTGGTTGATCTGAGAATTGAGTGCACTGTAAGGGGGAGCCCATGTGGCCAAGCTTCTGAATTCATCCGCTAAGAATAAGTGTGGTTGGGGAAACCCACATGGAATCTAGCAAATATTGTCCTTGCTTAACCTAGGATTGTGCTTGTCTTCTTTATGCATGCTTTCAAAATATTGTGCTTTCCAAATGTTTTTTTGAAGAAATTGAAACAAACAAACATCTTTTTCAGACCTGGAAACTATCACTCACACTCAAACAAATCTGAAATTTGGTCAAAATTACAAACAAACTAGACTTATTCTGCTACAACACATTTGTTGCACTGCATTTGCTTTGTTGCACCACATTTGACACTTCCTATGCCGCAATTGCTCTACTAAGCCACATTTGATAATTTATGTGACACATCTAGCTATCTTGACCTGCATTTGACCTTCTGAACAACACAATTTCTTTACTAAAATCACATTTGCTATCTATAGAGTTGCATTTGCTTATCCTGAGATGCATCTGGCAAAATGAACTGCATCTAAGATTTGTTGATGGCGATTTTGGCACCACAACCATGCAAGAAAAATATTGCTATTATGCTTCTCCTGAAAGTGAAAGGAAACACATGGATGCCTTAGCTCCCAAGGTCTTGGTAGTTGGGTCTCAACTGTGCTGATGTTACTCAGGGGTCACTGCAATAGTAATATTCAAGGGGCCTACTGGTGTTGAGCTCCTGGATTGTTCTAAAATCAAGCATGAAATAAAACCTACTCTAACAGGGGTTTTTAAATAAATATAAAAAGATAAGTCAGATTTTTGAAACAGAAAATAATAATAGTTCATCCAATCTTAACCGGACTTGTTAACTTCAAGGAATTTGTAAACCAAACTACAGAACAAAGTAAACTTGTGATTGACACACAACCACTTTCATTCATAGTGCTAATTCGCATAACAAATTTTAGTTACCATTTAAATAAAACACAAAATGATATTTCATTCCTTGAAGACTTCACAAATCAAATGATTAATTCAAGACAAACACCATTTTGAAACACAACATGAAATAGATTTTAATCTAGTTGCTTCTACTGTGATGAAACAAATAAGCAACATTTACAAAGCTGGCACAATCACCAGTGTATAGATAATCTATGATTTTAGATTGTTTTCATTTACACTAAGGAAACAGAAAGGTACATGTGTCTATTCTGAATCTGAATCTAAATCCTAATCAAGAAGATAGTGGAAACTCCTATTACAAAGAATTAGGAAGCCACACTATCTCCTTTTATTAACTTACTAGCTCCTAACATTTCTAACTTTTAAACAGTTCTCAGTCTAAAAGTTCTCTAGATCTAGAAGTTCTAATCGCTTATTGTCTAACCTTTTCAAAGAGGCAAGAATTCCATTTATACAGAGTGTACAAGAAAGGATGCGTTGTCCCCTGCACTAGGGTTTTACAAAAATATCTGTTGCCTGTAGAGTTAGCTCTCAAATCTTTTGAAGAAAGTTGGTTGTACATTCAATGTGAATCCTTGTTGTCCATGCTGATGAAAGGTTTCTACTCATTGGAGAAGTCTTTTTAGATCTTTGGAAAACTGCAACATTAACTCTAGCATCCTCGTGTCCACCTTTGAAATCCCTTGTGGAGTCACCTTGAATGCTCTAGGATATCTGCATTAATATTGATCTGCCTCTATCAGTGGTCGCCACAGGTGTTCCTCTGAGTCATGGCTTCTTCATTCTTTGGCCTCCCTTCTGTTCTGGAGTCCTCTTCTCGTTGACTGTCTTCTGGAAATGCCATCGAGCCTCCCTGTAGATTTGAATGCCATCACCCAAGTCGATCCATCGTCATCTATTCTCAGAAGGAATCTATCTTTCTTGCATTCTGTTGATCTTCCCTTACAGGAACAGTCAATCGGTCAAAGAGACCGATGAATCACTCTTTTGGCTGCTTCTGATTGGTCAGGCGTATTGCCAAGCGAGCTCCTCAAGCAGTCAAAGGCAGTCTGATCAACATCGCATGTCAGTGAGACACCATCAGTGTCTCACTGATGCGATTTCACCATTGTGCAGTTATCGGCATGACACTAGACAGTTGGCAAGACATTTCAGCGAGTAGTAGAAGTCATATCGAGTCCGAAAAACCCATTGGCAAGACTCCTTCATTTTGCTGAGATATTCCTAGCAAAGATGCAAACCTTTCAACAAACCTCTTCATGTCGGCGAGACTATCGCTTGTCGCTATGAGCTCATAGCGTTGTCTCCTTTTCTCCCCAAGCTTATTCTATCGACAAGAGTCCCGGCGATGCCAGAGTCCTTGGGTGAGCTCCTCTCTGTTGTCGGGGAGACTATAATGTTTTGGGGAGACCTTTCCTTGAACTTCTTTCTTCTTACCAAGCTCCTCCTCAGTTTCGATGAGACATTTCATGTCAGTGAATGCTTTTCCGAAGGTAATACCTCTCGGCGAGATCTTATTGAGCTCATCTTTCTTTCAGCAAGAGTTGGTTTCATTGGCATGAGATCACACCGAATCCATTTTTTATTTTGTTGAGACAGTCTGGAGTCACCCAGACGTTTCAACGAATTCTTTTATTCTCACTGGGATCACTTTATTTCGATAGGACTCCTCACTGTCAGCTAGATGTCATGTCGAGCTCAAGATCTTTCATCCAGCTCATTCTGTGTTAGCAAGACCCTTCGATCCTAGGGAGACCTTTCATTGAATCCCTTTATGCTTCCAGAGTCTCCCTGATTCGTGACCCTTAGGAGTCAGTGATACATTACATCGAGCCATCTATCCTTCAGCAACTTTGTTTCATTTTGGCTAGACCCTGTTGAATCAGCAAGAGATTATGTTGATATTACTTCACATCAGCGAGACTTTTCCTCTTCACTAAGACATTATATTGAGGTCTTCTTCTTTCGCCGAGTTGCTCACTAGTCAGCAGGACATTCTGAGGTCGGGGAGACCCCATAGCAACCCTTTTGTTTCTCGCCAAGTCCATTTTTTTTCAATGAAGCTCTCCATAGTCGCGCACACTCTATGACGAGCTTTTGTTTTCTCCTTTGTACTGCCAAGACTCCGGCATTCGGCAAGACCTCCTGCCAAAACAACAACCTTTTGTCAGCCCATGTTGTCACTATAACATCCTCTCATCGGGGAGACATCCTGTAGATACCCCATGTCTTGGCGAAAGCCTCCGCTGGTTCATTATTTGGTTTCCGAGACTTATTAATTCTCTCACCAAAGATTACTGATAAAATCCCTTTGTGGCATGTCGGTGTGACTTTGTGAATTTTTCGAGACCATATGCTGAAGAAGATGACTCCCGCCGATGCCGCCTTTCTCGCTGTGACCTCACCTCTTCGGCCAGACATTATGCCAAAGGTTTTATCCTTCGCCAAAAGGCATGTCTTTATTGGTAGTCGGCAAGACTGCAGGCATTCGGCAAGACCTCCTGACGAAGGAATAACTCTCGCTAAAAAGGGGGGGTCATTTTCTCTGCACTATTTAGTAAGACTCGAAGATTTTTCCAAGACTTATTAGCGAAGAAGATCACTCCCGTCAAAGGATAACTCATTGTGCAGTAGTCAGTGAGACTTTAGGAAGTTGCCAAGACCTCCTTTTCAAATCCAAACCCTCATACCAAAATATGTTCGATCTACCATCGGTCGGTGAGACATGGAGAAGTTGCTGAGACTTCTCCCCGAAGGAAACCCCTCATGCCGATAGGAAAATTTCATGTCATCGAGACAATGACCCTTGTCTTGCCGATGGATGCCTACATGTGATTTCTGATCATTGTGACATCTCTAGGGTCTTGCCAACAGGCAACATAAATGCAGATTTGAGCCAAACGAACCAAGAGTTGGTGAGACCATGATAACTTTACGCCGATAAGATGCACAATGGGGAGTATTCTGATTCTTTGGATTTCGAACAGTCAGAGCCGAGCCAGCAGTCGATAAGAGTCTAGAAAATTCTTTCCAACTTTTACCTTAGCTGATTTTCATGACCAACTGGATAGAAGAATGCTTTCCAACCAAGCTCCCTTGACAAATATCATCCTGTATGTGATTTAATCCTGTATTCAACAAAGAAAACCATAGTAAAGATCACACAAGTAGAATTTAATTAATCAAAATCATCATTGAAATGAATCCTATATTAGTAGGGTGTCGTTAAATCTTTAGACAAAATGATCATACAAACAGTTCAGGTTTCAGGCCGACCCGCGGAATCCAAGCCAGGGAGGAATTTTAGATAATTCTGAGCCAGGCAGATTTCAGTGGAAAAAGCACTAAAACACCTATTAGAAACTTAATCTGATCATTATCAGTCAAGAAACAACATGTGAGATGTCAAAATAGCATCAATTATTCATAAAATGCATCATTACTTGTTAACTGGCCTTACTACTCCATACTTCTTCACATTCCACCAAATTCCAAGGAAATATGTGTGGGATGGATTTCCGCAAAGGAGAAGACATTCCTGCAAACCCGGAACAAACAGGGAACAACGGATTTCGGGAAAATCCAGGGGAGAAAGAAATCCGCGAAAATCTAGTCCACGCGGATTTCCGTGAAGACTGAAAATCCCCAAACAACAACGTTTGGCTGGAGCTCGAGCGAGATCTGGGAAAATCCGGATTGGGTGGAAAATCCCAAACTTAGGAGAAAACTTGAATTCTGACTAAGGCATAACCAAAAATAGAACAGACAGAACAAAAGATGAAGAATGGAGAGACAGAAGAACCCCAAAAACAAAGCAAATAACAAAGGCAAAGAAATCAAAAGAGAAAGGGGGACCCATTTTGATCCAGATCAAAGTGGTGTGGTTATGCAAGGCATAACAAATGGCGACTCGGCTGGGAAAATGGTTTAACCATTTTCAAGAATTTGAAGGATTCAGCTACCCAAAATTCCTAGTTCATGAACATCACAACTCAATTGGGTCAGTTATAAAAAGCAAGGTAGAGCTAGAATCTCAAATGTAAGTCCATCAAAGGCTACCCCCTGAATCAATGTGTGTGCTTGATTGTGCATCACACTCTTATGAAGTTTTCCTTATCTTTTGGACAACAATGTAAGATTTGAGCTACATGAGTTGATTTCCTTTGGCTGTTGTGCAATGATATCCTGGGCATTGCTCCGCTGCCAGTCAGACATCCATAGCCCTAATGGAGATACCTCTAGTTTTCTCATAGCATTGCTCTACTGCCAGACAGGCGTCCATAGCCCTGATAGAGATACTGGAATCACCCGTTCATATTGATTCTTCTTCTTTTGATAATTCTTTTCTTTTCTCTTTTGAAGTTTCAGATATTTCATTTAATTCTCTTTTTCTTTTCAATATGTCAGATATTTAATATTTGATATGGGTTGAAAACTACAATGGACCTCATAACAGCACTTGAAAGTCAGATTTTTCACTCAAATTTTACAACACTGTCATCCTAGGATAAATACACTACTAGAAGAGGAGATGATCTTATTTATTTGTGACATATTCAGAGGAAGCTAAAGAAGGCTACTTACTTTGCACCTTGTTTTCAAGATGTTCCACAAATTTTATTGTCGACAAGAATGAAACAATGAATTGAGGACAAAATCATTCGATCAAAAAACTTGAAAATATCTAAGCCACTTCTCTCCTAATGACCAAACTATGCTTCAGATAACAACCCACAACTTCAGGTGGAAAGGACAGATCAACCCCCAAAGAACAAAACAAAACAAAGACCAAACAACAAAAGAAACACAAAGGACAGAAGGAAAGAACAAACAAAAAAGCAACAAACTATTTACAAGCAAAGAGTAAATTATCTACACAAGGAGCAGCAGATTATTTACAAGCAAAAACACAGAAAGTATTTACAAAAAAAACAAATTATTTACAAACAGGAGAAAAAATAAATTATTTACATAAAGAATAACAAATTACTTATATACAGAAAATAAATTAACAAGCCTCAAGATTCAAAATAGTGCTTAAGGAACTGTCCATTAACAAGCAAAGGAATAGGTTCCCCAGTTAGGCTACTTAGTTTGAAAGCATTTTCTCCTAGGATCTCAACAATCTGATAAGGGCCTAACTAGAGTTTGTCAAACTTTTGGTGATTGCCTTTCTTTTCATTGGCTTTATCCCATAACAGTACTAGGTCTGATATCCTAAAAGCTTTTATCTTAGCTCTTTTTTCAAACCAGTATTTGACAATAGCCTGATGCCTAAAGAATTGTTGTAAGGTCACATCTCTTTGTTCTTCTAATTTCAACAAAGCAGCTAACCTAATCTCTATCCTATTGTCACTGGAGTAAAATTTCTACATGAACTCCAGGATAGGTATTTGTAGATGGATAGGAAAGACAAGCTCTTGGCCATATACCAGCTTGAATGGTGAGGTGTTTAAGGAAGCCTTAATCCTAGTCCTATCTGCCCACAATGTGAATCTCAGCTGGGTATGCCAGTCTTTAGGGTTATGTTCTAATAGTTTCTTAATCACCCCTAAGAGATTCTTATTGGTAGACTCTGCAACTCCATTGCCTTATGGATAATAGTTTGAAGAATACTTCAAGACAATCTTGTGATCATACGCCCAAGAAATAAACTCAGCAGAAGAAAAAGCGGAACCATTATCACATACCAGAGCGAAGGGTACCCCAAACCTCGTAGTGATGCATTCGGTGAGGAACTTGATCACGACCTTCATTGTGCTATTTTTGCAAGGTATGGACTCTGTCCACCTCATGCAGTAGTCAGCAGTAGTCAGGATAAACTCATGTCCTGCAGAGGAATTCGGGTTAATCACTCCAATGAAATCCAGTGCCCATTGGGCAAATGGCCTTACCTCATAGACAGGCTGTAGTGGCATGGCTGCATGGCATTCCCTTGGTGCAGAAACCTGGCACGTGTGACATGTTCTTACATTTTGATGTGCATCTTTGAATACACAAGGCCAGTAATAACCAGACCTAAGGATCTGGTGTGCCAGAGCACTTGCAAAACCATGACCTGTGCCATGCTTCCCATGAAACTCAGAAACCACCTGCTTGGCCTCTTGATGATCACGACACCTTAGGTATACCCCCTCAAAATTTCTTGTGTATAGCAACCCTCCTTTGAGCATGTAATGAGAACTCTTTAGTCTTAGGGCTCTCCTTTGAGTGGCATTCATTCCTTCTGGACATCAATTGTTGAGCATAAAGCATATGGTTATTAGCATACCAGGGGTTGTTAGAGAAAGACTGGGTCGTGTATTGCTGACAAATGATGTTGTCACCAACGTTTTCCATGGACTAAAATAAGCCTGTACCCCTGACTAGCTTCATAGGGTGTATCTCCAGATCAAATTCTTATAGGATGTCCATCCACTTGCCCCTCCTTTCTCCCAGTTCGCTCTACATCAGTAAAGACTTCACAGCTACATCTAGAACTACAACAACAACCTGACTTCAGAGAATGTAATGTCAGAATTTCTTAACAGCCTGAACCAGAGCAAAATCTTGCTTCTCCAGAGGTGGGTATTTGATTTTCGCGTTTTTAAACGGAGAGCTCATGAAAGCAATCGGTCTCTCCTTCGCCTTCTCTTTGCATTGAGTTAAAACAGTCGCGCATGAATGCTTAGAGGTGAAAGAGTAAACGTAGAATGGCCTAATGTAATCAGGGCTGGTAAGGACCAGCGCTTCTGAGATGGATCATTTGACTTGTGAAAATGTGGCCTTTGCTGCATCCATCCACTCTATCTTGGCGTCCTTTTTCATCATTTCGTTCAGAGGCTTTATGATTTTTGCAAAGCTTGTGATGAGCTTCCTTACGAAGTTGATCTTTCCAAAGAAAGATCTTAACTCTTTATTTCTCCCTGGCCTGGCGATCTTCATAATGGATTCAACTCGATCTGGGTCGATTGAAATCCCTCTTTCAAAAATTATATGCCCCAATAGCTTCCCTTCTGAAACTCCAAACAGGCATTTGTTAGGATTCAGGGAGATGCCATATTGGACGCAATCTCTCGAGAAATTTGGCTAAGTCCGCAGCATGATTCAGTCGATCCTTGGAGAACATTGTCAAGTCATCTATGTAAACAATAATACATTTTCCAATCAGATCCTTGAAAGCTATGTCCATGGCACACTGGAAAGTTGCTCCAGCGTTTATCAGGCCAAATGGTATCCTTCTATATGCGAATGTTCCCCATTTGGTAATGAAAGCCATCTTCATCTTATCCTCAAAGTCGACCATTACCTGGTTGTATCTAGAGTAACCGTCCAAGAATGACATCATATGTGCTTCATTGACAATATGTAATACCTCATCCAAGGAAGGGAGTGGGTAATTATCCTTTTCTGAAGCCCTATTTAGGTTTCTAAAGTCGACACATAGCCTAATATCCCCGTTCTTCTTGCAGACTGGGACTAAATTAGCCACCCACATTGAATGGTGCACAGGGAAGATTATCTTCACAGACAGCAAGTTCTAAACTTCTCTATAAATCAATGGCTCAATCAAAGCATTGACAGGGCGTTGCTTCTGTCGGAAGGGCTTAACCTTAGGCTTCAAAGGGATAGTGTGAGTCATAATAGAAGCATCAAATGTCTAGAGGTCTTCATACCCCCATGCAATCGCAGCAATATCCTTTTTAAGCACCCTTAGTATGTCTTCTCTTATTGCTTAAGGGCAGGCCTTCCCTATATAGAAATTCCTTTCAGGGCCAACATTGACCAAGTTAACTATTTCATATTCACCTCCCTTTTCTTCAGCTGATATTTTCTCTTGAGCCCTTGGATCTGAGTCAAAAATTCTCTCCAAAGCCACCATTCCTTTAGGATTTTTATTATTCTTTAAGATAAGAACTCCCTCAATATCCCATTCCTCAGGGCTCCAATCCCCTTGATCTCTGTTGGACTCATCAATAATTTTCCCCTCAAAAACATTTGAGCTTGCTAAGAAGGCTAGAATATGTCGATCATCATCAAAGACCTGTAAATTCTTGATACTGTCAGGAACAGCTGGTGTGGACATCAGTTCCACTGAGAATATTTTGAATTTGGAGCCTTGCATAAGTTCCAAGGTGCTTGCAGCAACAACCAGTGAATCAGCTACCTGATTTTCTTCTCTAGGGATTAAGCTAATCCCAAAGGCATCAAAGTCATCAATCAGGTTCCATACCTTGCTTCTATATCCTTCCAGTCTTTTATTGTGATAGGTGTACTGGCTACGTACCTACTTGACAACTATTTCTAAATCTCCCTTGACCATCAAGGCAGTGACCTTCTTCTTGTGTGCAAACATCAATCCCTGTGCCAGAGCTTCATACTCTGCTACGTTGTTAGTACACCCAAATTGCAACCTGTAAGAAGAAAAGAAAGTTTTTCCTTTGGGGTTGATTAGTAAAATTCCAACACCACTGCCTATCTTAGATTTGGATCCATCAAAAGTGAGAGTCCACAATTGATCACAAGCAGGGGTTAATCCTTTTGCAACCTTTTTAGGTATTTGGATAGGATTAACCAGAGGTGGGGCTCCTTGATCTTTTGCATCCAACACTGGGAAAGGATGTTTTGTAAGTTCCTTAGATGTGGTCTCCAATTCTTGTTTAGTTATGTCATCTGACTTGTGGCTATCCTTCTGACAGTCACTAGTGTCTTTGGTTAACCCCTTGGGTTTTGTTTCATTTGTAAGTGAAGGGGTATTAAGCAGATCTTAGGGTTGTTCTTTATCAATATGCTGATTTGGGCATGTGTCTAGAGTAGGTTTGATCTGAGAAGGGATTTCTTTTGAAAGTATTGTATCCTTGGTTAACATGGTTGCTTTCTTGGCCTCAAATGGGAAGCAGTCTGCAATGGTCCCAGGGAAACTTGTGCTAGCTTCCTCAGCTTGGGAAACATGATTTAAAATATCCCTGCAAGGTTGACAAGTCAATTCAGAATGACTTTGGTAATGTACCCTGCACCAATTAGGGAGCAGGAGACTTTGCAGATCTATATCTGCCCCTAAGACCAGTTGGTCTTGTTGCAGCTTTCTAATCAGGGCATGTTGATTTTCATCAATGGTGGGGTCAGGGGTTTTTTGTTTTGACATGTTCTTAGCATTGAAAACTGAGAAGGTTAGAACTTCCTCTTGTTTATAAACCCCCATCTTAGTTTCAAAGTAAGCCACCTCATTGGGATAATCATACTCAGTGATGATATGCTTGAGGCAAGGCTCACTTTCAATCCTAATTTGATTAGGGATCCCTTTCCATGATAGCCACATATGTGAAAAGTCAAGGAAAATATATCCCCCTAAATTTTTCATCAAATCTCGGCTTAGTAGCATACCATAGGTCTCAGGAATATCTGCCACTTGAATATCTATGTTGGTTAGGATCCTAGGATCTGATCCTACTTGAACATGTATGTTTCTTAATTCCCATACCACATTAACCTTTGTTTTTTCAAGTTGAATAACCTTCTTATTGATTTGAATGGGGTTTAATCCTAACTTCTTGCATATGGAAAACGACATGACATTTCCCGAAGCCCCTAAATCTAGTAAATAGTTATGTAAGTTCTTGCCAGAAATTCTTAAACTTAAAAGGAAAGGTGGAGTACCTACCTTGTTTCTGTGTAAGGCTGCATTCATGTCCCTAGCAGGTGCCACCTTGCTCTTTCCTTTTAACTTATCAGCTTGTTCTAGAGCTTTCAGCACTATCTCCCTTTGAGCAGGGCACCACTTTAAAATATCAAAATATGATAGAGAAGTCTTCTGTTTCTACATCTCAGAAACAATGTCAAATTCTGTATTATGACTTGGATTAATTTTGAAAACAACAGAGGGATTACCCTTGTTATCGAGGTCAGGTGGGCCTTTTGGTGGAGGAGGATTATTATCAGCATTTTGATTTGGAGGCACCATGTGATTAGGA
Organism: Sequoia sempervirens; assembly: GCA_007258455.2. Taxonomy (NCBI): domain Eukaryota; kingdom Viridiplantae; phylum Streptophyta; class Pinopsida; order Cupressales; family Cupressaceae; genus Sequoia; species Sequoia sempervirens. The sequence goes on from VDFB02281492.1 coordinate 247,043,325, forward strand.
GGCGTTGAGGTAGTGAATGGACCCTTACGTTGATTTCTCAGAAGGTGTCCTCCTTTTGTTTGAAAAGCGTGGGCATAATATGAATCCTCCTCTGGTTAATTTTCTTCTTGCCTTAGGAATGAAGGCTCCTCCTCAAAGAGCTCATAAGTCATTGCAGTATCCATTGAGTCACTTCCTTTGTTGGAATTCCCCTAGAATGTATGGGCATATTCGTGTGCCATCTTTACAACTTTCTCCATCTGAGGGAAGTTTACCTCAGAATGGGTCGCTGTATCATGCAACCTACACTAGTTAGTCATGAAATTTAGGTCAGCCACGTTTGCAGTATATGATCTCTCCTCATTTGCTTGATAGTTATGAGAAACTCCACCATTATTGGGCCCTGTATTCCATTGCCTATTGTTCTTTGTTCTCAGGTTGTACCCTCTATTTTGGTTTGGATAACTTCTTTGGTTGTAGTTGTTGTTATTCTGATAAGTACCCTAATTGTTGCTATTTTGATTGGGATAATTACCTTGGTTTTTGGAAGGTTTAAACCGAAGTTGAGCCATGTCATTGGTAACTTGAGACAATATTTTCTTCAGGGTCTCTACCTCATTTGCAAGTTGGATTGTCTTCTCACTTTCCACATTCTTAGCAGCAGGTGGCTGACCACCATGATTTGGTGTTCCAGTTTGGTTCTGATGACCATGGGAACTTTGAGGAAGCTGTGATTGTTGAAAGGGATCAAAAGCTCCAGTAGCAAAGAATGGGACAGGTGGTTGAGTTTGCAGTTCAAATATAGGCCCATAGTGTGAAGGAGGCATTCCTGGAATAGTACTAAATTGAGGAGTTGGGCTATGCATCTAATATCCTATTGAAGGGAAACCTCCCCCAAGGCTTCCTTGTTGAGAACTGATTTGCTACTACAACTTTATAGCTAGATGGTAGACTTTGGATAGAGAATCAATATTAGCTGGTTGATAAGTCCTTTGCAAGAACAAACCAAGCAAGGGATCTATAACTCTAAAGTATGCTTGGATAGCACTATCCTCAGTGACCAAATAGGGATCTTGCAATCTCCTATACATCCGTTGGGACTTGGTATTGAATAAAGGCAAAGATTCACCTAGTTCCTTCCTTATGGTTGCAAACTGATGAAATAAAAGAGTTGGATCCACATAGACCCTAAACTAATTAATGAAAGCATTTTCCAAGTAGGTCCAGGTTAGAATGGAACCTTGAGGAAGATTGAGGTACCAATTGTATGCCATATCCCCTAAAGAGTAAGGGAATAACCTATAGACTACATCATGGTGAGCTATCTGAGCTCTAGTACAAGCATCCTTGAAAGCTTGTATGTGCTCCTCAACACTCTGTGATTCACCATGAAATTACTTAGGGCATAATTTCTCAGGCTTCTTGGGTATATCATGAAAACCTCTCAGAATAGTCCCAAATGGAGAGGGATTATTCTAAAAGAATGCCATTGGTGGCGGTGGTGGTGGTTGAGCCAGCTGTTGAATAGGTTGAACCAGTTGTGATGACAATTAAGATGGATGTGGTGATGGATTAATAGGTATCCACTGGGGTATTGGTGAAAATCTTGGTGGAGTGAGCGGAGCTAATAAGGATGGTATGATGGTGGCCCCCATTTTGTGAACCGTGTGCCTTGTTTGGGTCTTGAATTCTATCAACGGTGATGGATTTTCAGCTAATCGAATAACTTTGTGGGACTTCTCTGGGGATGAAAACCCAGGTTTATCCAACTTTCCCTTCTTAGCCCTCCTTCTAGCACCAGTTCCTGTTGATAGCGATTTTGGCACCACAAAAATGCAAGCAAAATATTGCTATTCTGCTTCTCCTGAAAGAGAAAGGAAACACATGGATGCCTTAGCTCCCAAGGTCTTGGTAGTTGGGTCTGAACTATGCTGATGTTACTCAATGGTCAATGCAAAAGTAATATTCAAGGGGCCTGTTGGTGTTGAGCTTCTGGATTGTTCTAAGATCAGGCATGAAATAAAACCTACTCTAACAGGGGTTTTTAAAGAAATATAAAAAGATAAGTCAGAGTTTTGAAACAGAAAAGAACAATAGTTCATCCAATCTTAACCAGACTTGTTAACTTCAAGGAATTTGTAAACCAAACTGCAGAACAAAGTAAACTTGTGATTGACACACAACCTCTTTCATTCACAGTGCTAATTCACATAACAGATTTTAGTTACCATTTAAATAAAACACAAAATGATATTTCATTCCTTGAAGACTTCACAAATCAAATGATTAATTCAAGACAAACACCATTCTGAAATACAACATGAAATAGATTTTAATATAGTTGCTTCTACTGTGATGAAATAGATAAGCAACTTTTACAAAGCTTGCACAATCACTAGTGTACAGATAATTTGTGATTTCATATTGTTTTCATTTACACTAAGGAAACTGAAAGGTACATGAGTCTATTATAAATCTAAATCTAAATCCTAATCAAGAAGACAACAAAAACTCCTATTACAAAGAATCAGGAAGCCACACTATCTCCTTCTGTTAACTTACTAACTCCTAACAGTTCTAACTTTTAAACAGTTCTCAGTCTAAAAGTTCTATAGATCTAGAAGTTCTAATCGCTTACTATCTAACCTTTTCAAAGAGGCAAGAATTCCATTTATATAGAGTGTACAAGAAAGGATGTGTTGTCCCCTGCACTAAGGTTTTACAAAAATATTTGCTGCCTATAGAGTCAGCTCTTAGATCTTTTGAGGAAAGTCGGTTATGCATTCAATGTGAATCCTTTTTGTCCATGCTAATGAAAGGTTTCTACTCATAGGAGAAGTCTTTTTAGATCTTTTGACAACTGTAGCATTAACTCTAGCATCCTCGTGTCCACCTTTGAAATCCCTTGCGGAGTCACCTTGAATGCTCTAGGATATCCACATTAATATTGATATGCCTCTGTCAGTGGTTGCCACAGGTGTCTCTCTGAGTCATGGCTTCTTCATTCTTCGGCCTCCCTTCTGTTCTGGAGTCCTCTGCTCGTTGACTGTCTTCTAGAAATGCCATTAAGCCTCCCTACAGATCTGAACTCCATCACCTGAGTCGATCCATCGTCATCTGTTCTCAGAAGGAATCTATCTTGCTTGCATTTTGTTGATCTTCCCTTACAAGAATAGTCAATCGGTCAAAGGGACCGATGAATCACTCTTTTGGCTGCTTCTGATTGGTCGGGCATATTGCCAAGTGAGCTCCTCAGGCAGTCAAATGTAGTCTGATCAACATTGCATGTCGGTGAGACACCATCGGTGTCTTGCCGATGCGATTTCACAATTGTGCAGTTATCGGCATGACACTAAACAGTCGGCAAGATGTTTTGGCGAGTAGTAGAAGTCATATCGAGTCCACAAATCCCATCAGCAAGACTCCTTCATTTCGCTGAGATAGTCCTGGTGAAGATGCAAACCTTTCAGCGAATCTCTTCATGTCGGTGAGACTATCGCTTGTTGTTGTGACCTCATAGCACTATCTCCTTTTCTCCCCAAGCTTATTCTATCGACAAGAGTCTCGGCGATGCTAGACTCCTCGGGCAAGCTCCTCTCTGTTGTCGGGGAGACTATAATGTTTTGGGGATACCTTTCCCCAAACTTCTTTCTTCTTACTGAGCTCCTCCTTCATTTTGATGAGACATTTCATGTCGGTGAACACTTTGCCGAAGGCAATACATCTCGGTGAGATCCTCTTGAGCTCATCTTTCTTTCGGCAATAGTTGGTTTCGTTGGCATGAGATCACACCGAATCCCCTTTTTCTTTCGCTGAGACAGTCCGGAGTCGCCCAGACATTTTGCCGAATTCTTTTATTCTTTTCGGGCTCACTTTGTTTTGGCAAGACTCCTCACTGTCGGCCAAACGTCATGTCGAGCTCAAGATCTTTCATCGAGCTTGTTCTGCGTCTGCAAGACCCTTCAATCTCAAGGGTACCTTTCATCGAACCCCTTTATGCTTTCGAAGTCTCCCCAATTTCCCTTTGTTTCGGCGTGACCCTTAGGAGTCGGTGAGACATTACACCGAGCCATCTATCCTCTGGTGACTTTGTTTCATTTTGGCCAGACCCTGTTGAATCAGCAAGAGATTATGCCAATATTACTTCATGTCGGCAATAATTTTCCTGTTTGTCGAGACCTTATATCGAGGTCTTCTTCTTTCACCAAGTTGCTCGCTAGTCGGCAGGACATTCTAAGGTCGGGGAGACCCCATAACGACCCTTTTGTTTCTCGCCGAGTCCATTCTGTTTCGGTGAAGCTCTCCGTAGTCCATTCTGTTTGGCCGGAGCTCGAGCGAGATCCGGGAAAATATGGATTGGGTGGAAAATCCTGAACTCAGGAGAAAACCTGAATTCTGACTGAGGCATAACCAAAAATAGAACAGACAGAACAAAAGATGAAGAATGGAGAGACAGAAGAACCCCAAAAAAATAGCAAATAACAAAGGCGAAGAAATCAAAAGAGAAAGGGGGACCCATTTTGATCCAAATCAAAGTGGGGTGGTTATGCAAGGCATAACAAGACTTTAAATGATGCAATTGCCTGGAAAAACAAAAACAGTCACTGTCCAAACCTGAGCCCAGACACTGTAAACATATTTTTTGTATTGTAATGTATATGCCATTTTTTGTAACTCAATCGCGACCTAAAACGATGCATTTTCTATGTTGAACTATATTTGACACCTGAAACGACATGTTTTCCTGTCATTTTAGCGAATCACTATCTAAGTCCAAAGCCAAGCACTTTCATTTTTTCTTTAGACATCTTTCCTTAGTGGTCTCTGTCCAAAATTAGCAAAACTTAGGCAACATACTTTAGGCTTGAGTCATACATTTACATTGTCACTCTTTAGACTTCATTACCATATCTTCCATTGACCTTGATTTTCTTGCTAGTCAAGTTGAATACAAATTGCTCTGTAATCATCAATACCAACAAGCCTTAGACTTCAAAATATAATTGCTCCAATCCAAAAAACCAATGCCTTTCCTACCAACAACCCATAAATCCTAGTCCTTCATCCATCAACCCTCTCTATCAAATGTCCATTAACACAAACCCCGCCATTAAGTCGTAACAAACGTCCACTTATTGTCCCTATCCTAATGTTTACAAGGGAAACCAATCATCCCTCAACCCATTCGAAACCTCCATGTCCTATTGTAGTCCATCATTAGTCAGTCCAGTTCAAGTCTCCATTCGTATCCTAGTCTTTCACCTACTAATCCAGTTTGAGTCTCCATGTCCTATCATAGTCCTTCATCCACTAACCCCTTCCAAGTCTCTATGTATTATTCTAGTCCTCCATCCATTAATCCTTTCCAAGTCACTCCATCCCAACACACATTTAGTCATGAAAATTATATCATTTTCCAAAGTCCCATCCCATTGTCTAAACTTGAGGATACATATCAAAATGAAAATCTAAAGCATGACATCACAATGTCACCCTCATGTAAAGCTCAAGGTAGTCCATCCCATGACCCTATCCTTAAGTCCATTCAAGAAGTCCTAAACAATCATGGCATCCAAAATACACCTATCCTTGAAAAATACTCCATTCACAATCATGCCATCCAAGACAATTCCATCTTTGACCAAGACACTACCATTGACGAAGAAGTCCAAAATGATCTGCTCTTTGACCTTTACACCATTGAAGACTAAACACTTGATGACTCTATCCTGGTTCCAAATATCGACACTTTCCAAAATGAGACACTTGCCTCCATGGGACATGTTATCACCTGAAGTTGCACCCTGTTGAACCCGATGTTCAACACCTCAGTGTAACATGGGAAGACCTCTAAAGATGTGGATTTCTTATCGATAGAGGTCAACCTCTGAAGAAGGCCAACTTCCTTTGGTATCACCTAAACTACTAATTCTGAAAGGAAAAGGGAGAAGGAGTGCATAAAAATAAAAATAAACACTATGGTGATACACCAAATCTGATAAGAACAATGGAATACTTAGGTTACACTTGAAAATTGACAATGAACATAAGATCACACATCAAATTCTTTAAAATTTTTGCATTAATGTTTCACAAAAAGGTTTGATTCACACACTTTTTCAAAAAAGGAAAAAAGATATTCACAGATTAGAATCCATGTGTGACTAAGTGAACACAGTTTGTGATTTGTATAATGGTACTTTTGCAAAGGAAGGCATGAAAACACAAGATAAAGTTATAAAGGAATGAAAGAAATTCGCAAAAATAACTTGATCATGAACTTGAAATGCAAAACACTTTGCAAGAACAAGGTGGTAATCTGAAACATCAACAGTGACCAAGGTAAAATCTGTATACTATGCTCCAAAAATGAGTTACATAAGTTTGCTAATCTAAGAAAGGACTGCAAAAGTCACAGACTTTCGAAAAGCATCTGGAGAACTCCTTTCTAAGAAGGAAAAAATGCCATATATATCAAAGAGTGTCGGCCCTTGCCCCAGGGTTTTTACAAAAATATCAGTTGGCTGAAAGATCTGACCTTATATCTTTTTTGAAATTAATTCTGCATCCGATTGCATCCCCGTTGTCCATGGTCGAGCCTCCCATTCCTGCTCGCTTTAAATGCTCTAAAGAATTATCATTAATGTCGATGCCCCTTTACCAGTAGCGGTCCCAACTATCATCGTGACTCACGGTTTCCTCTTCTTTCAACTTTCTTCTTTCTCTAGATCTTTTAGCAAGTTGACCCCCTTTGAGAAGCAGCATTAGATTTACCCTATCAGATTCAAACGTCATTGCTTCACCGAGTCGAACCATGTCGCGCACATTTTATCGATCATTCTTTACAGGGGAGTCAATCAGTCAAACTGTCTGTGATTTTCCTGAGCTTGGATCCTTTGGCAGAGTCAGAGTTGGGATGAGAATCGAAACGGGACCGGAGTCAGAACGGGGGAAAAACCATACAGCTCACGGAACCGGAACTGGAACCAAATTTGGACCTGAAACTTTCATCAAGTTTCAAGTTCGGATTTCATTCCAATCCCACCCCCGACAACATACAAGGCACGAAGGAAGAAAGAAAAACACAAGGAAGAACAAAGAGGAGACATCCCCCGACCATTGGCAGCGAAAAAGTAAAGAAAAGAAGGGTGAAACTGGGATCGGAATCGGAACAAAAACAAGAACTAGAACTTTTGGAAAAGTTCCAAGTTCGGTTTCAGTTCCGATCCCGAGTCCAAAAAAATGAAGAAAAGTACCTAAGGAAAATAAAACCAAAGGCACACAAAAACAAAGACCAAAGGATACCAAAACATAAACAGGATCAGAATGAAAACTGATCCCAGGCGGAACACAGTGGGGGCGGAAACAAATCCGACACTAAAACTTTCATCAAGTTTCAAGTTAGGATTCCATCTTGAACCCGCCTTCGACAACATGTAAAGACGACAAGAAAGGGACGAAAAAGGAAGAAAAAGAAGGGGAGGAAACACCCCCTGACCACAAAAAAGAGAACAAAGGTAAGACAAATGAACAAGCCAGGCAGGACCAGAACTGGGACCGGAACAAAAACAGGAACTAGAACTTTGAAAAAGTTCCAAGTTTGGTTCCAGTCCCCGTCACGGGTCCAAAAAAATAAAGGAAAATGGAAAAACAAGGCAAGAAGAAAGAAACAAAGGGAAATAACTACCCCATGGTCAAATGCAAGGTCAAAGAAGAAAACGAGATGCACACAAGTGCGGAATCGGAACCGAAAATGAAAACTAGAACTTTTGAAAAGTTCCAATGTTTGGTTTTGGTCCGACTCCACCTCTGACAGAACAAAAAGAAAAAGGGCACAAGGAAAACAAAACAGAAAGGGGGGAAAATAAGGCAAGAACATAAGATGAAAACCCACCCAAAACTGAATACCTGCACCTGGGCTCAACCCTTGTGGGAGCCACATTTAATCCACTTGTCAAATTTTAAAACATAACCCCTCCCCCCGCAGCTGCACAAGAAGCAAGCATGTTAGAAAAAGTAACCCAGATGAAAATGTTCCTCCAATTGGCCCTCATGAACACTCAAAAACATAGGTTACCTTTCCTGATTGAGCCCGTAGGTGAAAATTGGGTAACATTTCTGGCGACCTCAGCTGAATGTTTGCCTACTAAACATGCAGACCAGTAGCCTAGGCCAATCCGTTGGGCATGGAGTCATTGGGAAAACTCAAAAACAGACATGGAGCTGCCTTTCACATGGCTGTAACTCATTTGAGACTCATAGAACATAATAGGTTGCCGAAAACTTATTGAAAATAGGAAAAATTGAAGTGAAACTATTTATCATGCTGGGATAGCACTTAGGGAATGTAAACTGCATCTAAACCTACCCTACACTAACCAGTGAGAAGTTGGTGAAACAAAACCATTCATAGGATGGTTGAAATAGCTGCCCTTTCTCTTCAATATGCAATGGCTCTCAAGCTTGATGGCAGCTGAATAGAGATGGTACACTGAAAAATGTTTAAAATTACAATGCACTGCCTCATGAAAGAGGGTAACAAGTTCACTTACCTCCTTAAACTAATCATATGCATTTGTATTCAAAGGAGGATAAATAAATTGTACACACTCTTTTTCAACTACAAGTACATCTTTTATGCCACCTTCAGTTGTGGCTCCATGTGTGAGTACTTGATTAACCATTGGCGCTTTATCAAACTCCATCTGGGCTAAATCTCTGATCGGAGAGCCCCTTGTAAAAACAAAAACTGAGCTCTCCTTGCTGGTCTCTTGTCCATTCACTGTTGTTTTATAACCTTGGCTAGAAAAAACTAACCCCTATGACTAACTTAGTGAGAAAAAAAAGCTTCTTCAGTAAACTCGAGTTGCTCATGATTAACTTCATCAAGAGGTAATAGTTCAACACTCGAATTAGTACATAAAGCTTCTAAATCATCCCAAAACATATCCTCCTCAATGTATTCTTTACTTTTCTAAATAACAAGACTAATTGTAGGCCTAATGCAGTTCTCATCTAACTTTGATAAAGCATCAAAATCACCCTCATTGCAAAATAGTAAGTCCAATTCAGGGACTTTTTCAACTTGATGGGTATTTTCATGCACATAAAAATGTGGCTCTCCCTGAACAATGCTACTTAAACCTCCTTGTTCACAAGTAAAGGCTTCAAACTCACCTTCACCTTTATGCAGCAACAAATCAGCACTACCTCCATCAAGCTCATGTTGGTCCAATTCTTCATCCTTGTCAATGAAGTAACGCAGCTCATCAAATGAGAAGATTAACTCTGCCTTTTGATTCTTAGCTATGTCCATTACAGCAAGCTGCTCAACCTGATTCTCCTCCCCTTCTTGCAAAAGTTTAGATTCCTCATTTTCTAGTGCTGAGCAAAACTCGGCAATTACCTCCTTTCCATCAAGCTGAGAGACTAGAGATAGTCCCTTATTCCAAGCTGTAAATTGACCTTTCTCAATAGCTACTTTCACTTTATCTTTTTGCTACTCAATCCTTTGTTGCTACAATTGAGAACACCTTATAGCTAGATGTAAAGGATTCACATTCTTAAGCTTTTCCCAGAGGATTAACCTATCTTGATCAATAAGTTACTCCTCCTCTTCTTTTGAACATTAGAGCTTAGTTCCATTTGAATATTTGAAAATAGAGTCTCACAGGGTTGATCGTATGTTCCCTTCCAACTTGGAATTTCAAAACTAGAAGGCTAACTTGGAAACTCAGAAAGTAAGTTTTGCTTAAAACTTGAAAATTTGAACCTGGGAATCTCCTCCTGGACAGGTTGTTCAGGAACATGGAAGGCTGATTGAAACTCCTTCTTTTGTTTTTGTGCAAGTAAGCTTTTTATTTGCTCTTCTTTAGCTGCAACCTGTCTAGCAGCAACCTCCTGTTCATACTCTTGGACCTCCATATCCTATTGATGTTGAATATAAGATTGATAAGCAAGCTCTTCCTCCTGCACAACAAACTCTTTCTCTCTCTTAATATCATCCTTTTGCCTTTGGAAATCAAGCAATATCTTATCAATACCGCTAACTCCCTTATTAGCATTTTGGGGCTGGTTATTGAAACTACCATATTGCTTTTGTGTAGAAATGAGTTCCTATTGTTGATTCTGAGCATACGTTGGGCAACATTGAGATTGAGTAGGAGTGGGAGGGTGGGAGGCATGATAAAAATGTTGGAACTCTGTTGCTATAGGGTCATTTGGAATAATGACAGTGGACTGTTCTATATAATATGGTCGATAAGAGGACACATATGCAAGGTTTTCATGGAATGGAGGGTAAAAGACTATATTCTCCTAAAAACTTGACATCCCTTTTCCATTTGAATTAGATTTCCTTCCAAAGACTTAAAACATGTGAGCACTTGAGCTACTAAAACCAAAAAAATTTACACACTTGGACTTGCTAGGTATGTGATTGAACTTTCCTCCAAGAGGCTGAAACTACCACTGTACACACCAAACAATAGTAACATAAGGACAAGAGAGAGTGATAATTAGTTCTCAGTCCCACCGAGCGTGCCAAAACTATTATCACCTGAAGTTGCACCCTGTTGAACCCGATGTTCAACACCTCAGTGTAACATGGGAAGACCTCTAAAGATGTGGGTTTCTTATAGACAGAGGTCAACCTCTGGAGAAGGCCGGCTTCCTTTGGTATCACCTAAACTACTAATTCTGAAAGGAAAAGGGAGGAGTGCATAAAAATAAAACTAAACGCTATGGTGATACACCGAATCTGATAAGAGCAATGGAATACTTAGGTTACACTTGAAAATTGACAATGAACATAAGATCACACATCAAATTCTGTAAAAGCTTTGCATTAATGTTTCACAAACAGGTTTGATTCACACACTTTTTCAAAAAAGGAAAAAAAAAATCACAGATTAGAATCCATGTGTGACTAAGTGAACACAGTTTGTGATTTGTATAATGATACTTTTGCAAAGGAAGGCCTGAAAAACACAAGATAAAGTTATAAAGGAATGAAAGAAATTCGCAAAAATAACTTGATCATGAACCTGAAATGCACAACACTTTGCAAGAACAAGGTGGTAATCTGAAACATCAATAGTGACCAAGGTAAACTCTATATACTATGCTCCAAAAATGAGTTACAGAAGTTTGCTAATCTAAGAAAGGACTACAAAAGTCACAGAATTTCAAAAAGCATTTGGAGAACTCCTTTCTAAGAAGGAAAAAATGCCATATATATCAAAGAGTGTTGGCCCCCGCCCTAGGGTTTTTACAAAAATATGAGTCGGCCAAAAGATCTGCCCTTAGAACTTTTTTGAAATTAGTTCTACATCTGATTGCATCCCCATTGTCCATGGTCGAGCCTCCCATTCCTGCTCGCTTTAAATGCTTTAAAGTATTATCATTAATGCCAATGCCCCTTTACCAGTAGCGGTCCCAGCTGTCATCGTGACTCACGATTTCCTCTTCTTCATCTTTCTTCTTACTCCAGATCTTTTAGCAAGCTGACCCCCTTCGAGAAGCAGCATCATATTTACCCTGTCAGATTCAAACGTCATTGCTTCACCGAGCTGACCCATGTTGCGCACATTCTGTCGATCATTCTTTACGGGGGAGTCAATCAATCAAACTACCCATGATTTTCCCTAACACCTTGTGATTGGTTGAATTTTTGCCACATAGATTCCAAGACGGTCAAAGGTCGCTTCCTTAGAATCGCATGTCAGTGAGACACTAACCGTGTCTCCCCGATGCCATTATACCCTTCAGTAGTTATCGGCATAGCTTAGGATTGTCGGCAAGAGGTCATAATGAACTGCAGGAGTTATAGCGATGACACTATTCTTTCAGTGAGACTCCACGTATTTGGCAAGAGGTCACAGTAGGCGCTAAGAGTCATACCGATATCCTTTTCGATCGGCAAGTCCATCGCTATCGATAGGACACTACGGCAAGACCAAACCCCTTACTGAGCTCCCTTCATTTCGGCAAGACCCTATCAGGTCAGCAAGACATCATCGCGAGCTCTTCAATGTTTCCCAAGCTTGGATCCTTCAGTGGAGTCAAAGTTGGAATGAGAATCGAAACGAGACCAGAGTTAGAACGGGGGCAAAACTAAACAGCTCACGGAACCGAAACCAAATCCAGACCTAAAACTTTCATCAAGTTTCAAGTTCGTATTTCATTCCGATCCTGCCCCGGGCAACATACAAGGCATGAAGGAAGAAAGAAAAAAACAAGGAAGAACAAAGAGGAGGAGACATCCCCCAACCATCGGCAGCGAAAAAGTAAAGAAAAGAAGGGCAGAACCGGAATCAAAACCGGAACAAAAACAAGAACTGGAACTTTTGGAAAAGTTCCAAGTTTGGTTTCAGTTCCGATCCCGAGTCCAAAAAAATGAAGAAAAGTGCCTAAGGAAAAGAAAACCCAAGGCACACAAAAACAAAGACCAAAGGATGCCAAAACATAAATAGGATCGGAATGAAAACCAATCCGGTGGAACACAGTGGGGGCGGAAACAAATCTGACACTGAAAATTTCATGAAGTTTCAAGTTAGGATTTTGTCTCGAACTTGCCTCCGACATGTAAAGATGACGAAAAAGGGATGAAAAAGGAAGAAAAAGAAGGGGAGGAAACACCCCCCAACCACAGAAAAGAGAACAAAGGTAAGACAAATGAACAAGCTAGGTGGAATCGGAACCGGGACTGGAACAAAAATAGGAACTAGAACTTTGAAAAAGTTCCAAGTTTGGTTTCAGTCCTCGTCCTAGGTCTGACAAACAAAGGAAAATGGGAAAACAAGGAAAGAAGAAAGAAAAAAAGGGAAACAACTACCCCACGGTCAAACGCAAGGTCAAAGAAGAAAACGAGACGCACACAAGTGCGGAACCAGAACCAGAAACAAAAACTAGAACTTTTGGAAAGTTCCAATGTTTGGTTTCGGTCCAACTCTGCCTCTGACAAAACAAAAAGAAAAAGGGCACAAGGAAAACAAAACGGAAAGGGGGGAAAACAAGGCAAGAACATAAGATGAAAACCCACCCAAAACTAAATACATGCACGCTAGGCTCAACCCTTGTGGGAGCCACATTTAATCCACGTGCCAAATTTTAAAACATAACCCCTCCCCCCGCAGCTGCACAAGAAGCAAACAAGTTAGAAAAAGTAACCCGGATGAAAATGTTCCTCTAGTTGGCCCTCATGAACACTCGAAAACATAGGTTACCCTGCCTGATTGAGCCCGTAGGTGAAAATTGGGTAACAAGACACATAGATGATCTTCCTCAAGAACAAGATTCTTCCTCTATAAACATATTCGTAAATGATCAAGATATTGTTGAATTCACTGGACTCTATGAAAATGACCATAAAGATGGTTTTGACATTGACTTGGACGCACCAATAGAATCTTATGAATTTGACATGTCACAAGATCAAACCAAATACGTTAATTAGAAATATATCCAACATGTCAATAAAGCTAAGACATCCTATCAACTAGGATCATCCACTTTTATCAAAGCAAGCTTTTTGTAGATGAAAACATTCCAAGTGATAGTATCTACATACACAATGAGTGGTTAGCATCCTGCTTTCAAAACACCAAATACCCCATTGCAAACAAAATCTATTAGAACATGCAATATCAAGGAAAAGGACTAGGCATACTTGAGCAAGGCATTCGAGAACCAATACAACTTCAAGAAAATTAAAGACATCAAGGTCTTGGCTATTCCTCAGTCAGTAAATCAAATGATGATAGTGGTACCTCCTTGATATTGGGGGAAACTTTATCTGATACAAGCATCAAAATGGAGTCCATGGGTAGTCCTTTTCATAATATTGTTGCCAATATTCCTTCTGTCCACAATATAAATTGTCATTCCCAACATCTTAAACCTTCCCTTGGGAACCAACAAAAACAAAATTCGTACAAATCAAATGTCCAAAATCAAATGTCAAAGGCCATTGAATCAAACAAAAATACAAGTGGTCAAATAAAGTTAAACTGGATCCCAAAGAAAAATGAATCAAGCAAAGAAAATACGTCAAACCTAAAAGTTAATCAAAATGTGGAGCCACAAGCAAAGAGGACTCCCACATATAACAAATGTCCACCTCCTTCAAAATGGTCAGCAAGCAAGATATATAAAAGTGTTGGTTCCAAACTCTATCCCAATCAAAATTCCAAACCACGTCACCCACTTGCCCAAGTTTGGAAAATAAAAAGTGATTCATCCAAATCTCCAAACAATCCTTCCATGTCTACCATTATTCATCATACTCCTACATCTTGTCTAAAGTCCAAAAACCACATGTCACAAATCTGTCACATCTTGCCAACAACTCTTCATCACAAGGACTCTCATAGCACTCTATTGCAATGTACGTATTTTGATAAGGCCAACTCTAGTGTCAAAAAGGACCACAATGACATCGATTAGTTGTATACAAGCACTATGGTATTGACAAGGAAGATACTTCATAAAGGTCATTATTGGTATGTCATGGCACCAGTCTCTACATCGGCACCATCAATAGTTTTAGAACATTCAGTGGTTAGCTAAGGCATCAAGGCCATCCGAAAACACCAAAAAAAAATGTCAAGAAAATAGTAAAGAGAAATTTTTTCGTGCAATAGTGAAAACCATTTTATAATGCTTTGGATAAGTACCATGATAAAATCCTAGCAAACATGCATCATGTGCAAAATAAATTGTCTATTTGGACCATTACACTTGGGGGCAAGTCATCTCATTTCCCATGCCTTCCTCATGACATTTACGTCCAACCATTTAATCCATCTCATTCTCATCCATTTTTCCCACCTACCTTGGTCTCGACATAAAAACATGCAAACATCAATCATGCTTTGAGAACACTCTTGACATGTCTATCCTTTGGTCATACACAATTCATGAAACATCATGTCCTTGTCATCATAAACTCATTATCCTATACGAAAAAGTCATTGAAAGTCATATGAGAATTCCCTTAGTCTCATGTCTCTCGTCCTTTACAAAGGCCACCCATCATCCTTTCATGTCTGTCACCTGTCTTGGCTTTCCCTTGTCAAATGATCTAAGGATACTCCATTATTTTTTTCTAAATAAAACGACTCTAGTCCATCCAATCATCAAACAACGTCGTCATCATCATCACCTTCCAATTGGTATTTAGCTTGACTAGGGGCACAATCATGTTTTTCCTTGGATTCTCATGTGTAGGCATCATTCACATGAATTTGTTGCGATCCTCATAAACTGCCAAAAATCCAAAAATCATAAAATGACAAAAATCCAAAAAAAAAATCATAAAATGTCAAAAATCCAAAAAAACCAAAACATGTCAAAAATCCAAAAAATCAAAATATGTCAAAAATCCAAAAAAATAAAAAAATGTCAAAAATCTAAAAAAATCAAAAACATGTCAAAAACACAAAAAACATTCAAATAACTGTCAAAATCCTAAAAACAAAGTCAAAGTCAATCATGTTAGTCCTATCAGTCTTTGTCATTGTCGCACTACGTTGCCTCTATGACTTAATGCAGGCAAGGCCATCTGTCGATGCGCCCTCGAGGCTCCCTAGGTTAGTCTTTAGCATTCGTTGTGTCATTCAAATAATTCAAACATAGTTGCATCGGTCAAATAAGTCAAACATAGTGAAACTAGGACACAAGTCAGTCATTGCAAATGTCAACACCAAAATCAGACAACATAGCCCAATTAGTCATACAGTCAAAACCAATCAACTTGCCAAAACAATGTCAATCTCGTCACTCTTCGGTCCTCTTCAAGATGTGTCCTTGGACTTGGACCTCACTAAAATTTCATTTTCCTTTTTCAGGATGTGTCCTTCGTAACAATAGGCATCGTTAAACTGTCAGATTATCAAACTGTCAAACCATCAAAACTGTCAAACTGTCAAACTGTCATGCAATCAATCTTTAGCAAACAAACATTAGCAAACATAATTAAATGGTTATTAATCTTTCTGGTTTATTTTGTCTTATCTTTGACTATTTTTTTCTATTTTGTCTTATCTTTTTATTGTTTTGTCTCTTGGTCATGCTCCTAGCTACCCCAAGGATGTCCCATGAAGGATTTAGAGGTACAATGACATCTCATGACCTATTTTATTTTTCTTTTATTGTTTTTTGTGGATTGTCTTGACAAAAGACTGGGGAAACTTTGATCTTAGTATGATTTAGGACATTCCTTGTCTGTGATTGTCTATTTTGCAAGTGGATGACCTTGCACACCTTGGTCTATGTCATACCATGGTGTTTGTTGTCCATTTGTGTTATTTTTACCACCCAATGATGATTCGAGCAACGTCTATTAGTTCTTTGGAAAATGTTGAAGTTTTATTTCCTATCGCACCCTTCTTCATTTCCCCTCTAACATTTCATCTAGTCTACATCTTTGTCATCAATATCTTTCGCACTAACACTGTTTTTCCCTTTGTCTCCTAGTCTTCTCATTTATTTCGAGACAACACTCATGTTTTTGGCACCCGTCTGTCCTCACGAGGGGGCATACCACTACCTCGTCATTCTTCTCCATCCTATTCTTCACTAGGGCATATTTTTGATTTGTTTTCTTTGTCGCAATGCGATAAACTGCATTATGACAAAAAGGGGAAAAATGTAGACAGATAAAATGTCCTAGACCTGCAAACCTAACATTTTTCTATGTCTTATCATATTTTGTCTATTGTCTAAATTCAACTATTAATTAAATAATTCTTAATTATTTAATTAATTCACATCTTTTATTTCTTCCTGATTATTTAAATAAATAAATTTTATTTATTTATTTAAATATGTCATTAATTCTAAATGTCTTCTTATAATTAAATAAATTTTTTAATTTATTTAATTATGGTCCACCTTGGCATTTTTCCCATTTTAAATAAAATTATTTATTTAAAATGATCCCACTTTCTAATTTTCCTCCTTTTAGTAAATAATTCAAATTAATTATTTACTGTCACTTGACCCCACCTTTTTTAATCAAATTAATTTTTAATTCAAAATAGCATTTTCCTCCATAAATCAAGTAATTTCTAAACTTATTTGACTTTCCAACTCCCTCTTTTTCTATTCCAATCTTATCTCCTTGTCACATGCATTGTCAACCCTTGATTTGATTTTCTCAAATTAAATCTTGTCCATTGATTCTAGGCCATTTGTCAACTTTTAATCTTTGCCATCATCCAAAATTGCATTTTCTTTAAAATGGCAATTTTTCTCTCATTTGCACACCTCATGCTATCTACACCTCATGCAATCTTGTTTTAGGCAGTCTTGCTATCTTAGCATCTTGAAATCTTGGAATTTTAGCATACTTTAGGCATATTTTAGTCTTTTCTTACTAGTTGCATAGTGTAGCATTTTACATCAAATCCTTCAACATTTGCTTTGGTCTTGGCATAGTCATAGATTGCTCACATAGAATCTAAGGGAAAACTACATATTACAGCAAGTTGAGAAGGTCTAATGGAGGTCAATCATGGAGGTTGAAGAGTCAAGGTGATATCTCTCTTTGTTTTCATGTTTTCCTCCTTTGTGCTTCATTATTTACTTTGGGTTTTGATTTATTTAGTTGTTAATTTGCTAACCTAGATTTTTCCCATAGTTACAAACATCATATATTAATATTATTTCATAGCTTATGCAGTATTCCAATTAATTCCTCTTGCTTTAATCTTCCTCACTCTCACATATATTTAATTCTACAAGATTCCACACATCCAACCCCCCTTATCTCTCACTTTTCCCATATTTATATAGCCTCTTAATGTATTTTCTTAATACCTCTCCATCATATCCTTTCATAGTAAAAATTAATTATCTTATTCCCTAGAATTTACCATTCTTTGTATAATATTTTACACCTTAAAATAGCTTATTTAAGCATATTAGAGGTGTTTTAAAGTTATATAAGTGGTATATAATTGATATATGGGTCTACAATGTTCCAAATGACATATGTGCACATGTTTTAGATTAATATTTACAAGAAACTAATCAACAATCCATAGACACTAGAAAACATATAACATAAAAAACATCACTATTAGTCATAACATTAAATGTCCAGCATTTGAAAACTCAACTACTAGATTATCCTAATTTCATCCTTCATGCAGATTGGATCAACACTTTTATTAATATTTCCATGCTACCTTACCTTTTGAGGAAAGGTGGGAACATGTGAGAGAGGAATGACCTTACACTTTCTCCCCTAGGATTGGGCTTCCTCCTCAAAGTCCTACAAAGGTGAATTAATTACCCTATTGTTTGACCAAGAAAGTATAGTTCTCAATATAAAAAATGTTTTTTTAATGACCTAGGATCTCAATACAAGAGTTTAAGATTTAGTGCTTTCTTCTTCTATAAGAAAAAAACAAACATCACTATATACTATATCACTTCACACATTAAAATACTAAAACAAGAGAGGCACAAATGTCACATGAGGATAATATAGTATAAAAACACTAAATTTTTAAAAATTATGAGGTAACTATATGAAATTTATGAAAATTTAATATTTTCTTCTTAGTTATCATACATATTGGCAAACAAAATTGGGGTGCTATGACTAATAACTAACCCCATACAACAAGTCAACAAGCATAAATTTTCTCCCAAAACCACTTGACAAAACTTAACTTCTTTGATACTTATCTTACAAATACCTACTTGATCTTACAAGTTTGAAGTATAAATATTAAGATAGTTTCCCATTTCACAAGATGATACTAAAAGAAAATATTAGAGGGTTTTAGTGCATTAAATACTTATGATGAACTCTAGGATCATGAAGATACATGACTAGAAATTGATCCAACGTTTAGTCATAAAATAAATACTTAATTTCTTATGGTACAAAATAGTTCTCATCTCCTTAAGGGATACACGACTCCCTTCTAAAACCATAGAACAAAATGGGGTAGACCTGTGAGACTCTAAGGAAATGGAGATGTAATCCTCCTCTATATATAGGTTTGAAATTCACAACTCCTTAAAGAATATTGTAAACCACCTTCCCCACCTCAAACAACCTACTAGGCTCCCCCTTTCAAGATAGAAAAATTAGTACAAATAAAATATCACATGTAATAGTAATGATAATAAACAATAGGCCTCATAAAACATAAATCTAAAATGATAAGGGATTAAGAAATTTCATATAGATTGACTATAAATTCATTACATCATATGGTTATTGAATACATTGGATAACTAATTTATCTTCATCAAATGAAAAAATGGAATTATTCACAGTCCAATATTCATCATGTTGATTTAGACACTACCTGCAATAAGAATATAAGGATTGACTTGTATAATGTAGACTAACATGTTTGAAATTTTCTTACCAAGTAGAATTTTTTATTATAGGGAAAATTTCTTACCAAGTAGACTATTTTATCATAGGGAAAATATTCACTAGACATTCAATTTATATGAGCCATATTTTTCCACCAATGAGAAAAAGCTCAAAGCTATCACTGTTTGCCAAGAGAATAGGAATCGTAAGAAGTTTGCAGGAGTTCAAGTCAAACCAACTCCAAATAAGTTTGAATTTGAGCAAGATTTGCAAAAACAAGGAGAAAAATGACCTCAAAATAATGGAAGGGAATTGAGGAGGGAACAAAAGAGGAATAATTCCAATGGTGGCAATGCTAACAATGTTGGAAGTAATGCTAGTAAATTTGGTGAACCTACAAGGAAGAAAGGACTGCTAACTAGATGCTTCACATGTGGGGGAGACCACTATGCTATACATTGTCCCAATAAGTCTTTTGGGTCACGATCTTATGGAAAACCACTTCCTACCCAGCAAGCAATGTTCCAACTAAAGATTCATGCTACCTTGGACAATCGTCAAGTAGAGTATCAAGTTACTCCAATAGAGACTCCAAGTTTTTTATTTGGTTTATTCATTTCCATACTTATAGATACTGGAGCAACTAAATTTTTTATTTCACCTAGAATAGCAAAGCAAATATCTAGGAAAGTTGTTTGTATGGTAAAATCATGGGTTGTAGAATATTCAAACTAGACAAGAGTAATGGTGGAACAATGTTTGTTCGAAGCTAGGATTGAGCTACCTTGTTTTTCTACAGAGGTAAACATATACATAGCACCCTTAGGATCCTCTGATGTTATCCTAGGAATGAATTGGCTTTGGAGACATAGAGCCAAGGTAGACTATCATGTCAAAACAATAGAATGGTTGGATAATTTTGGTAATCAAGTGATGCTATAAGGGATACCTAGGGAGGTCAAGTTGCGTCAAATCTCCACTTGCTTAGGGCTAAGAAGAAAGAATGCAAGTTATTTGCAGTCAAGATGGACAAGCTTGAAGGGTCTTGACAACTTTGGACCATAGAGTTACCAAGAATGGAAGAAGGTGAAATGATGGAAACTAGAGAAACATATATGGAAAGATATCCTATATTGAAAAAAAAATTGGATGTATTTCCAGAGGAATTACCTGGACTACCACTGAAAAGGTTATTCAATTTCTCTATTGATATAGTGCCAAAATCCAAACTTGTTTCCAAAGTTCCTTACAAAATTACAACAACTAAGTTAATGGAGCTTAAGGCACGACTAGATGAACTGCTATCTAAGGGATTAATAAGACCAAGTGTATCACCTTGGGTATCACTAGTAATCTTTGTGAAAAAGAAGGATGGTACTTTGTGTTTGCGCAAACATTATTGTATGCTTAACAAAGCTATGATAAAGAACAATATCCATTACCACGCATTGATGATATTTTTGATCAAATGAAGGGAGTTGTATTTTCTAAGATTGATCTACAATCTAGATACCATTGGTTAAGAATTAAAGATGAGAAAATCTTTAAGACTACTTTCAGAACCATATATGGGCATTATGAGTTTACAGTTCTACCATTTGGAATAACTAATGTTCCAACAACATTTATGAACCTAATGAAAAACATATTTAGGGACTGTCTATATAAGTTTATCTTTGTTTTCCTTGATGATATCTTGATTTATTCAAAGAATGGGAAGATCATACTAAGCATTTAGAGATAGTTCTACAACGACCAAGGGAATATAAGTTGTATAGGAAAATCTCTAAGTGTAATTTCTTTCAAGAGAAGGTGCAATATCTTGAACATGTGATCTCAACAAATGGTATCTCAGTCAATCCATCTAAGATCAAGGAAGTGTTAGAATGGCCAATGCCCCAAAATTTCTCTGAGGTAAGAAGTTTTATGGGATTGGCTAGATATTATAGAAAGTTTTTTTCAAACTTCTCCAAGATAGCCTTTCCAATTACTTCTTTGCAATGGAAAGGGAAGAAGTTTGAGTGGACAGAAAAGTGCCAAGTAGCATTTGATCTACTCAAAGAGAAGTTAACTATTTCCCCAATTTTGAAAGTACCAAATCTTGATGGTGACTTTGTTGTTATCACAGATGCATCAGGAGAGGGATTGGGTGGTGTTTTAATGAAAGAAGGGAAAGTAATTGCTTATGAATCAAGGAAACTAAAACCCTATGAGGAAAATTATGCATCACATGATCTATAGTAAGCAACAGTGGTTCATGCATTACAAATGTGGAGGCATTACTTTTTGGGAAAGACCTTTGAGATGAAAATTGATCATCACAGGTTGAAATATCTATCCACTCAACCTAATCTAAATGCATGATAGAGAAGATGGTTGGAGTTGATATCTGATTATGAATTCAATGCTGGCTACATCAAGGGAAAATAAATTTGAGTTTCTAATTCCTTAAGTTGTAGATGTCATATTGCCTCAATAGTGACAATCCAAACCAAATTTAAAGGCCAAGTGTTGCTGAAATGCAAAGAGGATGAGTACTATATGCAAGTTAAGAAAGCACTCACAAGCAATCTGCAAGATGCAAGGTATGAAGGATTTCATTTTGAACCCAATGGATTACTTAGGTATAAGGGGAGAAAGTATGTACCTAACTCTGAAGAGTTAAGAAATCTAGTATGGAAAGTTCATGAAGCACCATACTCTAGACAACCTAGTGTGACAAAAATGTTGGTTGATGCGAAGCCATTATATTTTTGTGAAGGGGATGAAAGGATTTTCTGCCAGATTTGTGGCTAGGTACCTAGAATGTCAAAGGGTGAAAGTTGAACATCATCATCTTGTAGGTTTTTTATACCCACATGATATTCCAGAGAGTAAGTGGAAAGTCATAAGTATGGACTTTGTGCAAGGATTGCCTATGTCAAGAAATAAGCACAATTCCATTCTTTTGGTTGTGGACAAGCTTACTAAGGTAGCACATTTCATACTTGGGAATCTAACTGAAGGAGCCACAGTCATAGCACAAAAATTCATTCAAGAAGTGTTTAGACTACATGGAATTCCTGAGAAGATTATCTCACATAGGGATGCATGAGTCACCTCAAGGTTTTGGAAAACTTTATTTTCTATGCTTGGGACTCAACTAAATATAAGCTCAATGTATCATCCAAAAATGGATGGACAAACAAAAAGGGTGAATCAAGTACTTGAAGACCTACTTAGAATGTATTGCATGGATCAAAAATACAAGTGAGAAGATTACTTGCTTTTAGTGGAATTTTCTTATAACAACTCTTACCATTTTGCAATAAAGATGGCTCCTTTCAAAGAATTCTATGGTCGAAAGTGTTGAACCCCTATAAATTGGGATAAAATTGAGGATAGAGTGAGTCTTGGTCCAGAAATGTTGGTTGAAATGGAAGAACAACTGAGGATTGTTAAGCAAAGGTTAGTTGAAGCCAATGATAGACATAAGAGCTATGTAGATGCAAAGCGCATTAGGTGACAAGGTGTTGTTAAGGGTAAAACCTCATAAGAGTTCCATCAAGTTTGTAAAGTATACCAAATTATCTTCGTGCTATGTAGGACCTCTTGATATTCATGAGGAAGTGAATCCTATAGCTTACCAAATTGTGTTGTCAATAACTCTTTCCTGGATGCATAATATCTTTCTCATTTCTTACCTAAAGAAGTGTATACCAGGAGATAATCATGCAATTGATTGGAATGCTTTACAAGTATAGGACCCCGAAGTGGTAATAATAAAGCCTATCAAGGTGCTTGAAACATGCAAGCTTCGCTTATGTAACTAAGAATTTCTACAATGCAAAGTCCAGTGGGACCAATATGCAAAAGATTCTACCACTTAGGAATACTATGTTGAGATACAACAAAAGTTTCAACATATTTTACATGCTTTTGAAAGTACTTGAAAAACAATGTTGTTGTTGTTTGTTTAGTTTATGTTTTCCACATAAAATCATTGGGGATGATGATTCACAATGGGGGGAGTATGTCAAACCCCATTGTGTGTTTACATATTTACTATTACTATGCTAGGGTAAATTATTGCATGTGTGAATGTATTTGGAATTTAGATAGGAAATATATGTGCTTTCACTTTGTTATCAAAGAATTATGAATAAATGTTTATTTCATTTAATGCTATGTGATGGAATGCATATATGGAAATGAATGGTTATTGAATTAGATATTCTAACTATGAAAATTATTAAATGCAAATGTTTTTTTTATGAACAACTGACTGCCATAGAAATGTGTTAAGTTGGATGCAGGTTCATATTCAATCCTCCAGGAGCGAGGGGAATTATAACTCAAGGAGAAGAACTTGGTCGGGTAACCTGTAAAAGAACCTAACTGAGCTTATACACACACTCACAATAGAATGGTTGAGTTGAGTCACAGATTTGGGAATTGATAAGTCATCCTTTAGTATGTTGTGTTTTCATTAGTAAGGATCTGATTACTATTGAGTGAATTCTTGGATTATGTTTATGTGTTTCGATTTTATGGGTTCTTCTTTATATTACTATGCTTGATTGATGAGGTGAACATATGTTGAATGCATATAGATGTATGCATATGCATGTCAACAATAGACCATATGCATGGAGGAGCACATATATGAGAGTACATAGGTAGATATACCTATGCACATTTATGAACAGGTTGCTTATGGGCATGGTGTTATCAAAGGGACAATGTAACATGTATGTATATATGTATATATACATCACATGCATATTTCCTATAAATAAGATAGTAATTGTATATGTGCTTGATTGTGTAATTGAAAGTATATATATAAGATATATACATATGTATACATGTGTCGATATATACGTATGTGTGATAAATGAAAATTTCCATACAGATATATCAATATATGTATACATGTACATAGAGGAATATATATAAGATTTGAATATAAAATGTGTACATATTTAATTGACATGGCATATATAAATATATATATATATTAGAATATATACACACACATATTTATATAATATATATAATATATATATGTATATATGCATATATATATATAGGAAGTATTTGAGGCTAATTTGTATATATATTATGCAAAGTATTAGAGGTCGATTTATACATATATTATGCAAAAGATAAAGGTCGATTTGGAGTTTATAAGTCATGTTCAATATAATATAAATGCATCTCTATTTTAAAGTAGTGCATTGCTTATACAATGGAACACATTATCCAAAAGTATAAAAGGCGATGGGAATATTTAACATTAAGTTTGCTATGTAAAGTAATTAAAACACATGAATAAAGGGGATAGACCGCAACAAGTAAGACGTGCTTGGTCAAAGTACATTCTAAGAGTTGTTATAAGGGAGTCAATTCATCCTTAGTATTTCAATCAACTAGCCTATGACTGAGTCGACAAAATTATGTACATTTCCAATAGAATGTTGACTGTTTCCTTAGGTAACCTGCAGGCAAAAGAATAGGGATGTTGCTGAAACTTGGTGCCATAATATGAATGTTCTATTTCCTGTAGAAGTCTTCCATACTTGCAATTTTCTTGTCATATTTAGAACATGTGCATGTTTGATTTAGTCAAGTATTGTTGTCATGCAAGGAGGTTGATCTATTGACTACCAAGTTAAGTATTTACTTAGAATTTTGTCACCTTTTTCTATTATGTTGAGTTGAATTACATACTTGAATGGTGTCGATTGACTTACCATTTCCTTAGGCATCAATGTCTCATTATTTAGTATAAATAGATGAGACAAATCTCTCGTTTGGATGCACATTCTTAGTTTCATTTTGTTGCTTTTATTCTAGAGCTGTAATTTTCTATGATAGAGTTATTCTGTGAGAGCATAGAGATAGATTATAGTGAGATATAGCATTGAGTGAATATAGAAATTTGAGGAGGATCCTAGCAATCTGTCATTAGAAGGCTGAGAATCATATTAGTCTATTGGATTAATTGAATTACAAGCATGAGAATCTATTATCCTTTTTATTAGTATTTTGTTATGAAAGAATGAATGACTTGATTGATTTGTTTGGAATTTCTTCAGAATGCTTGCATTAGTGAATTATAGTATTTGCTTATGGAAAGGAAAAGAAGTTGTTTTATCCTTTTCCATGAAAGTGTTTGTATATACTCCATAATAAGGAGTGTTTTTTTTCTAGTAGTATAATATACTAGGAATGATGAAACAAGGATAGCTTAAGGGTTATTAATTGCAAAGTCATAAATAATTGATTTAGATAGCTCATAAGTCACACCTAGGATTTGATTATCCATTGAAGGGAGGGTAACTTATGTTAATGCTTTGTGGGTAGAAATACCATTGTGATTTTGGGAAAGGGAATAGGTTGTTTCTAAGGTTAAAGAGTACCTATAGAAGGAAATTACCTATGCTTAGTTTATAATGGCCTTAAGTCAAATAAAGCTTGAGTAGTGTATGTGAGTAGGGTGACTATCACTCGAAGTACTAAGTGAGAACACTTTGGCCAAAGTAGTATGATTTCCTTTGGGTCCACTATCAATTCACCATGATCCATTTATACATGCTAGTTCAGGATTATAGAGTCTACAATTTCTAGTTATGTAGGAAACAACACTAAACTCATAATGGTTTTCATTACAAGGTTACTCCACCAATCTCTTTGTCGAAGGGTGGGGCCATCTATCAAATGATAGATGTGTGAGGGACCGCATTTGAGTTTGTGGTTGGCGGAAAAGTGCTTGAGTGATGCTTCTCCTCCAAGCAGTTGGCAACTAAGACTAAGATTTGAAAGGAGATTCCAAGACCATCTATATCTATTGCTTGAATCTCAGTTGAGCTATGTTTTTACTTTGTACACAATCTTTGGAATATTGTAATATGAAAAATATTATTTTGGAAATGAAATCAAATTGGTTATTTTTATGTCATTTATGTTCATTTGTTCTCTATTAAAAAAAGAAAAAAATTATGGCAATGGTTAAGTAACATAGTTTATTTACTTGAAAGTTAAAACTTAGGGAATTTACTTATGTGAACTATCGGCATGTTACAGTATCCCATCGCTGCCCCCAAAAAAATAAAAATTACTCAATCAAAACCCCCCACCAGAAATATATGAGCTTGACACTTTATGATTATTGCAGTTATAGATGTCATTTGCCAAAAACAATGAAGTGGTCTTGATCTTGGTACATAAAAATGCAAAATTTGGCCACAAAATCAAAGTACAACTTTTTAACAAAATGAGATCAATATAATCTCACCACTACAAATTACAAAAAAAATTATGCGTTTTCAAAAAAATTGCACCCAAAAATGTTGCCTTAGGAACGAGAATGGAGCCCCAAAAGTTCCCAAAATGAGAATGGTTTGTAAACACCTATGAGAATCTGAAATTTATGTTAGACACCAAAATAAAAAACTATATGCACCATTGTGAAGAGCACAAAACTCTTCCCAAATAAAAAAGTTGCTCGAAAAAAGGAGGTTTTAAGTTTGAGTTATGAGCATTTGAAAATCACCTTCCAAACACAATATACAAATGGAGAGGGAGGGGGATTAAAAAGGACATACTGACATCATGTTGACATGAACAATGAATATGCTCATTCAATCAAAATATTCCCTTTGTCGGAATGTTTGGTCAATATATTTTTCCTACCCAAATATGTTAAGAATATGTTGTCATTTTGACTGATCTGATGAATTATCTTGTTTTATTGGTTGGAATTTTTTGGAAAACTAATATATTTTTTGGTTGATAGGAAAGGTCTATGAGTGGCATGACTGCAACAACATGATCCATTTGGTAGGATTAGTGGTCACTTGCAGGTACCATGGTACTTGCAACCCAATGACTAGTGTAGTATTGCAAAATATGCAAGTCTGCAAACTATGCAGGTCTACTAATTATGTAGGTCTACAAATTATATATTTTTTAATTTTTAATTAAAGATAAAAATTTAAAAAATTGAATTTGAATATATATATATATATAATTTTCAGAAAATAAAATAAAATTAAAAAAAATATTTGATTATTTAAAAAAATTGTGATCATATTGGACTAATAGTTGTGCAATGACTATATGGTCGTATAGATAACCAAGAAGGGAATAAATTTTTTTGATGGATCTTAGCAATTTTTTTTTATTTTGATGGTTTGAAAATCAATATTAGGGTTTTGGGCCTTTTGGATGTGATAGC
This sequence comes from Sequoia sempervirens, assembly GCA_007258455.2. Classification (NCBI taxonomy): domain Eukaryota; kingdom Viridiplantae; phylum Streptophyta; class Pinopsida; order Cupressales; family Cupressaceae; genus Sequoia; species Sequoia sempervirens. The sequence goes on from VDFB02281492.1 coordinate 247,070,867, forward strand.
AGGGTTTGTTTTGACCTAAAATGCTCCAAAATTGTAGCTACCTCCCAAATTTGGCAACCACTTTCCAACTTCAAACCCTCATCTAGATTTGGCCTCATTTGTCTGATTTAGATGAAACAAAATGAAAAACTTTCTCAAATACCCTAAACTCAATGGTGAGCTCAAATTTGCACCAACTCCAAAACAAACCTACAATATAAAGCCACAAAAAGGAACCCCCTAGCATCTAATATTTCTATCATTTTTTTGTGTTTCTTTGTATCATCATTCAATGAAAGAGAAAATAATAGTAAAATATTCAATATCTACCAAGATCTGCATTCAATATCTCTTAAAAATACTAACCAAAGGAAACCAAATCACTCTAATACCATGTAATATTTGGATATGGAGATAGATAGCCATCCAAGATCTAGAGGCCAAAGGAAAGCACAATGAAAAGAGAAGGTCAATATGACATGAATAAATTTTATTCCTATTAGATAATTCAAATAACTCATAGATATACAATGTGTGAGGGAGTGAGACATAGGATTAGACAACATCATGATAAGTGTCTTAATCCTATGTCATGACAACTAATATGGAATGACTTAGGAAATAAGCATTAAACGATAAAATATAAGATAAGATATAATGCCAACTAAGACTTCTAGAAAAATTCCTAGGACAAGTAAGTAAATTTAGCATGTGAATAGGACCCACTAGGTGAACTAGCTAGGTAAGATACCTTACTCACATCAACAAGCTAATGTAGGAGACATGTTAACTAGGTAGCAAGTTGTGGTAACTAATTTTTCCCAAATTTTTTGTCCTAAGTTAGTCCCACTCAACATTCTCCTAGCCCTCTCTATCAGTTTCCTATTCATTCTTTCTAAGATTTCATTTTGTTGAGGGGTGTATAGAGTTATCTTATGTATTTCTATCCCATGGTATTTATAGAATCTATCAATTTTTTCTTTAAAAAAATTACCACCATTATCAATCCTTAAAATTTTAATATTTATACCAATCTAATTCTCTACAGGAGCCTTAAACTATTTAAAATAATCTAAGACTTTAGATTTACTTTTAAGGAAATATACCCATGTCCTTCTATTGTAATCATCAATGAAAGAAACATAATATGTATATTTTTAAATCAAAGGAACATTAATGAAACATAATACACTAGAATGGATTAAATTCATCACCCTAGAAGATTTATGAGAATGAGATTAAAACTAAACATGGTTTTTTTTTCCATATATGTAATTTTAATAGAAATAAAATCCAAGGTTAGAATCATTTAACCCCTCTGCAATTTTTATTTTAATTTTTAGGGTCCTTAAACTCTTCTCATGTATGAGCCCCATTCTTTGGTGTCTTAACATTTTTTTCTCTATGGAAAGCTTAGTCCCCAGAGCATGAGCACCCTCAAGCACCCAAAAAGAATGACCATAAAAAATAAATACAATACACGAGCTTTATTGTTGGTTCCAATGGTGGAAGTGAAGACTCTACAAATCTCTTCACTGCAAGAATTAAAGAACTATTACATTGAACTATACATGCATTTAGCTAAACCAAAGTGCCAATCCAAACACCCTTAGAAAAAACCATAACTCCTTTGACCATCTTCCATCCTCCACTCATGAAAGGAAACCTACACACCTATATTATTAGTTTACTTACATAAATTAGGTTTCATGCCAAAATAGGGATATGCAATAAACCACTAATTCTCTTCACTTATCAATTATGGAATCAAATTAGGAATCTACCACATCCAACATTATTCATATGAGAATCATCACCTACTCCTTAACACCTTTATATTCTTCATATTTTTGAAACCAACCTCAATGTGAGGTCATGTTGAAGGTGGGACTAGAATCTATCAGTCATACACCATTTAATCCATGAGTATCTAAAAAAATTTCAAATTCATCACCTTCATCCTAGGAGGATCTCTCAGACTCAACACCAGAATTATTATTTTTCTTCTTCTTCTCCTCCTTATAGTCTCTTCTTAGATATCTATTTTTTTGAAGTTATAACATTTTTTAATGAACTTACCAGTATATTTAGATGTCCCATATGATTTGGATCTAAACATATCTTTCTTCTTGACCTTATTCTTTCCTTTTCTTTACATCTTTCATGAACCACTAAGCCCTCCTTAGTCAACTCAAAAATATTCCTTCTTGTTCCTTTTGGTAGAAAAGATGCAACCAATTCATTCATATTAAACTTGGTGGTAATACTTATAATGGTCATAACAACATGGCCCATGAATTTAACAAAGATCACAACAAATTTATACACCGATCCTCCTCCTCTATTTTCACTCCCATAGACTGCAACTAGGTAACTATCATATTGAAGGCATTTAGATGTTCAACCACAAACCCACCATCCTCCATATTGAGGGTATATATCTTCATCCTTAATAAAATGTTGTTCACTAGGGACTTAGCTTGATATATTTATCCAAGCTTCATTCAAATATTCCCTATGTACTAAACTCTTCATTCACATTCAATACCACCAAATCAACCAAACTAAGTCTAATAAGACCCTTTTCCTTTATATCCATCTTTTCTTAGCTTTCTTGTGATGTGGGAAGGATTGAATCTAAATACTACATCCCATAGATCTCAATCTATGAGTAGATCCTCCATCTTGATCTTCCATATAACTCAAATTTTGTGCTTAAGAACTTCTCCATCTCTATCCTTGATTTTCTTGTCATCTCTTCCTACAACAAGATAAAAACCCTCTCTATGCAATATCCCACTCAAATTAAGATTAGTATAAAAGAACCCTCTTTTGACACCTAGAATCTAAGGTGACTAAGTGTTAATACCAAGTGAAATGAAGTAGGGTACGTAGAAGCACTTCCTACACTAATATTTAGAGGATAATGTTGTGCAATTTTTAATCATTTAGAAATTACAGAAACTAGAAACACATTTAATTAGAGGACCCTTTTGGGAGAAAAACCCCACTCCAAAGCAACTCAATGTATTATTTAGTAAAACATGATTTTAATACAATTTTACAAAGAAATAATTTATAGGAGTATCACCAACCAAAGATCTAAAGGAATTCTTACAACTTAAATCCATCTCAAGCACCTAATATATACGAGATACAAAACCTTGAAACCATCAAATGATAATTAGAAACTCATGAGCTAAAACCACAAAAAGGTGGTTTCCAAATTATTCCTTATGATGTGTCATAATATTCATAAAAAAGTGGTTGAGATATATGACTCCCCTTTATAGCCCTTTGTAGCATCAAAAATTGTACTCCCTTTAAGGTGAAAATACAATTTCATGCTCTATTTGCAACCTGCTTTAGTAACCTCTCCATTAATGCATTGTAGACATTCCCTAGCCCTAATTTTTCATATCAAACCAAGAGAAAGTGTCAGTACTACCCTAGAAAATTCTTTATCAATCAAACATCATCAAATTGACCCTGAAAAGTTCTCTTATGTTGGAGAAGTCTTGATTATAGAAAAACCTAAACACCCAAATCATATTCAGTTGAGTACAAAAGAGATGGACAGAGGCGACCAATTCCCTAGTCCAAGTATTTTTCTCGACAAATTTGATTTCCTATTTTTGTTAGTCTTGAGTTTCGAAGTTGAAAATTCAAATTTGAGCCTCAATGATAAATTAATCCTAAAAAGTAAAATTAAATGAGTCAGCCTACACTTTAATTTATTCCTATGTTCCATTATATAAACATGAATTATTATTTCAAAATTAAGAAGAAGCATTACAAGTACAACAAGACTGCCAAAATACATACATTTTTACTGGTTTTCAAGTAGAATTTCAGAATTTTTCCAATTATCATAATGATTGGAGTTTGATGCCAATGGAAGGACATGATGGAATCTAGGTTTTGGAGATATCTTTGGCTTCCTTCAAGCACCTAATAACTTTTTTTTAGAATGTTATCATCTTCAAATTTTGACCTACTTGTTTCCCTAAGAAAGGTATTTATACATTTATATTTCCTAAGGGTATTTGACTTTCTCTTCAGTTGATCTTGTTCATGTCATTTGGGAATCCTTCTCTAACACATTTGAGTAGGATCTTTAGCATTTGATCTCATTACAACCTTAAAAGCACTTAAGGTTTAGAGCACACACATTTTATCAATCAATCAATTGGCTATTCATCGAGGTAGAAATACCAAAATGAGGGTTTGACATAGGAAAACTCATATATAGCCACCCCCTTTCCCCTCTTTGCTATGATTATGTAGGTCCAAATCCGAAGGATGAAAAATTACAAAGTAGGATTACATAGTGTAGATTTGGGAGCTTCAGATTTGAAAGTTGTAGATCCAAAATTCACTCCTAGTATAGGAAGCCCAACACCCTTGGCCTCTCATTTCAACCTAAAATTTGTAGTATAGGTGCACAAAATTTTTCCCTCCTGAAATTTGTCTTTTGTTTCTGGAGTTTCAGTTTCATTTATGCAAAAAAATGTATTTTTCAAATTAGGTTGAATAGTTAAAATAAATCAATTAATTAACAATAAATTTAAACAATTTTCAAAGCAAAAAAAGAGCTAGGCCCAAGATAGATTGACTCTCCTTCTAGGTTGTTATCCAATCTCATATCCTTGTTGGTTTTGCTTCTAATATTAGTGAGAAGAAAGATTGATCTTATTGATTTATACACTAGGTCTAAGATCTATTGTTCCATACAACACCCTTTTATGTATGCAACAACTTTTTACATTTCCTACACAAACTTCAAGGGGGCATAAATTTTGATCTAGTGGTCCAATTGGGTCTATTTTTAAAAAATTAAATTACTCAAATATATCTATGCAATAAGCACTCCCATAGGCAATTCCGATCAATCAATAATTTCTTATTTTGGTCAAAAATTAAGCTTATAGCCCAAAAATTACAAAAATTATTTTATACCAAAAATTGCACCTTTTATAATATTAACATTAGGAGAAAGGTTGAGAGACATTTCCCAACACTATGGACCATAATTATTCATCTATATTTATGATTGAGTATGTTGAATTGATAGGTGAATAGGATCAAACAAGATATAAGGTTGTCACTATTCCTAAGGATGTGCTATAACAATAAGATTTTGTGACGCATCGGGTAGAGTGTTTTTACTTGATGGAGAGACTTTTCAATGAAGACTAATAATATCTATCTAAGCACTAAAAATTGGTAGATTTGTGCTTGATTTTTCCCTACATGATCATTCATACCATCTTGATCCATGGATTTCAATCAATATTTTTTAAAGGTTTCAAGAATTTTGATTTCATCAATTGAATACCCAAATAAATCATCAATTTAAACAAGCCAAACTAACTAACATTGAATGAAAATATTGATCAAACCAAACTAGCTAAAAACATCCATAAGTGTGTCAATGCAAAAATAATGAACTAATTCGCTCGATTGCAATACACGGCTTACAAAGTAGAAATAGTACTAAAAATAGAAATATGATATAGTACATAGACCAACTAGAATCTTTTACAATGAAGTGTAGGGATCCAATGGTGAACCATTTAAGATATTTGAAACTAAAATAACTAAAACTATTGGCAATAAACCAATCAATATTACAATATGATATGGAAAACAATTATTTCTCTTGTGCAACTTATATCTAGGAATTATATCAAATAGTTTTTCAATATTTTAAATATTGACATTTTGACAAACAAGTGACATACATAGTATATAAATAATGAAGCACCTAGAACTTTGTTGATATGAGAGAAAATTTTCAAATGATGAATCTTAACTACAATTTGTACCCTGAAATTTACTATAAAAATCTCTAAAATAAAATATCAAAATTGATATAACAAATAGAATAACATTCCAAAATGAAGACAACTTAGGCTATATGTAATACTATTTCTTATCAAGCATATTATTGCTAATCACTAAAATAAAGTATACCTAGATCAAATTGCATTCGGTATAATGCTATTAAATGATACAAGATAACTATAGTAGACATGAATATTGAACCTTACACCAAAAGGTACTTTATTGCAATCGTAAATTCTATAACTAAAGTTAATATTGTAATAAGTATCATAGATAAGAGCAACTTGAAATTCCAAAAGTTGCGGTCACTTTTTCTTCAAAGTTGTGGTTAGAATAAAATGGAGGGAGCTAGAAAGTAACAAAGAAATGCTCTATTTGTAGAATTTTAACTTCTCTTCTAAGTTTTATGACATTGGAGTATTATATTAAACATTATTGGAGCTTCATTTTATGCAACTAGCTTAGGTATAATTTACCTTCAAACAATGTGAGGGTCCTCCTTTGGCATAATTATGCCCCCCATTATAAAATATCATGCAATGATTGAAATTTTTAAATCAAACAAAATGATTCCTACCTCCAAAATGGATGGCAAGTAGCTAAACAATTAGCCTTGATACTTAGATATTGCAAATATAAAATTGATTCAAGTGCATGTAATAGGCTTATATGGGTTTCAAACACCAATGGTTTAGTCAAAGTATAGGAGACATTCTATGTCAATATTTTCGATTAAAAAATATTTCTAAAAGGAGTGACATACTTAATTATCTTCAACAATGGGATGGGTCCTACATTAAAGAAAATGATTTAGTGATCTTGTTCATATTTTATGAATTTCCATACATATCATAGGTTGCGCTTAAGGTTGTAAGAACCTAAAATTAAAATAAGATTACAATTAGCAACAATGAAATTTTAGTGACCATAATATTGAAATAATTAAACCTTGGATTGTGGCTAGTAGTCTCAACAAAATAGACAATTTTACCAACATCAAATATGAAATAATTCAACCATAATGTTTTAAAATATTATCCACCTTAAATTAAATATAGAGGATACCCAAACTATAATACATTCAACCAAACAATTGGAACTAGAACTTCAAACTAAATGAACTTAGGAAACTAGAATTAGAACATAAAAACAAAATACCAATTGAACTTGACGCGCAATGATGATTTTACATGAAACCAATCAAAATCACATGAGGGTTTTCATCCCAAAACACTCCTTGTTGTACACTAGTAATCCTAGGATGGAAGTACTCTATAAACTAGTAAGGCTTTTATCCACAAAGCTACACAAATCCATAAGATTTTTATCCTTGAGAAGAGAAGAAGAATGTACATTCATTTTTTTTAAAAATCAAAAAAGATATGTTGAGGCTTTTAAAAAATACCCCTCACATTTATTAATTTGTTTGAGTAAATAAAATAATATTTATTTACTAATATTCCTTAAAGTTATTAATTATTAATAAGTGTCATTTTTAATCATCTTTAGGTACCATGTCCTAGTGACACTTTATTTAATAATGTATATTGACCCCTTTGAATAATTAATATAAGTTATTTTTTAATATATATTTTACAACTTAAATTAATTATTTAATTAATTCCAAAGTTTTGAAAAAGAGGACATGGCAGTCCACTCTTTCCAAAGATTGCTTTTCCTCAAGAAAAGTTGATTCAATTCTCCAACCCCTTCTAATTGAATCCCTCTACACATTCTAGGATCGAAAATCAATATCAAAAAAATTTCACCATGCTTTCACTGCACCACTCTAATACAACTAAAAGCTAAATATCTTATATCCTTCTTAATACTATCAAGCAATATTCTCCATATTGTGCTATAAGTTCCATATAGATTCAAATCATTATAAATATCAATGTTAAGAATTTTTTTTTGAATCAAAACCAATACAAGAAGATAAAACTATTGCTGTCCTATGTAGCACATTACAAATGCTAAATAGAGGAAATCCATTTATTTTTGAAAATAGTGTTTCAATGAAATACCTAGGTCCAATATTCTTATAAAGACAAACTTGAGGGAATTGATATAAATGTCCTTTGCTACAAGTTGTATTATTTTCATTCTCTAATCTCATAATACTTTTCATATTGACAAAAGCCTTGCCATTAACCATTGCTAACATCAATGCTTTCATATCATAAACTATAATCATGAAGATAACCAAATCTCTCACCATTAGTTATTGATCTAGAAATTTTAGCAACCTGAAAACCAATTTTTGTATTTGGTCAAGTATTTTTCTCACGTCTAAAAATTTCACTTGGATCCTATATCAATAATGAGAATTTGTAATCCTCAATACTTGATCCTTCTTATGATATAATTAGCTTTTGTTGCACCACTCTAATATTATCACAAGTAGAAATTGAACCAAAAACTGTATTACCATCCAAATCTCAAAAAGTGGGTTATCAAAAAATGACTTTGCATATATTTTAAAAATCGGGTTACAAAAAGATTGAAAGTTATTTTCATTCTCTTGTTTAGACCAATATTCTTGTTGATCTAAATCTATTCTTATAACTTTTGGTTTTCTTGGAAACTATTCTAGATCAAAACATTTTGGAAGCCTATTATACTCATAAATTACCTACTCTATTTCCTTAGCCCTTACTTCATTCTCTTACTTTATTCTAAATTATTTTGTAGCATCAAGCTGATCTTTCTTTCTCAGTAGTGTCATTTGGGTACTTTTAATGAGTTCTTAGTTGATTTAAGCTCAAATTTGAGCACCTTCACATCCTTAGATGCAACTTTGACATCATCTAAAAATTTGATAGCCACATCTTTGTATTTAATCATATGTAGATATTTTGATTTCATTACCTCTATTGCATTCTTAACTATTTGTAAATCTATAATATGATAGTTTGTTTAGTCCTAGCAACACTTACTCCATCTATTTGCTCAATTTTCTCTTTCTTGAAATTTTGTGTTAATCCTTCAATGGGACTTTTCGTATTATCCAAATTTGTAAGGACTTGCACTTCTTTCTCTTCTATTACCTACAACTATTATTTCCAATCACCCTCTTGATATCTAGTGTCATCTAGTGTTATTAAACTCTTTTTATAATCAATGCAAAAATCAACATTATCTTCTAATACATACTTTCAATAGATTATTGAAGGTCACTTTGATAGGTTCCTTACATCTCCCACTCACTTTTTGAATCAACTTCACTAGATTGATCTACATGCTCATCAATAATTATTGAACCAAATTTTTTGGCAAGCTCAAACTCATCATTAGTAACTAATAAATCATTTTTCTAATGTACATACCTTTCAACAAAATCATTTTGGAGCTCCGATTCATTCAATAAATTTTCTTCTTCATGAAAATGTTTTGTGTTCTTCCTTCTCAAATTCAATTTCTTTAGCAACAAAATTTGTTGATGCTAACTTTTTTCTTCCTCATGCTCCATTGTCACAATTTCTTTTTTATTATCATCACGATTCTATTGGAATAAACATTTGGTAGAAGTGTTAAAAAAAACCATCTTGTGACTTATGAGTATCTATCACCTTATTTTCTAGATTTTCATTAGATTTCTATAATTCTTCATCTGATTACACCTCTTCTTTATTCCAATATTTTTTACTTGGTTCCCAAGTGTCTTTGCATAAGAATCAAATTTGTACAGTTCTTTAAGTTTATTTTTTTGGTCATATTTCTCATTTTCCAAAGGATATTTTTTTTAAGAATCTTGAAATAAGTCTCTCAACTATTAAATAGGGTTTTAATTTTTATTCACATTGATTAACAACATTTTTTGCTAGATTATGCACAAGTAATGAAAATTCTTGTTCATCCTTTCTCACTCTAACTGATAAAACTAATAAGACTAGATGGGAGATATCATTGAAACCATCACTCTCATTTAAAATCAAAGACAAATTTGTTTGCATAGTGGCAACAATTTGTTGACACTTTTTGACAATAGAAAAGAAATAATGAAATATTATGATAATTAGATCATCACATTCAAGGTATTGCATCACTAGACAATATTTTAATATAGTGATAGCTTCTAATATTATAACCCTCTTAGAAAAAGGAGGACTCTTGATATCAATTAAACTTTGAAAACTTTCCACAATCAATTAGAATATTTCGCTCATGATATTGTTATTTTATGGAACCTTTGAAGTTTTTATTCTTGTGATTTTCACTAATGCAATTTGTAATTGCAAGTTTCACATCTTTATTAGGTTGTCTCAATAGTAATTAATGGATTAATTTTCCATTGTAAAGTCTTAAAATCCGAGTAGCCTACTATCAATAAATAATTTTCCACTTCTTCTAAACTACTAAGTAAAACATCTTTCAATTGATGCAAAAATCTCAAACTTCTCTTTCCTACTTCATAAAGCCCAAATTAAGTGTCGTGATTCACAATAGGGTGATTAACAAAGATTTTATTTTTTTAATGTTTTGTTACAACTAAACAAGTATCGGAATCAAAACATACGTTTGTTGAAATTGTCGTGCAACAAATGCAAGCTACAAAAAAAGGTTAACTTTTGAATAGGTTGACAAGACCACCAACTTTGTTACCACTAAAATAATCCTTGTAGGGTGTTAGCTCAAAATCATATAATTTTTTTATGATCACTCAAATTCTAACTCTTTTTTAATCACCAAGTTCTCAACATGGGCAAGGTGAAAACATATGAAGATTAGAACAAGAGCTAGCTATCCAATGAAAAAAATTGTTGGCTACCTATCCAATTTTAAAATTTTAAAAAATCATAGAATCCATCAAGCCAAATTGGTTGACAAGAAATGCAAATTGTAATCAAGAAAAATTCGATAAAAGTATACAATATATTGTCTATGCTAAAATGACAAACTAATTCATTTGATTCTCTATTTATTCATATTTCAAAATAATATAGATTTGAATCTTTTTAGTGGAGTTTTTTTTACCAAAAAGGGTTTTCTACATGCAAGTATTTTGTTTTTTTAATCTATTATATTTGTTGATTTATATTTCTTTAAATATCCATTGTGATGTAGGAGCATCCATGGTAATTAACAATCCTATGTCAACAAAAGGGGTTTGATTTTAATTTCAATTTTTGGTGAGCTTTGAATTTCATAGTTTGTCTCATGAAATTAATATTTTGTTGTGAATTTGAATGTCATCACATATTGGAATTTGAAAATTGCAATTTGGAGTAAATTTTGGTCAAAACAAGATAAGGTGGCATAGTGGAGAATATGTTTTAAATGAAAAATCCTAAAAAAAGCAAGAGAGGGTGTGGTTTCATGGAGACCTCCAAATTGATTTGTAACTCCCAATTTGAAATTCCATAACTTGTAAAAAATAAGGATTTTGGAGGTGGGTGCCTAGTTTGGAAAAATCAGATATTTGCTTTATTCAAGAAAGGAAGAATTCATTAAAAGCATTGTCATCCACTCAAATGATGTCTTGGAGTTTGAAAGGAATATTTTATTCTATTTTATTAATGAAATTTAATTTAATTGGAGGGTTTTTGGAGGTAGGAATTGATTTTTGGGAGTGGGTTTTGGAATGTGATGAAATTCCTCCAAATGCACTCAAATATCATTTCATGCAAAAAATGGATTGAATAAAAGAAAAAATCAATTCATTTTTTACCTATCTTTCTCCAAATTGAAGAGGAAGACACAGGAAGGCATGGTATACCTCCAAGGAGGGTTTTTAATGGATTTTTTATAGATTGAAGTTGGTTTATAGAGGCACAAGCATCATCAATAGTTGCAAATTGAAGGGTGTGATTGTTGAGAGCGATTTATTGTTGCTAGTGTTGGAGAGTTTGAGGAAGGCTTGTGGAAGCCATATGTTTTTGTACCACACCATTGTTGCAGGTATAAGATCAGACCTAAATCATATTGGGATTCTGTAATGAGGAGACAATAGGCTTGGCCTATTGTTTTGTAATGTTGTTTTAAATTTCAATGAGAATTTCTATGATTTTGCTTGCATAAATTGGGTGTTTAGATCAATCCTATTTTATAATGTATAAATCAGATTGGTGAAGGTTGATTATTGGTTTGAATATCAATTTTGAGACTAATTTTATCAGCCCAAGAGGCTACAATATTCGTAAAATCAATTTGTAGAAGATTTTGTTGTTGTTGTAGGTAGTTTTGAAAAAAAAACTAGTTTTAATGTTGCAGATTTTAAAATCTGATTTGTGCATTTCCAATGCATTTTATTTTATTGAGAGTAGTTGTATGAAAAAGGGGGTATTTCTATTATCCTATTACATTAGTGGTATCAGAGCAGGAGTTCCTGGGTGTGTAGACAAAGCGTCAAATGTGAAGCAATTTGCACTAGGACCTGGGGGTAGAATGTGTGTGATTTCTGTGTAGACAGATCGTCGAGTGTGAGATAGTCTATACTTGAGAGGTTGAATATTGAGAGTGTATGGAAAGTGTTTGATGAAATTTCAAAGAAGAAAGGTAAAAAAAAATTCATAGTTGTGTATGCAAGTGAACAAGATGGAGAAAATATTGCAGAAGTATGCTTTGGCAATAGTATGAAGAAAGATGGTGAGATTGTAGTAAAGGATGAGAAGGAGGAGAAAAGTGAAAAAAATATTAAAGAGGTTGCAGTAGCAACAAAAGAGTTTAGAGAAATGGAAGACATTGAAAAAAGGGAAAACCAAGTTGCAACAGTTAAAGAAAAGGTAAAACTTGCATTTTGTGAGTTCATTGATGATTTTGGTTTGCATGTGAATGTCATGAATGGGATGAATGGATATGAGGAAGCTGGCAAATATGTTGCAGAAATAAGGAAAAGAGAAATATCATATTTTGATGAGGTTAGAACCAAATCTGATTTGTATTTGACTAATATGACGAGTGACAGAGAAGAAATAATTGCAGCAATGAAAGTAGTTGATGAAAAGTTTAATCTTCTTGAATGTTATTATAAAAATAGATGTGAGTATAATGAAGTTGCAGAAGAAGAGAGTCCTTTGGAGGAAACAGAAGAAAAAGAGAGAGATGATTTATTGATGAAGATTGCAAAAGTAGAGGCAGAGTGGAATGCATTGATTGCAGGTAGAGAAAAAGTTGTAGTAGAAGGTAATGAGGTAAAATAATATTTTAATGTAATATTTGATAAGGTTGAGAGTGATGTTGAAGAAAGTAATGAGAAGGAAAAAAAATATTATTAATGATTTTCATGTTCAGTTGGAAAATTTAGTGAATTCAAATGAGATAGTTCAGGAAGAACTTGCTAGTGATGATTGGTGTGTAGAGAAGGATTTATATGGTGTTGTAGATTTTAGTGTAGATGCATTTTGGTGGAGATGGATAGACTATGGTGGGTTGAATCCCATGAGATTAGAGGAAAATGTGAGTTACAATTGGAGGATTTGTTTTTTTTATGGTGGAATTGATTCCACATTCATGAGGTTTAGTGTAGAGCAGAGTTGTCAGAGACAGAAGATTGTTCTAACTAGATGTTGGAAGAAAAGAAAGAACTCATTAGAGACACCAATTTTAGGAATGGAGTTTTTTTAGGGTTGTTTACAACCTAAAAGGATGGATCTACCATTTAACTCTATTTTGTGAGACCAAACTCACAAATTTTTTCTACCTTGGGCATCTGATGCAAGAACATCCATGGTAATTGGCAATCCTATGTCAACAAAAGGGGTTTGATTTTATTTTCAATTTTTGGTGAGCTTTGAATTTCATATTTTGTTTCATGAAATTAATATTTTTTTGTGAATTTGAATGTCATGACATATTGGAATTTGAAAATTGCAATTTGGAGTAAATTTGGGTCAAAACAGGATAAGGTGGCATAATGGAGAATAAGTTTTAAATGAAAAATCCTAAAAAAAAACAAGAGAGGATGTGGTTTCATGGAGACCTCCAAATTGATTTGTAACTCCCAATTTGAAATTCCAACTCCTAAACAATAGGGATTTTGGAGGTGGGCACCTAGTTTGGAAAAAAAACATATTTTTGCTTTATTTAAGAAAGTAATAATGCATTAAAAGCATTGTCATCCACTCACAACATGTCTTGGAGTTTGAAAGATATATTTTATTCTATTTTATTAATGAAATTTAATCTAATTGGAGAGTGTTTGGAGGTAGATGTTGATTTTTGGGAGTGGGTTTTGGAATGTGATGAAATTCCTCCAAATGCACTCAAATTTCATTTCATAAGGAAAGATGGATTTGAATAAAAGGAAAAATCAATTCATTTTTTTACCTCTATTTCTCTAGATTGAAGAGGAAGACATAGGGAGTAATGGTATACCTCCAAGGAGGGGTTTTAATAGTGTTTTTGTAGATTGGAGTTGGTTTACAAAGGCACAGGCATCATCAACAGTTGCAGATTGAAGGGTGTGATTATTGAGAGCGGTTTATTGTTGCAGGTGTTGGAGAGTTTGAGGAAGGCTTGTGGAAGCCATATATTGTTGTACTACACCATTGTTGTAGGTCTAAGATTGGAATTAAATCATATTGGTATTTTTCAATGAGGAGCCAATAGGCTTGGCCTATTGTTTTGTAATGTTGTTTTAAATTTCAATGAGAATTTCTATAATTTTGCTTGCATAAATTTTGTGTTTAGATCAACCCTATTTTATAATGTATAAATCAGATTCGTGAAGGTTGATAATTGGTTTTGTTGGAATTGTTGTCTCAATCTCACAGGCTGAAACCTCTGAGAAAGCATGGTCGCTATGACATTCCTGTTGTCTGGTCGACTGGCAATTTGTGTTTTGCTCATGTCGCCGAGACAATGCTACTGTCTTGTTGACTGGTGTTGTCGCTGTGACTTGTGGTGTTCGTTGTAACCTGCTATCGAGGGAGATGTCTCACTGACAGCTATATACATGGAGTCATCAGGGTGACTTGAACACTCAAGAAGAACTCCTAGTGATGAAGGATTATCTTGGTGACAATGTAACACTCGAAGACATCAGGGAGACCCTTGGCCAAAAGACTTGCTTCGGTGTGATGTCTCATCAATAGCGAAAAGTCTTGTCGATTATCGAATGTCTTCGGTGTGACTCTTGGCGAACAGTGGTTTTAAGATAACATGGAAGCCTCGATAAGAAGTCTTGCCGACAGTTGTTTCTCTCACCGAAAGGTGTGAGCATTCAGTATAACCTCTCAGCGACTGTTGAAGTCTCGCTAATAGTGGTCTTCGAAGTAACATAAGGGTTCAGTATGAACTCTTGGCGACAGGGAGATGTCTCGTCAACAAAGGAGCATTGCAGTGTAACATGAAGGGTATCGGTAAGAAGTCTTAGCGAAAGACGGTAGTCTTGCCAACTGTTGAACATTTTGATGTGACTTTTAGAACTTCGGTATGATGTCTCATCGAATGGCGATTGTCTCGCCGATGAGAATGTTGAGGTCGATATAACTTGTGAACATCGGTATGATATCTTGGTGAGTTGTGATAGTCTCACCGAATGGAATACTCATGTCTATGTGACTTGAGGACTTCGGTATGATGTCTCATCAACTAAGGATGGTCTTGCCGAATAGCGATACAAGTGGTGATCATCGGTATGAGGTCTTGGCGACACGGCAGAGTCTTAGCAATAGCTTTCTGGACTTGATGTAACCTCTTGCCGATAGGGATGACTCTTGGCGATATCGATAGTCAGGTCTTGTGGCATCAGGGAGACATGGTTAGTGTCTCACTGACATGCGACACAAGTTGATTGTTGTTGACCGAGTAAAGACTGTCCTACGTGGTGTGACCTAGACGTATTATCTTCTATGCAAGGAAGTGGAAACATCTACAATGCTGAGCTGGATGATTCGATAGTTATGATCTGATAGTTGGAAACAAATTGATTCACAGAGCCTGTTGAGAATGAATGGATATATGTATGCATTGGACATTCTGTAGAAGTGAGCCAGCGAGAACAAGAGAAGCAAGGAGAGAACAAATTGAGAGTGATAGAGAGAGGGTTGAGTGGCTGGCTGAAAGGTCGAGGCCATGAGGCCTAAGGAGAAGAAGAGAGAAGTAGGGTTATGCTGGAATCTCTTCTGATCATGGATCATGATTGATCTCTCTCATGTTGATCTACACTGCATTGTATCGGTGTGAAGGTTGTATGGTCTGATGGATTGATCAGTTACTACCGGGTTGTATCCGGAATGAACAAGATGTAATCTCTGAAAAGGCTATGAGCCTGAATTGTATTGTAACCTTCAGTTGCTGAATAATACAATGGCTCAAACTTTGGAGTGTGAGGTTTTTTACTTGAAAGAGTTTTCCCCACGTAAATCTGTGTGTTCTGATTTTCTGTCTCATCTTTCATCTGTGTTGGTTCTACTTTTAGAATCTATTATTGCTTGTTTTTGAATTCAAATGTGCTTCTCTCAGAAGGATTAATGTGGGAAATAAAGTGTGTCTGTTTTCGCTTTAGGACATAGTTGTACGTGTCTTTGAGGCAACCTAATCAAAATTAAAGTTACCGAAGGCACTACTGTTCTTGGAGGTTACTCTGAGATGCCCCCCTATATTTTCCTTACAGGTTTGAATATCGGTTTTGAGAGTAATTTTGTCAGCCCAAGATGTTGCAATATTGGTAAAATCAATTTGGAGAATATTTTGTTGTTGTTGCAGGCAGTTTTGAATAAACTTGAACTAGTTTTCATGTTGCAGATTTTAAAATTTGAGTTGTTGCATTTCCAATACATTTTATTTTGTTGAGATTATTTGTATAAAAAATGGGGTATTCATGTTATCCTCTTACATTGAATTGGCATCACACAAAATGAATTTCAAATTTGTAACATAAAATTCAAATTTTCATATTGTAGTTGTTTATCTTCATTTCTAAAATTTGGTATCAAAGCTTGGCTAACTTTCTTCTTGGGTGGAAGTGTGAAGATTTTTTATGTTGTAGTGGGAGTTGTGTTGATTTTTTTTGCAAATTTATGTGTGTGATAGATATGGTTGCATCTACATCTCAGTTGGATATTAAAAAATTCTACAACATTGTCAATTATGAGTTGTGAAAGCTAAAATTGAAGGATCTTCATGAATAGAGGAATTGATAGTTGGGTGTAATAATAAAAAGAAACTTGAAAAAATAGATAAGATGAGTCACAGATAAAATGAACTATAAAAAAATGTATTATAATTCAACTTTGTCTTACAAATTTAGTTTTAGTAAATTTAGTTAAAGATCCCATTATATATTCCTTATGGAAAGGTTTGGGTGAAATCTACCATGCCAAGAGTCTAATGAATAAGTTATATTTTAAAGCATATAGGTCAATTTGTTGATTTGTAGTGAAATAAGGAAGCATTAAAATAAACATAACTTTTATGTCCTTTATCCAAATTTAAAATTCAAAATGTTTTGGAAAGGTAAAGAAATCGACAACAAAACCTAGAAAGTGTTTGGCAAGGTTCTAACACAGGTGCAATAAGTTTCATTTGCAACTCAGTTCACTAGTTTCTCCCAAAATAAATAGTTGAAAAAACCTATATAGCGGAATTGATTTTATCCTCATTAGCATATTTGGTGCCAATAGAAAAGGTAAAAAAAGAGAGTCTATCCAACCTAGTAATGGTTTAAAATGATTTGGTCAATTCAAAAGCAACATGCATCCTAAAAGTATCTTTGAATGTAGTGTTTTTGCAGCCATATGAATGACATTGCATCAGACAAACATCCTTGCCAATGAGCTCCAATGTTTGACTCCAAGTTCTTCATTTTCTGCTATTTGCAATTGTAATTTCAATTATCAATTTTGAACTTCAACTTCTTATAAATTAACATTTTATAATCCAACTCAATTAATGTACTATGAAAATTTAAAGGTATCACTTTTTATATATTAAATAAATGGTGAATAAAGCTAAGTGCACTTTGTGTGGCTCTACCACATGACATGTCCGCTAAAGTGCATTGAGTGGATTTTAGCATAAGCGGTGTATGATTTTTGTGGTTTAGCCACTAAAATGTTTTGGCCAACTTTTGACATGGTGAATATTTATAAAGGTTCCACCAAAATTAAAGATAGGCTTAAAAAAATTAAGTGGCATTTGGAACAAGTAAAAATCAATTTGAATATTGTTGCATTATCAAAGAAATGTGGCTGACATGTCTAATTGTCCTTCAAGTGACTAAAGTAATCAAAACACATCAATAGCGAGTTTTTAAGTGGCATGGATTGAATGAAAGCATGTATAATAGGGTTATCATTGAGCAATATATCAGAGCCAGTGTTGTAGCACTAGGATCTCTGGTTAACATTGTTGCCCATGTCTAGTTTAGTAACTTTCCCCATGCATATGTTCTCAAATGTTTGATGTGTGGCTAGAAGGTCATAAGGACCCTTGTATTGGATACCATGTTTTAATCTAAACACCTAGTTGAGATGTTAGATAGAGGATTAGACACTTCGTGTATTCTCTTGTCGGGTGTGATTCCTTGGATGCATGTAACTATTTTTTTTTCTTTTGTGACCTTGTTTCATTTCCATGACTTCTAGTTCCTTAAAAGTGCAAATTTAGTTTTGGAATGCATAAGTGGATTCAAATTAATTAGCTTTCAAGTTGGCATGTGGATTTATTTTGTTTGACCAAATGTGCATTAGGATGAGATGTTATTTTGCACAGCTTGGTTACTTAATTTAGTTCTTTGTAAGTGGGAATGTATGTTATGTTGTTTATAAGGGAATTCCTGGCCTGAGTATGTCATCTCTTCATGTGTGTTTCCATGGTTTGTAGGAGTGTCTACACCCATATGTTTTTCAGTACATTTTCATAATTTTAAGAATATACTGCATGTAAAAGGGTTGTTAGAACAGACTAAGGAAAAGTATGTAGATAGTTTACAAATGAATTATTGTTGATCTTTTGTGATTGATATAAGGCATACTGAGTGATGTAATGGAATCCTGATCTTGTGTTTAGTTATGTTTAGAAATGAAAAACCTTCATGTGGGTGGTAGTTAAAATTTGGGTAGAAAGTGAGACTTAATTTTCCTTTGTATAGATGCTTTGTTTGGAAAGGTTGTGTTTGCAAGTTGCTTGCATTGAATTAAATTATCTTGTTTCATCCTTCTATTAACCCACATATAGCTAATAAAGAGAATTAGTCTTAATCGACATTATGATAGAAAATCATTTAGGCCTTAGATTTGTATGCTAAAACCTTGACTGTGAATCAAAGAAATTATGTCTGAAATTACTTGATTGACAGATCCTATGTTCTCCTAAAACCGCACTCCTTACTTTTGGTTTATGCATAAAAGATAGATTATGAATGAGACTGAGTGTAGTTGCTAGGTATTTAATCTATGCATTTGGAATAAATAAGATGCAAGTGCATAGAACTAGGTTTCTATTTTGGAAAATTATGATGACTGCATTGGTATTTCAACATCTTGTTTGCTATGTGTAGCTAAAACCTATGATGTAATGTACTCCTTTCTTACTATTGTATAAATAGAAAAGATTTATGCATTGGATGTCTTGCATGTTGAATTGTTATGAGGGGGTAACATGTGAAGTAATTAAGCTTAGGTATGGGACAAGGATGTTTGAGTAGGCATAATCACTATGTAAAGATTTAGTGTTACTTGTACTGGCTTGGGATAAAGTTTGAGAGAATGTGGGATTGTGTTTTGAAACAAATATGTGAATTCTTTTGTTTTGTGAAAATTGGAATAACTTGTGATGAAGTAAGAGCTGATTGTGTTTAGGAAAGGCCTACATGAAGTATTAAGAGTTAAGTAGAGGATCATTATTGTTCTTTTACGAATATAGAACTTGTGTATAATTTGTTGAACTCTAGACACATGAATATTGATGTGAAAGTATTAATGATTCTTGGTCGATGCATTTAGAAATTCATGGTACTTATGTAAAATTCTTAGTGTGTGGAAGAAAATTTATTTTGCATATGCATATGTTATGTGGATAGAATGTTATATTGAATGAATAAAAGTGAATGTGAATTTGTTAAGCAGATTTGTTAAGCGATCACGATGATCTTGACATTGACATATTAACATCATGTGATATATGGAAAAGAGTAGAGTGAAAGAAAAATTGATAAAGGGTTGTGGATATGTGAATGATATGAGTCACATGGGTTATGGAATTAAAGGTACTTATGGAATTGTGTATGTAATTGTACCCCCTATAAATGTGAGAAACTTGTAACTATGCATTGGTTGAGTGTTGTGAATACCTTGTACTTGCTTTGTGTGCCCATGGGATGGTGATATTGTGTACCCATCCATGGGGGATATGTTTTATTTTTTGGTGTGGGATTAACCATACCATTATGTGTGCTTGTATATTTTTTACTTGATTGAGGGACAACCCACATGTGGTTGAAATTTATATATATATAAGAGTAGCCAAAAGATAGTTTCACAAATTCTTTTCTTTTGGTTCTTTAGTCCCTCAATCTGTGAAGGGGTAGTAGCAGCCACAAAGTTCCCTGGGAGGAGTGTGCAGCGTATGCATATTGCGGTGCAAAGTAGTCTTAGTTCAACCGATCCCAAGGAAACATATGGGTGATCCCACAATACTGGTTTACAATTTTTGGCCAAACTAGTCACTAAACTGATTTTTTCTAACTAAATCTTCACTTTTGGGTACCTATAGTGGCTAAATTGTGAGGAATTTGAAGATGATGAAAACTAGTGATTTGTGAAATTTTGTCTGTAGGTTCTAAATATTTTTTTTTCAAAATTTTTGGAATCAGATTGCACTTCTTTTTCCATCTTCTTCGAAAACTAGTTTTTTTTTTAGTAAACACCATTTTTAAGGAGTGACGCTCATCATATAACACAACTTTTTTCTATGAAGGATAAAAAAAAAAAAAAATTTAATTTAGATTTGTAACTACGATATCTAGTGCTTCCAATTGGTTTCCTAGTGTTTTATTGAATATTTTTTCCTTAATCACGTTTCAAAGTCAAATTAATTACAATTAAGACATAGGCAGACTATATAACACAACTTTTTTTTGTCTATATCAATTTTTTTTTTTGGATCAAGGACTTCAATATTTGGTGCACTCATATTTTTCATTTTTTTTTTATAATCTTCTACTTTTCCACATGTGCAGAATAGAGAGCTTGACTTTTGGTGAAAAACCTACATTCAAAAGAAATAAAAAATAAATATAATTATAAAATTATATTTATTTAAAATTATACTTTTTGGGAAGCTCATAATAAGGACTACATACTTAAAAAAATAAAAATTAAATGAATTCATTTGATCCCCCAAAAGGTAAATCAAAAGTGGTTTTTTATCAGCATTTTGATAGGTGTAAAGGAGACTTTGTTATAGGTATGGTTTAAAGCTACCGAGGTTCTATCCAAGGAGGTTTCATCTAAGGTAGTTTGATCAAACCCTTTTCAATTGGAATGCTTTAAATGGAACTTTTTAAGGATTAAATCATTATATTTTCTAAAAATATGTGATTTCAGCAAAAAATAGAATCTCCCAAAAATTGTAAACCAACTTTGTGGGGTCACCCATACTCAATACTTCCACTTATGATGGATCAGGGTACTTGGTCCATATGTGCTAGCCTAATCCCCATAGTTTTGAGTACATAAGCATTGGTTTGTTAATATATTCCTAGTCATCTGTAGGGGCGTTGAGCTGGTATTAGCAAGTCAACCTTGTTCATATGAGAGGTGAAGCTCGAGTAGCTCCATATTGATATACTCATATATGCATTATATATAGCCTATCTACACGTGTTCCAACATGATGCAATGGATACGATGCCACACCCCACTGATGTTCAGACACAATGCTAGTGATGATGTTGTGTTGTTGATGGTAGCAAGTTGGGCTCGAGGACACGATGCCACGTGCATAGACATGTGAAGGTGCACTATGAGAATGTGTTATGATAGCCTACTTGTGTGATAAGCATAATGGGGCCTCACACACTTTTAGAGGGATACTCATGTTTTCTTGTAAAAGTGTTTGGGTCAATTAGCATATGAGTATGCCCTAGCCATGTATACCTCTGACTACGGCGAGTACTTGTGTGTGCCTTCTATACAAAGTATCACTATGCGGGGTGTGTTTTGCACGTGCCTACTTCCGCGGAGCCACAAACACATTTCCATGTGGCATACGACCACTGTGTGCCTTCTTCGGCTAGTGTATGACCATACCACACTGAGATGTGATGCAGGATGGGGGACGAGGTGCACATCCCATGCAGACAGCCAAGGAGTGTGTGGGCCACTTGGCTAATCCATGTCACATGACGACATGATGCAGTGTATCCAAGGAGTATACTCTGAGCCATGTGGATGGCGTGCTCACTCTGCACCACATGAGGGCTACTGCTATAGCCTGACGTTGTTCTCTCCTTCCTCGTTTGGTAGCTAGTATCTAGTCACGTAGTGTTGTATAGTGTAATTTTGAAGATTGTGGACTTCCTTTATGGTTATTGATGATTTTATGTTGATTGTGAAGGTCGAAACCTTGTTTATATTTGATTGTGATGGTTTAGCCACACCTTGTGATCTTATTTTCTCGTAGCCCTCATGGTTACACTATTTAGTGTTGAAATTGTGCCAATTTCTTGCTTTATTATTGAAACGAAATTTTTATTTGCTCTTCTTTATGAATTTGGTGGCTAAACTAGTTTATCCTTATTATTTTCAATGTCAGCCATGTGTCATATTGTGATTCCTCTCCAAGGACGTATGAGGCAGACTTGGTGAGTGTATACGAGGAAGCAGACATCGGGAACCTTGAGGATGGGGGTATGTGAGGTTGTTACACAACTAGGACCCACTACCCGCTTATGTGTGATGACTATCTCTTCTCTTGGAGGCTAACCACCTTATACAACAAGAGGTAGGTCATTGTGGTCTTGTTTAGATGGTCTCACCATGTGTGTGTGGCCTAACACCATCAAGCCACTGAGTGTGAGGTATGGATCATGTGAGATGGATATTGGCTCTTGGCTCATGGATTATGTATCATGGATTAGTATGCTATTTTCCGGTGTCCAGATGGACACCTGCGTAACCTTGTGCTATGCACTTCCTGGTGATTTGATTGTGTATGTATGTGTTAGATGTATATTTCTCATATTTTGTTGCATATTGATGTAAAAGAGGGATAACCATGCCATCTTAAATGTGAGTATATTATGAATATGTGGTATTAAATGGAGTGGATGTTATTGAAAATCATAAATTGTAATTTGAAATGTGTTTCTCAAACATGAGATGGTGTGTATTTTTGAATATTGAGAAACCTTTTGATGTGTTTTCCATGTATGAGATTATGGAGATTTTTTGTATTGGGAATGGAAAATGAAGTTAATTGGAGAACTTTCTATATTTGTTAGTGTAAAATCAAGTATCATATTGTAAGAGGATGTACATCAATTATAGAGGAGAAATTTTGGTACTAATGTGTTATGTTTCCACCCTAGTTTGTGACTTCTAGGAGTAAGTCAAGTTTTAGGGGGGGGGGGATCTAGTGCCCCTCCATTCTCACCATGGATGTGCAGGTAGTTTGGCTTTGGTACTTGGAGATGAAGGTATTTAATAATAGGGATATTTAAAGATGGAACATGAGCTTCGGTTAGTACTTTTGTGAGTATGACGCATATTGTTATGTTATTATTATTATGCAAAGATTTATTTGAATAGTTGGGTGATCCAATAATATGTTGTTCGATTAGGAGGAAAGAGTAGCATCGTACCATTGGACGTATGTGGACATATGGGAATGAGATATGTTTGCTAGAGTTTCTTTCCTAGTGCTTTGACTATTATGCACATGTGCTCTAATTTGTATGTTTGAGTGAACAAGTACTAGGCTATGTCTCCACCTGAATTAGCAGGTCTGAGCGTGCCTCTAATCCCAATGGTGGTTGAGGAGATAACATCTCTAGGCCCAAGTTATACCCCAACCCTAGCTATTGTCCCCAATTAGGGACAATGGATTTTGTGTGTGACCACCTTTTCAGGTTGTCAAGGGACAATGCCCGATCTCCTTTACCCCATGGTTGCAGTGTTAAACGTGTGTGAATGTTTTTGTTGGGTTATGTGATTGTGTGACTCCAATGTCTAGCTTTGAGTGTGGATTCAGTTCAAATGGTGCTAAGTCCTTTGGTAAGTCAGGTTAGTCACTGTTGTGATCATTCTTGTTATTTATGTTTTGATGTGAATATTTCTTTTATGTGAGAAGTTATTTTGTGGTTTATGCCTAGCCTTGGATTGTGGATTATTTGAGTGAAGTTAGATATTGGGTCAATCATGTGAGTTGTTATTTTAATTGTTATTATTGTGATGAGGTGTGATTTAATGTTATTATATATATGTATATATATATATATATTGCTATGGTTATTCTTTGGTGTCAGTGAATATTGGTTATTAAAATTACTATGATTATATGAAAATAAGGGTATAAATATTAACATATTCTAATGTTATTTATTAAATATTAATATGTTTATTAGTAAATATTTAAATATTAATATGTAAGCATATGTTATATTTGTGTCTTGATTTGCTATTTTGGTGGAGTGGCTATTTTTTATGAAGGTTCTTTTATCTTTTATAATATTTTGAATTTATTTGGTGGGAAACCCTAAACAAATGAGTTAATTATGTGAGTTAATTTGATTATTTATTTTATTTTAATTATTTCATTAGTGAGATGAGGATGGGTGCTTTGATTTACTATTTTAGTATTTTATTTTATGAGAGGATTTTATTTCCTTGTTTTATTTTGGAAAAGAAATATTTTGGGAAAAAGAAAGTTACTTTCTTTTTTCAATTTAATTAATTTTATTTATGGAAAAAAAAAAGGGAAATGGACTTTCTTTTGTGCATGAAATTTAGAGGATTTTGAAGGATTTTTGGGGTTTTTTTATAATGGAGAGATTTTACATGGTTTTGAAGGAATTTTCTAAGGTTTTTGGGAAATTTGGAGTGGTTTTGAATCAAAATTTGGAGGAAAGTGATTTGGATTTCAATTATAATTTGAGGGGAATGGATTTTGCTAGAGAATTGTGGTTTTGGGAGAATTCTGGATTGGGGAGTCAAAATTTGAAATTTTTGGAGCTCGACATCGAACTCCCGTCCATGCCAAGTGTTGGATCCAGGTTGGATTTTGGGATCTTTTGTTTAAATTTTCCTTTTAAATGTATGAATAATTTGATTGATTTCTCTCTCTTTTATTTTTGAAAATAAATGTTAGATAGTTTTATTCTATGTGTGAATGAAACATTTATTTATTCCAGAATAAAAATTAATACATGTTTATTGTCTTCTATTCTCTACCAGTAAAATGGTCTAATTGCGCACCCATAAATCTTTTTTTACAAATTGGGTTGGTGAGATATTTAAAGTATTTCTTCATATCGTTGTCGTTTAAACTTTGGCCAAAAATTTAAAAAAATTAGATCGTAGTTTTTGAGATATGGCTGAAACACGAGGTTGTTGTTAGGATGCTCCTCCATGGCTGCAAATATCCTTGTTTTCTCCCTGTAACCAACCAATGGAAGACTAGGATTTTAGATTTATAGGAATTTTAAAGGAGTTAAATTAATTAAATTTTTAATATTTGATATTTTGGAAAAGATCTGGTTGTTGAATTTCTCATTTTGTCATTTGGCTGTAATCAGGTATGCCGAAAAGAGGGTTTTTATGGGAGTCTATTGTTTTGCATTTTGTGAATTTCTGAGTCATTTTTGGTTAATTCCACCCACGTTGAGTAGTCGAGGGAAAAATATGAAATGATTCTTTGACAGATTTGGATTTCGAGTTGATTTGACTATTTTATGGTTGTTTTATGGATGGTAGATTTACTATTTGTCAAGAGGAAAAATTAGTTTAGTTCTGAAATTGTATAGGAGGATATAGCTCTATCCTTTGATATGTATTGTGTTGTATTATTTGTGATTGAATGTGTTATTATCTGTATGTTGAAAATTCTTTCTCATTTTTGAAAAATTATGTTGAGGCTTCTGTACTATGTAAGGATCAATTGTACCAAGGTTATGTATTGTTGGTCCTGATTATGAACTTCTAAATTGAAGTTGGCTATCATATTATAAGATTGTGAAAATGATTTTATATGTTTCACTGTATGTGGTGTGGTATAATGATCAAATTTTGGGTTCCCTATCCATTTGTGTTATGTGATTGAGCCTTTGGAAGTATTTGAAAGTCTTTGTGAAAATCCTTGTCATTTTTGGTTGATTCTTGTTTTAGGTAGTCTCCTTTGAATGTTTAGTGTTAGCCACTTGTTGTTTATATTGTTTGTGTGTGTGTGTGGGGGGCCCAGTGTTGTCTCCTAGCATGGAGGGGGTGGGCCTAAGGGTTCCACGTGGTAGGGTGGTATTTTCCAACCATCCATTGGGGTTTAGGCGGTGTAGTTCGTGTGCAACATGGAGTCTTTCCTTTCACTTCATTCCAGAGTTGGTTTCATGATGTAGATGATATTTCTAAGAAAATTGTGTCTAATATGTATCTTATATATATGTACCTCTTAGATGAATGAATCTTGTACATTGTAGCATTCTTGTAAATGAAAAGTAAATGAATTGATGTAATCTTGAATATATATATTTATTGTTTTTTATTATGTAATGGAAAGGTTAACGTAGGAATGTTGTATTTATGATGCATATGAACTTAATTTAGTATTAGATGTGATATATCTTTATGTACCTATTTCATGGCATTGGTTAGGATTAGGTTCATACTGGCATAGTGTTAGATGAGGTTTAATTATAATTAAGTTATATTATCATATATAATTTTATGTATGAGATTTAATTTACATTCAAAAAAAAAAATGACTAGATGTGTTCTTAGAGTATCATATGTCTTTTGTAGGTTTAGTTAGTGTAGATGTGTCATAATAGAGACGTTAGGAGACCATGGTGGATAGATGTGAAAGTGGGATATGATTAATGTTACTTGTAGGTCATCACGTGATTATGATATGATGTTAATGTAATGATGTTAACCATGTTAGTTTTTTGAGTTGCATTAGTTAGTGTCGCTTTATTTTCTAAAAAAAAAATATTTGCATGTTGTTTGAGGTCTTTTGTGTTAATCGACTGGGTCACTTAGCGGGGTGTTACACAATAGAATTCCCAATCTCTAAAAGTAGTGTAAACGATTATTTGAGTCACTTGTAGCAGAAACACTTATTCATGAATGATAATTGTTTTACATGTATTTTATCATATTTTCACCCCCTCCCCCCCAAATGAATCTTGTATAGTGTGCATGCATTTATATCTTGTCTATAATTTTAGTTTAGAGTTAGTTTAGCTTAGGTTTAGGTTTATTTTAGATCTCAAGGAGCTTCCCCTCTAAACTTGAAAAAGGTTTACTTCACATGTTTCATTTTGTGTTTTCTTACAACAAACAAATTAGAATACTAGCACGCATATTTGAGTTTGTTTCCCTTTGGTTGGTTAGTTCCTCACATTTTACATTATGTATAATATCCATATTTTTTTGTTCATTCCTTTGAATTTTTTATCTCTCCAAACCCTTCTTCGAAGATGATTTGATTGGATAATGTAACTATGTGCTATCTCTTTAGTTATTTTTCAATTAAGTGATGAGGGGGTTCTAGTAGAGTGCATTTGATTCAAATTCCATTGTACCTTTTCATTGGGAGGATTTGAAAATACTGCTCCATAGTTGAATACAAATTTATTTAGAGAGATGCTTCAATGAGTTTGAGAGAGGTTGATAAGCATACCATTAGTCCTTACAAAACTATATTAGATATTCACTTTCAACTTTCCAAATTATACATTACTTTAAGAGCTTCATAACTTTCTAGATCTACTTAGCAAGGATAGAAAGCATTAATTTCCACCCTATATACAAGAGAACACCATCAGAATAGTAAGATGCTATTAACATGTTGTAGTGGCAATAGTGAATTCCTTTCCTTAGTCAACAATCCAATTTCACAATTACTTTATTTAGATTTTCATGATATTTTAATAGTTAGACCTCTATGTGCACTATATTTCTAGATAGTTTGACAAACCATAAAAGGATGTTTAAAAAGTTTCCTCTATTGCTTAAAAAAATCATTTGAAATGCTACCAACTTTGTTGTAATTGATGTTTGGATTGGAAATAAAGTGAGAAGATAAATTAATGCAACCTATACAAGTTAAAACCTTCCCAAAACAAGCAAGTCATTTATTGATCCAATGGCCTATTTGTAATCCTATTAATGCATTATTTTCCCAAGTATTGTACTAGATTTCATGGAAATCTAAGGAAAGCCATTGTTCGCATTCCTTGAAGCTCAATTTTTTTAGAACCTCAATTTTTACATTGATTTGTGATACTTAGGAAGATAACTCATACTCGCACCTAGGGCCCCGAACCCATATATATACAAACTTGTACTCATACTTGAGGCCCCAAACCCATATACATACAAACTTGTACTCATATTGAGGCCCCAAACCCATACCCCTTCCCATATTAGGATTGACAACTTATTTTTTTGTGGTTTGTTTAAATTCATTTTACCTTGTTTGGAAACATCTAGTGAATTCGTCAATATTCATTTTTTAGGTTAGTTGTTAGCTATATGGAGTTTAGACTCTTTGACATTGAATAAATTTCAAGTGAAGCATAATCATGTGATTTAAATTTATTTAAAGTTTCATCAGCTCCAAATGTTTCATTTTTAGGTTAAGTGTTAAGGTGTTAAGATCTTATCTATTTATAATATTATAATTGAAAGTTGTAATGATTTATTATATTAATATTTATATACTTATTAATTAAAAAATAAAATTGATAATAGTGAAATTTGAAAGCATGAAAAGTGTTTTTTGAAAGGTTTGGGGGACTCTTGGAGCTTTGTTAAAAGATAATATTATGAAAAATAACATGCCCCATGAAGGTCTGTGTGGATTCAAAGGCTTTAATCTGGGCTCGATGGTGAGGGCTTCACCCCTTGACCCCACCTTGTATCATGATAGGGAGTGTGTTGGAGACACTACCCCTTGACCTCGCATGAGACACTACCTGCAAACTCCCACAAAGAACACTACCCTTTGACCCTATTGGTGGCAGTGCCCTTACACCCCCATGAGAGGCATTGCCCCTCACCATGCTAGAGGTTGCCACCCTAGATTCCTACTA
This sequence comes from Sequoia sempervirens, assembly GCA_007258455.2. Lineage (NCBI taxonomy): Eukaryota > Viridiplantae > Streptophyta > Pinopsida > Cupressales > Cupressaceae > Sequoia > Sequoia sempervirens. Next base: position 247,099,887 of record VDFB02281492.1, read on the forward strand.
TCATTTTTATTCTCTCTATATCTCTATGCTATTAAAATTCCTCTAAATAAAAAAAATAGGTTTTTTTTTCAATAATCCAAAAACAAATCCATTTTTTTTAAATCTTATACTTTTGATTTTTTTACAAAATATTTTTGCTACTATGATCTAAAAAAAACTTGATAAATAATATTGTCAAAGAAATTTAGAGAATCTCTATCTACTATTGTGTGGACGTTTTTATGCACTCTTCTCCTAGGAAAATTTATATGTCCAAACGAGGAGTCATTTATTTGTACAACAAGAGCCTTTAGGCTTTTTGTAGAAAGGATTGGTTGTTTTTACAGTGATCTTCTCTTCTTGTTTGCTCCAACAGGACTCCTTTAATAATCTACTCTCATTTATGGTAATCTATCACTCACAATGCTGGTCTAAGTTGTTCAAAGACTTCTTCCTCGTATTTATTCCTTCTTATTAATATAAGCTTTTGCTTTATCAATCTTTTTTTTTTGTTAAAATAAGAGTAAGATTTAAGTATTTCAACACTTAGGGAAAATATTCATTAGGGGTGTGATATTTCACTCCTATTAAGGAATAAGACTATCTAAAAAGTGATAAGATTTTTCTAGAAGAACTAGAACCTTCTAAAAACTAGAAGTTGTCCAAGGAAAAAAATATTTCAGTTTTAGAGTTCTCTAGAATATTAGAAGTTTCTAGATGTTAGAGGTTGCAAGTATAAATATGAGGTTGTCCATTGCAAATAGTACTACTATTGTTGTTGTAATTTTTTTGATTGTATGTAATATAAACTAGATCAATATAATTTCTTTTAGCCATTTCTCACTATTTGATGTTGTTTTGTCCTTTTTTGTTGTTATTTTATTATTTGGGTTATTTTTACATAGTATTAGAGCTAGACATTTTCTAATAGGGCTAATATATTGTTAGATTGGTATTTTTTTAGCAGGATAATCTTTGAAGTAGTTTAATCTATTAGTTTGAGGGCTATATTTTCTAACATGGGCTTTGCAAATAAAAGTTTGTCAATCTTAGATGGAAGTGGTTTTGCATATTGGAAGATTGCAATCAAGAATGCTTTGAGAGAAAAGGTTCTATGGAGCATAGTGAATAAAGAACTTGGAGAACGTCAATAAATAAAGAAAGAGTTATGGAAATACAAGTTGGAGAAAGCTAGAGGAATTATTGGTAAGGCTTTGAGTCTCAATATCAATGGAAAGTTTGTTGATGTTGATAATCCAATAGAACTATGGGAAAATTTAGAAAAATATTATAAAAATGCAAATATTGCTAGTTTGTTTAGCATAGAAAAAAATTAGTAAACATAGGCCCAACTGATTTGGAAAAAATGGTTGAATACTTTATTGAGGCTACATATTTCATATTTAAATGCCTAGCTAAAGAAAATAAGTATTGCATATGCAAAAAAAAATTTAGTTGATTGCAATGGTTGAAAGAAAGCTTCCCCAACCTTACAAGGTATTCAAAGAATCAAGGAAAAATGTTATTTAGTTAAATCCTAATATCCCCCAACAAACTTTTGATCAATTTTGTAAGCCAATTTTAGATGAAGAGGTTCAACTCATTAAAAAAGGTTATATTAAGAAAAATCGGGCATATGTAGCTAAGGGTAAATCATTTTCTAGATATGTTGATGGAAAGAAGAACTGGAAATGATATAATAAATTTTGAAATAACGATGGTTCTAACCACTTTTCTAGAAATGATGGTGTAGGAAAGCAATTGAAAAGAAAACTCGTTATTTGTAGGTATTGTGGAGGTGAAAATCATGTGGAAAGAAATTGTTTGAAGAGGAACAATGAAAGACACTAATACAAGCCTAAGCAAGAAAGGTTCAAGGAAGGAAAGACAGATAAACAAAGTTTTGCAGTCATTTTCAAGCAAGTAAAATCAAGTGTAGAGGTAACTTTTGAACCCAAAAATAAATCTAGAGTGAAGGGAGGATACTTAACTTCATATTCTAATAAAGAATGGGTTTTACATTCAGGAGAATCTTTTCACATGACTGGAGATAGAACTTTATCTAATGATTTTCATGAAGAAAAGAATTTAGATCAAGAAATTACCATTGACAATAAACTGAAATTGTCAATTCTACGAACAGGGATTGTTAGGGTAACAAATGGAACTTATAAAAATGTTTTACTGATTGAAGGATTGGGGATGAATCTTATTTCAGTATATAGAATTTCCCAAGTTGGATATGAGTTTGTTGTCACTACTGATCAAGTTCTTGTAAGAGATAGAAAATATCCTAAATTTGTTATTGCTATTGGTAGAATTGACTGTAAAGAGAGTCTCTTTAAATTTGTTGGATTTGTTGATGATGAATACACTCTCTCATGCTTTTGTTGCTCAAACAAATTATATGACAAAACTTTGGCATGTTAGAAATGGACATATAATTTTTTGAAAATTACAAGACATGATTAGAGGATTAACAAAAATCTCAACATCTGAATGTGTATGTGAAGGATGTGTGTTAGGTAAACACAATCAAGATCTTCTTGATTTAGGAAAAGCATGGAGAGCTAGTCATCCACTACATATAATAGCCCACCCTAGATTGCATACAATTTTTTTTTTATTTCAATGTGTTTGACAGATTGACATTTTGTCAAACACTTTACCCACTAATGTTTTCAGCTTGTTTCTGATTGATTTGCAATACTTGAATGATTGTTTACATTGCATTCAACTCTTAGACTACTCACTATATATATATATATAGACAGTACAAGATTGTAAATTCAAAGAATACAATAGTGTGACATAAATCTCTGATATTTACATTCTAGCTTTCATACCAACACAATCAAAAGTGAATAACAAGATTATAATTCAGATTATAATTCTAACCTGCTCTGTGCAATAATATTCCCAAAATTTTAATAGATTATCAATTCCAAATTAATCAACTCAGATTCAATGTTGTTGCTCGGATTACCTATTAATCTGGAAATAAAGATTATCAAACATGTCTGACCTAACATCAACATCCATAAAGATTGTTTGGCAGTGAGAAGTCTAGCTGGCATAAGGAAAATATTTTCTCTCTAGAAATATTGATCCTTTCCAAGCGAGCGGTTGGAACTTGCAACTGTCAAAAACTCTTGTTCACAGTTCCCATTAAATTTCTTAATATAGCATCTTTATATTAACTATACTCCAACTGCTAGTGAATAGAATATCACATGTTGTGATAGATAGATGTAAACCATCGGCCTAATAAAATATAGAGTTTGCTTAATCTCCAGCGGTTAACATGATTATAGCTTCATCACCTAACATACTTATCTCTGTCGCTAACTTCTAAGACTCCCGACTCCCCACTGAAATATTTGGTGGCAATATTTTTTCTTAAAATGCTTCCAATTATTTTAATCTTCACTTTTCCCCTTCCATTATACTCAGACATTGAAACAACAGATAAAGAATAGAAGCAGATAACTACTGAGGAGGAGAATTCTAGCCTGAAACTTTATGAGTTTTAAGTCACCGCTACCTTATGTTGCATGATATCCATTACTCGGTTGATCCTTATATAAGCTGTTGTCAATCTTAACTCAGGAACTTAGGATTTCAATTGAAATTTTCATTACCATTCATCCAAGGTAAGCATGACTAAATCTGTTTAGGTGCCCTCATGAAAGACCGACGCTAGAGCCATGATTTCCCTTGCAGTAGAATGAACACATCAGTTTCAAAGAGCCACAATTCACGTTTTCCTTCTCAAGCTCCAATTGAGGGAATTGGTTATTGATAAAGAAATGTCAATTGTATGAAGGAATCGATTATTGATAAAGAAAAGATAGTTGTATGACTTACTCGACTCCTTGGAGAAGTGATAGCTCTTGAACTAGCTGCTACTCTTAATGACCAACAACACTAATGACCAACAACACCCTTAATATTTCAGGTAGCCTAATAGCCTTAATTGTGAAAGGAAGCAAAGGTGCAGAACAATGCTTCCAACACTAATCTATGAAGGAGAGATAGTGCAATTTCATACAAATCATTAAACTGTTACAGAGAAAGAAACACATTCAAATACACACATAAAAGATTAATACCATAACACAGATTTATTGGGGAAAACCTTGCCAGGTAAAAAACCCCACACCAAAAGCATAGTACTTTGTATTATCAATAACAAAGAATTACAATACAATAGCAACACTCAACTTCTCAAATGTCCTCTAACTTCAACAAGAATATGGGATAATTCTGACAGCATAATAGTGTTAGAAAAACTCTCTAACTCTATCTTTGCTCAATACACAATGACATAGTATATTTTCTTCAACAACAAAATAGAGATATTATCTCTCATGCAATATTCGAAAACATAACTCAAAGTGTAAAGCTTGAGTTACAACCAATCGCAACAACTGATGGAGATAACACAATGTAGTTACAAACAATGCAAAATATCTTTCATGCGTTTAACTTGTCACCACTGCTAATCTCCTTCATGCGTTGAATAGTTAACTCACTGAACTGCAGTCCTTCACCGTTGCAAACAAGTTAAAATATCCATGTGTTGAACAAGATATAGATAACTCCACCGCTGACAGTAATGTTATTATCTCCTTCATGCATGATTGGTATGACTTTAGTTCTCCACTACTAACTACAAGTTGAGACACTTATCTCAACAATCTCCCACTTGTCGAAGACCTGTCATAAGCCAGCTGTAATCAACTAGTTAGGTCCCCAAGGCCCATAGAAACAACACACCATCTAAACTTCTCTGTGCTCACTGGCTTCGTTAGTGCATCTACAACATTTCTCAAAGTGTCAACCTTCTCCAAATTTACCTTTCCATCTTCTACCATATCACGAACAAAATGAAATTGAACATCAATGTGCTTTGTTTTGGCATCGAAAGTGGGATTCTTTGCTAAGAAAATAGCACTCTGACTATCGCAACAAATAGTAATCTATCCTACATCAAAACCAATATCTGAACACAACCTATTAAGCCAAATGGATTCCTTACAACCATGAGTAGCTGCCATGTACTATGCTTCTATCATGGACAAAGCGACTACAACCTATCGCTTACTCATCCAGCTTATAGTACCACCATTCATTGTGAACACATATCTACTGGTGGATCTTTTGATGTCAATGTCAACTCCCTAATTTGAATCCACATATCCACGAATACTTACAAAATGCTGAGAACTTGTAGGATAACCATGATAACATAGGGAATACTCTGAAGTACCCCACAAATATCTGAACACTCTTTACCGCATCCCAATGTACTCATCCAGGATTAGCCATATACTAACTAAGGACTCCCACTGCTTGGGAAATGTTTGGCCTCGTACAAACCATCACATACATCAAATTGCCAACAACTCTCACATATGGTACTCTGGTCATGTCCTCCATCTCAATAGAAGATTTTGGACAATCCTCCACAGAAAGATTTTTCCTTTGCATCACTGGAACAACTAACTACCTACAAGTTGTCATGTTGAATCTCTCCAACTATGTGAATTCACATTGTTGCTCTGTCTTAACCAAATATTTCTACTAGCTCTATCTCTTCTGATATCCATCCCCAGAATATACCTTGTTGCACCTAGATCCTTCATCTCGAACTATGTTGAAAATTAAGACTTCAAATCTAAAATCAAACTCATACCATTCCAAAAAAATAGCATATCATCTACATACAATGTAATTATGAGAATGTGACCATTATTAGATTTGTAATATACACAATGGTTAGATTTAGATCTCAGAAATCCCAAAGACAGCACAAAGGTGTCAAATTTCTAGTACCACATTCTAGGAGACTGTTTAAGACCATATAAAGACTTCTTCAACTTGTAAACTAGATTTTCTTTACCTTTTACCATGAAATGCTCTGGTTGTGACATATAGATCTCTTCCTCCAAATCGCCATGAAAGAACGTTGTCTTCACATCCATGTATTCCACTTCTAGATCATACATTATTACAAGTGATAACAGGAACCGAATAAATGTTAGCCTCGCAATAGGAGAGAATATCTCACCATAGTCAATTCCCTCCACTTGAGAATACCCCTTTGTGACCAATCATTCCTTGTGCTTTTCAACACTACCATCAAGACCACACTTCTTCTTGAACACCCATTTACATCCAACAAGTTTTCATCCTTTAGGAAAAGGTGTTAGATCCCATACACTGTTTTTCTTCAAAGCAACCATTTCTTCATCCATGGCTTTCATCCAGGAATCTACATCACTCATACCCATAGCCTCTCTAATAGTCCTAGGCTCACCAGTGTTAACAATCAAAGCCAAAACACAACTAGAATTGCAATAGTGAATAACCAAATATTTCTAGTGAATAATCAAACCTCTTTGGTGGCCTCCTATCACGTGTAGACCTCCTGAATTGTTGAGGTTGTGGTTTTTCTTCTTCAAAACTTTCAAAGCTTCTAGGTCTCTCCTCATCACTAGGTTCAATAGGAGTACGTAGTTCACTTTTCATCAGAATAAGTGGCACTTGAACTACCTCCTTTTGCTTCTCCTCTTTCTCTGGTTGCAACTCAACTATGGAAGGTTTCAACTCTCGAAATATTACACTTTTGCTATGGAGAACCTTCTCAGCCACTAGATCCAAAAGCTTGTATCCCTTCACACTGACACCATAGCCAATGAGGATACACTTAAGGGTGATCCCACAATAGTGGTTTACAATTTTTGGCCAAACTAGACACTGAAATAATTTTTTTTAACTAAATTTTCACATTCGGGCACCTATAGCGGCTAAACTATGAGGAATTTGAAGATGATGCAAACTAGAGTCTCGTCACATTTTGTCTAAAGATTCTAAAAATATTTTTTTCAGAACTTTTGGAATCAGGTTGCACTTCTTTTTCCATCTCCCACAAAAACTAGTTTTTTCATAAAATAACATTTTTAAAAAGTGACGCACGCCATATAATGCATAACTTTTTTTCCATGAAGGATAAAATTCTAATTCTTTTGAATTTAGATTTTTAACTCTAATATCTAGTGCTTCCACTTGGTCAAATAGTTTTTTATTGAATATTTTTTATTTAATCAAGTTTTGAAGTCAAACCAATTACAATTTAGACATAGCGCGACTGTATAACACGTAACATTTTTTGTATATATCAAAATTCAATTTTATTTTTTTTGTTGGATCAAGGACTTCAATATCTGGTGCACTCATATTTTTCAATTTTTCTTTTTGATAATCTACTATTTTTCCACATGTGCAAAACAAAGACCTTCATTTTTGATGAAAAACCTATGTTTAATAAAACTAAAAAAGTAAATATATAAAACCAAAACATTAAAATTATATTACGTTGGATAGCTCATTACGAGGAATACCTGAATTCAATTAGGTTCATGAAGTTTCTCCATTGTGTCCTCAACCCAGCTTTGAAGGGAAAATATTTTGGTTTTTGTGCCAGCGAGGAAAGGTGGGAAAAGGGGGTTTACTAGAACAGAGGGTTCTAAAAAGCCCCGAGGTTCATTGAACCCCCTTTCAAAAAGTTTTCAATTTTTTTGGCATGATGGGGTCCGCCTTGTATTTAATTGGTTTGCACGAACCAAGGTTCATTCAAACCCTTTTTTGTTTGTTCAAACCAAATGGTTCATTTGAACCCCAAAAACCAATTTTTTTGGTATGGGGTCATGTTTTGCCACTTTTCCTTCCTCACTCAAATTGTAAACCATTTTTGTGGGTTTACCCTTAATTCCTTTGTTCTCCAACTTAGATATCTTAACACTCGAAACATTAGTATAAGCTTCACAACCAAAAACTCTGAGATGTCTCATCAAATGCTTCTTACCAGACCATGCCTCCATGGGTGTCTTTTCAACAAGAGCTAATGTAGGAGATCTGTTGATCAGATAACATGTAGTGGTTACAACTTCAGCCCAAAACTTCTACTCAAGGCCAACACCACTCAACATACTCCTAGCCCTCTCCATCATCATCCTATTCATCCTCTCTGCAACTCCATTTTATTGTGGGGTGTATGGAGTTGTCCTATGTCTCTCAATCCCATGCTCCTTGCAGAACTTATCAAATTATGCCAAACAAAACTCACCATTGTTGTCAGTCCTCAAACATTTAATCTTTCTATCAGTCTGATTTTCAACCAAAGCCTTAAACTCTTTAAATCGATTAAAGACTTCATATTTACTCTTGAAGAAATAAACAAATGCCCTTCTACTGTAATCATCTATGGAAGGAACAAAATATATAAATTTTCTTAATGAAGGAACATTCACAGGACCAAACACATTTGAATGAATATAGTCCAAAAACTCCAGAAGACTTATGAGAACTAGAATAGAAAGAAACATGGTTTTGTTTACCATTTACACAATGTTTGCAAAAGTCGAACTCAAGATTACAATCATCAAGGCCTTCAACAAGGCTTTTATTTTTCAGGGTTCTAAGACCCTTCTCACCAATATGACCGAGTCTTTGGTGCCATAACATTGTCTTCTTTGTTGGAAGCTTCATCTCCAAAGCATTTTCACCCTTAGGTACCCAGAATGCACGACTGTCAGACGTACAAACAATAGACTTCTTCACTGCTAGATATGATGGTGAGGATGTAGAATCCAAAGGATTTTTATTTGGAATATTAGAAGAACTATTGCATTGAATAGTGCATGCATCTAGCTTGTATAGAGTTCCAATCCGAACACCCTTAGCCAACACCATAGATCCTCTTGTCATCTTACATCCTCCATTTGAAAAAATAACCTGCACACCCTCATTACTTAACTTACTAACAGAAAGAAGGTTTTGTGCCAAACCTAGGATATGCAACACACCATCAATCCCCTTCACTCTACCATCAGGGAATCTAATCTTGATTCTTCCATGGCCAACAATCTTTAGATGAGAGTCGTCACCTAGATACACCTTCCCACCATCATACTCTTCATACTTTGAGAACCAACCCCTATGCAAGGTCATGTGGAAAGAGGCACTTGAGTCTATTAACCATACATCTTCTGATGCATGAGTTTCCAAGGTTGCAACAAAAGAATTTGCATCATCCTGAGAGGATTTTTCAAAGTCAAAATTAGAAAAAATTCGTTTTACCTTTCTTTTTCTTCTCCTCCTTACAATCTTTACGTAAATGACCAGGTTTTTCGCAGTTCCAACACTTCGCCTTGAACTTTCCAAGAGACTTAGATCTCCCTGAAGATTTTGATTTGAACTTCTTGTCCCTTTTATTGCCTTTCTCTTTAGGTTTGCCATGAATAGCAAGTGCTTCTTTGGCCATCTCATAATATTTTCTCCCCATCTCTTCAAACAAGAGCGATGGAACTACATCATCCATTTTGAAACTAGTGGTGGTACTTCCAATAGCCATAACCAGGGGATCCCATGAGTCTGGAAAAGAACATAACAGAAGCATGCAACGATCCTCATCTTCACTCTTGTCACCAACATAACCCAATTGAGCAATCAACATGTTAAATGCATTCAGGTGATCTGCAATGGATCCTGCATCTTCCATCTTCAGAGAATACAATTTCTTTTGCAAGAATAACTTGTTTACCAGGGATTTAGCCTGATAAACATTTCCAAGCTTCTTATAAAGATATTTTTTAGTCTTCTCTTCATGGACATTCAAGAGCACTGAATCAACCAAACAAAGTCTAACCAAACCCTTGGTTTTTTTATCCTTCAAATTCCACTCTTCCTGAGTCATATTGGTTGGTTTTGTTTTGGATATTGCAACCCACAGATCTCTATCCACAAGTATATCTTTCATTTTCAACTTACATAACTCGAAGTTGCTACCATTAAACTTATCCATCTCGATTCTACTGGATGTGCTTGCCATCTTTATTTTTGCAACAAGATTTTGAAATACTTCTGCAATGACTCCCACTCAAACAAAGATCAGTACAAAAACCCCACTACCAAACAATGAGACCCAAACTGGCTAGGCTCTGATACCAACTAAAAGGAAGCAAAGGTGCATAACAACACTTCCAACACTAATCTATGAAGGATAGATAGTGCAAATTCATACAAATCATTAAATTGTTACATAGAAAGAAACACATTCAAATACATGCATAAAAGATTAATACTATAACACATATATTTACTGGGGAAAACCTTTCCAGGTAAAAAACCCCACACCAAAAGCACAATACTTTGTATTATCAGTAACAAAGAATTAAAATACAATAGAAGCACTCAGCTTCTTCGATGTCCTCTAACTTCAACAATAATCTGGGATAATTCTAACAACATAACAGTGTCAGAAAAACTCTCTAACTCTATCTCTGCTCAATACACAATGACAGTATATTTTCTTCAACAACAAAATAGAGATATTATCTCTCATGCAATATTCGAAAAAATAACTCAAAGTGTAAAGCTTGAGTTACAACCAATCGCAACAATTGACAAAGATAACACAATGTAGTTACAAACAATGTAAAATATCTTTCATCATTTAACTTGTCACCACCACTAATCTCCTTCATGCATTGAATAGTTAAAGCACTGAACTGCAGTCCTTCACCGTTGCAAACAAGTTAAAATCTCCATGCGTTGAACAAGATATAGATAAATCCACCACTGACAGCAATGTTATTATCTCCTTCATGCGTGATTGGCATGACTTTATTTCTCCACTGCTAACTACAGGTTGAGACACTTATCTCAACATATTGATGCCCCTTTAATGTCTTCATAAGCTTGGAGATACATTTCTTTATCTTCGTTTATTCTCTTTCAAACTTGAATCTTGGAATATCGGCCTTGATTTAACTATGACATCATTTTGAATGTTCATGACTCACATAAATTTTGTGACTCCCAAAGGTAATTATCCTCTTCGATAAAGGTGCAGACCAAAGAATTTAATAGAGGTGGCTCAAGAATAATATATTTTCTTAGTTTTAGTCGTAATTATTCCTTATGCTAATTCCCACAACCTTGTGTGATTCAACTTCCTAATTAGGCCTAATTATTATTCATGGAAAACAAGTTGAAATTCCTTTGAAGTCAATAATTTATTAATTTCGATGCCAAAACATTGAGCTCCAAGGAATGACTCCAAGCACATGGTAAACTCTGGTAAAATAATTATCACACTTGATTATTTTGAAATGTGTGGCTCTTTCAATAGTTTGATAAAAACCAACACAACTAATACCAGGAGCTTTAATAGTAGAAACATTACCATGATGGAAGGCTACAACTATTTGTCAGAACTCATATGACACTCTATTAATTTGAATTCCAATGTAATTGACTTCATTAAACCCAAAATCAAATACTTCTTGGTAAGCTTATAAATGGCCTCCATTAATATGATCTCGATTATGATTATTTGTAAACTTCCCAATAGAATGATTCCTTATGGTGGCATTAATGATTAACTTCAATTTTTCTTGCAATATCAGAGTTGTAAAAAACATATACCATCATATTTCCCTTACGTCAATAACTCTCATAAAACTAAAAAATGTGTCTTCACGGAATACTTCAAAAAAATTGATTAACAACAATTAACTCATGTGTGAAACCTAGATGGCTTCACCTGCAATCAACAAGGGTGGATAATTTCACCACTGGAGCTAATGTTCTTCGTGAAGGTTTTCTCCTCACAAAGCTTGTGGGTGAACTCCGTTCAACCAACAAATATCAAACCTCAAAATCCAAAACTAGCATAGTTGTAACAAAGCATATGGAATCTTTTATTCACTTCTCTATGTAACTCCTCATGCCTTCTTTCCTTTCTTTCTTTTTCCCTTTCACCTTTTATTTATATCTATTTTTTGAAATTCAAAAGTAACTTATTAATTTATTTAACTTTTCTAACTTAAGTTACTTTTCTCCACTTAAATAATTAATTTAAGTTGTCTTTTTTAATTTAGTCTTTTTCAACAACATTAAATTAATTATTTAATTACAATGTTGACTTATAAATTGGGGACATTACAGTCTTCCCTTCCCAAATATTGCTTGTTCTCAAGCAATGTCAACAAAACCACAAAGCAACCTGATTGAGACAATTTGAAACCAACTATGATTCTAGGATCCCAAACCTATCTTCAAAAAAGACCACCAAGTTATTGTTGCGCCACTCTAATAAAAATCATAGCTCATCATACCAAATCTGAACTCGCCTCTCTTGTGACCCAACAAAACACTCAATCTTCTACCCCCAAACTGAAATACCTCTGAAAATTGAAATTTGCACCATGAGAATTCTTACACCAAGGCATCTCAATAAGGTCCACAACTGCAATCCCATTGCTTAAAAATAATCCTGGGCAATAGGGCATACACTCTTATCAATAGGAAGGAATGGTTCTCCTCAAAAAACATGTTCCATAATTAATGAAGATGGATTCCTAATAAGTTGTTGATTGGACAAGTGACAACAGCATTAAACTTGTAATTAGTTGTCCTAAAACTATTTCCCTTGATACCAACTGATAGCATCTCAAAATCATTCAATTTTCCATTGCCAAAATGATCTTCCCGAACACACCAAATTACCCATAGAGTTACAATCATCAATGCAAAATATAAAAATGCATAAATCAACAACTTTGGAGAATTCCCATAACCATTATTTAACAACATTGAAATATGGAATATTTGAATCATATCTGAAATTTCTTCCTCATTTCATTGCCATATAATTTACAAATATTGAAAATGAATTAGCTCATTAGCTATGTTTGTAAAAATCATATTTTCAATGTTAGAAAAACAACTACAATAAAGAAAAACTCTTATATGCATCTAGGGTATGTGAGCCAACATTTGATCAAACAATCTTTCTTGATTATGGAACTAACATCATCACTAAAATACCACTGATACATGCTCCATTTATTGACTGAAAACACTGACCAAACCACATGTATGCAAGTAATAAAGATCTTGTGATGGCTGATTAGGAAATGGACAATAGCTTCAAATCTGCAATTTTTCCTAAAGCCCATCCATAAAAAAGTTCCTAAAAGTTTACTAACCCAATCTTGAATTTTACCAGGATCCCATATCTTGTATTCATCATCAACCATATCACTAGAATTAGAAGATGTTTCTTCCACCATCACAAAGAGTGGATTATCAAAAGAATTTGCATCCCACTCAAAAAGAGGATTATCTATAAACTATTAAGAGTTTCTATTCACTTCATTCAATTGATCATCTCGATGTTCACTTCGTATTTGTCAATTTGGAAGCTATAAATCAACATTGACTATTTGTTTGATTTCTCCAACACTCCTAACTTCTTGTCCCTCAATAGCAGCTAACTGAAAATTTGCTTCTTGAAGAGTCATTTATACTCTCCAAAAACTCCTTAGTCTAGATTTAAACTCAAATGTAAGCTTATCTACTTGCTTCTTTCCTCTCAATGCAACCAAACTATTTTCTACATCCTGGAACAATCTCTATCTGAAAGTCAAACTTGAATCTTGGATTTGGCCTTTTTAACATCATCATTTTAAATGGGACCCAAATTTCTCCATTCCCAAAGGTAATTATCCTCTTCGATAAAGGTGCAGACCAAAGAATTTAGCAGAGGCGGCTCAAGAATAATACATTTTCTTAATTTTAGTCATAACTATTCCTTATGCTAATTCCCATGACCTTGTGTTATTGAACTTCTTAATCAGGCCTGACTATTATTCATGGCAAACAAGTTGAAATTCCTTTGAAGTCAATAATTACACCGAGAGGCATCCTATAGTAGCAACAATGGATCCGTGTACATTTTTATGCATGGGATTCAAATTGACATTTTAAAAGTGGCAACGATGGATCCGTGTACATTTTTATGCATGGGATTCAAATTTACGTTTTAAAAATCCAAGTCTCATTGATTGTGTCGTGCACCTGGCAGTAGAAATGTTGAATGAAAGAAGGTAATGTGAAACATAAGGTAACGATTGCTTCCAGCATGCGAACCGTTTCATGCACGAACGATTTTGAATCATTTTGAGGCAAGGACAACTTATATCTTTGTCTTGTCAAGTAGACCAGAAGGAGTGTCCCTCGATGAGCTCAAACAAAAGAGAGAACTAGCTATGAAATGAATTCACCTCTGTTGAAATTAATGTTTATTTGGGTACAGTACAATGATGTAGTTGGTGCCATTAATTACAGACATTTCCAAAAATCTATCCTCCGGGTCTCTCTCGAGACTTCTGTCTTCTAGAGAATTCTTGCACCGACCTCCAGTTCTTAACGTGTATCTCCCATCTTCTAGAGATCTCTACGAGATCTATAAATACATCATTCTCCAGTCTAGTTCGTTTGTATGAAAATAACAGTGTATTTGTTGTATAAATATAATTATGTGCAAATAATATAATGTTAAGCTTCTCTGTTTAATTTTTACTGTGTAGTCCTTTTGCTCTGTTTTTTTGTGAAAGTGTTTTTCTGCTCTGTTTGTTTTCCTTGTCAATTTGTCTTTTCAATATGGTATCAGAGAAAATTTTAAATCTTGGGCAGTACTGTGGAGATTTTGTAGTGTGAATTCTTGATTTTGCAGGTTGAAATTCAATCTTGAGCAGCAACAGCATCCCTGTGGCAAGTGAACAATACTACGGCAAAGAAAAGAATCTATACACAGAAAAATTGGTGAGAAATTTTCAATCTTTTAATCTAGGTGTTAAAGATTTTGAAGTCTCTTTCATTCTCATCCAAAAAGGAGAGAATTTGACATAATGGATTCTATTGGTATTCTTTTGCCCACAGTTAAATTAAATGGAAAAAATTATTATGATTGGGTATCTCACATAGAAATTGTTCTAACTCTTCAAAATTATTATGAGATTTTTACTGGTAGTGAACAAAGACTAGCAAATCTTGGAAAAGATCAAGAAGATTGGGATACAAGGGACAAAAAGGCAACAACATTAATCAAGCTTACACTTTCAAAGGAAGTTTTTTCAGAAGTTCGCAATGAAAGAAGTGGAGTCAAAGTATGGGATATTTTGAAAAATATATATCAAAATTCAGGTGATGTATGGATTCTATCTCTCACCACAAAGTTATATAATATGAAATTATCAGGTTCACATCCCAAGGGACAAAAAGACAACAACATTAATCAAGCTTACACTTTCAGAGGAAATTTTTCAGAAGTTCGCAATGAAAGAAGTGGAGTCAAAGTATGGGATATTTTGAAAAATATATATCAAAATTCAGGTGATGTATGGATTCTATCTCTCACCACAAAGTTATATAATATGAAATTATCAGGTTCATAAGAGTTAGTCACTCATTTAAGTAAATTAAAGGAAAATAAAAATGAGCTTGCATCTCTTGGAAAGAATGTAGATGATAAAGATTTTGTGCAAATAATATTAAAAAGTCTTCCAGGATCCTATCAATCATTCATAAGGGGATTAGATACTGCAGATAAATTAAAAAGCATTAAATCTGAAGAGTTATGTGCTAAGCTAGTGCAAGAAGAAAAACATCAAATTAAAGAAAGAGAATCATTTAGTGATAAATCTCAAGCATTCATAGTGAAGGAAAAACAAAATTACAAAAATTCGCAAGATAATAAGTCTAGAAAAAGGAATTGGAAGTATGAAAATAAAAATGTCCCATCTAAAGATTATAATAAAAGCAAATGGAAATGTAATTATTGTGGGAAAATGGGTCATAAGGTAAATGAATGTTACAAGAGAAATAGAGATACAAAAAAGAAGACAAACAAGTTTACAAAATATTTTGATTCCAAAAGAAATGCTTTTTGTGTTGCACTTAAAGAAAACAATTCTTTTAAGGATGAATGGGTTATTGACTTTGGTGTTACACAACATGTCTCACAATAAGGAACAATTTGAATCAATAAGTGAAAGCAATACAGAGAAGATATATTTGGGAAATAATAGTGCTTTAGAAGTTAAAGGGACTGGAAATGTTAAAATTGATAATGGTTTGTTAAAAAATGTGAAGCTAGTTCCTGAATTAAAAATAAATCTACTTTATGTATCTCAAATTGCTAATCAAGGGTATAAAATAGAATTATACAATGACAAATGTTTAATCAATGATGTGAGTAATAATTACAAAGTGACTGCAATTGGTAAAATGGAGAATGAGTTATATAAATTGCAAGAATTCACTTCTAAATGTGGAAATGAGAATATGTGTGCTATTGTCAAATGTGATGATATGAGCAGGTTATGGCATGAGCGTATGGGACATATCAACTATCAAAGTCTCAAACTTATGGAGAAAATATATATGGTGCATGGGCTTCCAAAAATCTCATCAAGTCACAAGGTGTGTGAAAGATGTGCTATAAGAAAACAACATGTGGAAAGTTTCCCACAAGGTAAATCATGGAGAGCAAAAATTCCTTTACATTTGGTTCATAGTGGTATAATGGGACCTTTTAGAACACCATCACTTGCAGGATCAAGGTATGCCCTCACCTTTATTGATGATTACACTAGAAGAATTTGGGTATATTTTCTAAAAAGGAAAGATGAAGTGTTTGATAAGTTTAAAGAAATTAAGGCATTGAGTGAAAATCAAAGTGTGTTATCACGGAATCTAGCAGCGCTCATTCCACGGATAACCCACCTACGAAACTTGTCTGTTTCCTAGGACTCGTGAAGTTCAAGTACGCATAACGGAGTGATTTTCAAGCCACCTCAAAATGCGTTCCCAAGTCTCGAATAGTCAATTCGAGCATTCCCCCTTGTTCGCCTCGCAAAGACCTTCGAAACGAGATCTTTCGCAACGTTTCACTGTTCGTACTTTGCAAATTGCGGAAGATGCAGTAGCACTGAAAAAGTGCGCTCCTGCTTCTCTTGCCAAAAATTTGACTAAGTCTGGAAATGTAAGGGCGCTAAAATTTAGCGCCCCTACATGCAGTGAATTTCCAAAAAATGTAAGTGCGCTAAATTTTAGCGCCATTACATTTTCTTTCGACACTTAACTTTTTTTTATGCCTCTGGCACGTTTCTTCACATTTTCGCGTTTTTCGTCAATCGTGCCACTTTTCGTGCCTAAATTTATTGCACGACTTGAGTTAGGTTTTTAATTTTCATTTGCAATTAAGTGAATGAATTCGCCACTTTTGTTGTTTATATTTTATTTCTTTTGTCTCTCCTCTTGCTGTGTGTTTGCCTCTCATCTGCAAATTTGCGTTTTGAGGATTTTTGCCATTCATCTCTTCAGCAAGATTTGCGTTTTGCCCTGGTAAGACTTTCATTTGGTTTTGTATTTTCATTTGTATATGTTCATGGTTATCATACGCGTTTTGAGTTCTTACATTCGCGTCTTTCATTACATTTGTTTTTTGTTCTTTCCATTCGCGTTTTTCTTCCCTTTATGCAATGGATCCCTCATTCATTGTTTTGAATGCGTCTTTCTCCTCTGTGCGTGTTCATTTCGATGCTCATTCCTTCTTTTCTTTTCTATTCTCTTACCCTACACATTCGCGTTTCTTCCCTTGTCTTTCATACGCGTTTCTTCCCTTGTCTTTCATACGTCTTTCTTCTCCTTCATACGCGTTTCTTTCTACCTTTCTCCTCTGTGCGCATTATCACTTGAGAATTTCTATCTACCCGCCATGCTTGTGTTGAGGTATCTTTGTCAAAAGTTCTTCATTCGTTTTGGTAAACATTGGAAAGATTCACCATTGTGAAAAAGAATTCCTTTGACCTTTGAATGAAAATGTAATAGAATGGAGATGGTTTCGATGACATTTCAAAGTTAACTAAACATTGCCTTTGCTGAAGCTCAAGCGCCTTCGCCATTCCTCACTGCATCTACATTTTCAAAAATTGCCAAAATTGCAAAAGCGCTGAAATTAAGCGCCATGACATTTCAAACATGTCAAAAATTGCCTAACACTGGAAAAGTGTAAGGGCGCTAAAATTTAGCGCCCTTACACCAAAAGCAATTTTCTCAGAATGTAAGGGCGCTGAATTTTAGCGCCCTTACACTTTTTTCTGACTTTTTCCAATTTCTTCCAAACGAACTTCATTTTTGACCAGTGCACTCCAGAGCCTCATTTTTCCGCATTCGTGCATCGTTTTGCATGCCTCGCCATTCGCTCCATGCTTTTCCACCCTCGTGCTCATTTCACGCTTTCCTATGTTCCCTAACAATTGGTGTTTGTTCTGGCTAGACGGATTGCAGTCTACTCTCAGAGATCGTCAAGTCAAGAGTGCTCAGTGTTCCAGTTTCTTTTGATGACTGCTACGAAGCCTCCTTCTTCTTCGAAAGCAAAAAGCAAGATGAAGTACAAATATCAAGGCGTCTATCCGCCAACTATGGTGCTTTCGAAAGTTGAAGAAATAAAGGATACAAAAGTTGGCCATCAAGACTTGGTTGACTTCGCAAAGTTAACAGAGACGAAGCCTCTCCCTGATTCAATGAGGGCAATCGTACACAGAAATCTCCACTTGGTGGCGATGTTCCCCACAGCTACGCACAATACTGAGTTTGTTCTTCAAATTGCGTCTCATTACATCCGAGAAAGCAGAAGTGTGATCAACTCTTCCGGGCACGAGATTCTAAGACTCGACCCCGATTTCTTTG
The DNA here is from genome assembly GCA_007258455.2 of Sequoia sempervirens. Classification (NCBI taxonomy): domain Eukaryota; kingdom Viridiplantae; phylum Streptophyta; class Pinopsida; order Cupressales; family Cupressaceae; genus Sequoia; species Sequoia sempervirens. Next base: position 247,118,472 of record VDFB02281492.1, read on the forward strand.
ACATCGTCTTCAAGGTTCCTCACATGGACAAATATATTGACATTTCTATATCAAAAGCACAGGAGATTTTCGATGCTGATCCTAATAACGCCAAACAGTTGATAAATACTCAATGGCTCAAAAAGCCTAGATCGTCTGTTTCTAGATGGCCGAAAGGACTCCTGAGAAGTGACTTCAAAGATGACGTCAAGGATATGATCACGTTTCTGAGCAGAGTGAAGGGTTTGCCGGAATCATCCACCTTTCACGATTGGATGTATGAGTACATCAGGATCATAAGGAGGCAGAAGGTGCATATTGACTGGGGTAAACAAATCAGTGATGAGATGCACGAGCAGTTGATTAATGCTCCTTCTACATTGAAATTCTACATGACTTCTTACCTGGTGTACGCAGCAGCTGTGATGAGACAATTTCCAGGTCTATCTACAAAGGGGAATCAGATGGTACTGTGTCACTATTTTTTCTTTCAGCAACCCCATTTTGTTGAGGGTTGTAGGCCACTGTGAACTCCTTAATTCCAGCACTCATGCAAAATTCCTTAAAAATTTCCAAGGTGTATTCTTTCCCATTTTCTGTCCTTAAGGTTTTTATTTTCTTGCCAAATAAGTTTTTCGTAAGTTCTTTGAACTCTTTGAACCTTTTGAGGATTTCTATTGACTCTTTACACTTAAGGAAGTAGATCCAGGTTTTCCTAGAGAAGTCATCTATAAATATGACATAGTATAGAAATCCTGCTTTAGAAGGTACAAACATAGGTCCACATAAGTCAGAGTGAACCAGATCTAACACATTTAGGGTTTTGCTCATACTAATGGGAAAGGATCCCTTTGCATTCTTTCCTAAGGCACAACCTTTACAAGTTCCTTCATGAGATGGTTTTAACTTAGGTAAGCCAGTTACAAGTTTTTCCATAGAAGGTAGGGGACGGAAATGAAGGTGTCCTAATCTTCTATGCCAAATCTCATTTGACTCAAAGGTGTCAAGGGTAAGGGCTTGTTTAACTTTAGTGCAAAGTTTGTAAAGGTACCCTTGTCTTACACCTATGATTTGGGCTTTCTTGATAGTTGAGTTTTTAGGCCATGCTAGAACTTTTCCATCCATAAATGTAACCCTATATCCATTGTCTTCAAGGGCAGAGATGGATATCAGATTCCTCTTTATTCCAGGTACAAATAAGACTCCAGTGAGATAAAGGGAGAGAGCGAATTTCAATGTGATGGAACAAGTTCTAACCCCTTTTACTTGATGTGTAGAGTCATCTCCAATTGTTACATCTTCATCAGACTCTTCAGTCATAGTGTCTAAGTGTTTTTTAAACCCTGTGATGTGCCTTGAAGAACCACTATCAATCACCCAGTTGTTGATATTGTTAGATACTTGACTAGAAAAGGTAGAATAGAACACAAAGTTCTCAGATTCATGATCTGAATTTGTCTTTCCTACTTTGGAAAAATATGCTTGTTGCTTTGATTTGTCAGGGCACTTCATTGCATAGTGGCCATATTGATCACATCTAAAGCATTGTACTTGAGAGATGTCTTTCTTTTTAGAGGATCCCTTTCCATTGGAATTTCTCTTTCTTTTAAAAGATCCTTTCTTGTAGGAGTTTTTCTTATTCCTTTTATTAGACGATGTGTTGAGTACATGAAGGTCTTCATCTATGTTTTTCTATTTGTTTTCTTTTGAGGAGATTCTTGTTTCTTCTTGAAGGCAGTCAGTTCTTAGCCTTTCAAACTTAGGGAGTTTAGATCTTACACTTATTCCTTGAACAAATGACTCCCATGAGTTTGGTAGGCCTCCCAGTGCAATTAGAGTTAACTCTTTGCTATCAATCTTATATCCAATTGTGGATAATTGATCTCTTAGCTCAATAATCCTCATGAAGTATGCATTAATGGACTCTCCTTTGTTTATTTGAGCATTGTTGATTTGACTTTTTAAAGTAAGAGTCCTGCAGGTGTTGTTGATCTCATAAGTTTTCTCAAGAGATTTGAACCTATGGTATGCAGTTTCATGTTTTGCTAGGATGGGCACTATATGATCCCTAACTGCATCTACTAGGATTTTCATGGCCTTTTCATTGTTTTCTATCCATTGAGATTTCTCAGATTCAGACTTTGATTCCTTCATATTTTCTCTCACAAGTGAGTCTAGCTTATTCTCTCTAAGGATCATCATGATTCTAAATTTTCATGATGTGAAGTTGTTTGCTCCTGCAAGGCGATCTTCAAATCTGATCACACTTGACATTATGAAGAATGTGATGTGAATTTGAATTTTAGAAAATACGAATCTTCTAGAGCAAACTGATTTTAGATTTGTTTAGGATTCACACAACCTTGCTCTGATACCATGTAAATGTAAACAAATATTCTATCAAAGCGAGAGACTAAGGGTTCAAAAGAGATTCTAAGTTCCAGATTTCTACAAAATTTATAAGACAGATTTGCGAATTCCAGATTTTATTTTCTTGAATGTGCTGAATGCAGAACATTGATCGAGTTCTATATTCTGCAAGAAGGGAAAGAAGTCCCTTATATATGATGAAGACGCGCCTCAAGGAGAGATGCGTCTCATGAGAGGACGCATCTCCACAAAGTGAAGACACGTCCACTCATGGGACGTGTCCCTTGAGTGTGTGGGCTTCTTAACCAACAGAAGCCATTCAGATTTAAACAAACTATAATGAGTGTTATCCAATAATGATTTATATAAGAATTCGATTTATCCAGTTTTGAATTTTGATCATCTTCAGAAATTCAAATATTTAAATTTGAAGGATTTATATTTTAAGAACAGTTTAGGTTAAGTATAAATGATGATGATGCATTAATGCAATCATCATTTATATCTGACCGAAGCTATCTTAAATCAACAATGAGAAGTCTAGCTAGCATAAGGAAAATATGTTCTCTCTAGAAATATCGATCCTTTCCAAGTGAGCGGCTGGATACCTTGCAACTATCATAAATTATTGTTCACAATTCCCGTTAAATTCCTTAATATAGCTTCTTTATATTAATTGTGTTCTAACTACTAGTGACTAGAATATTATATGCTATGATAGATAGGGGAGAGGACCCAGTACTTGAGCATGTTTCAATAGTTGTGATAGTAGTTGTTTATATAATGCCCAATAGTTTTATCAATATTGGACCAATAGTTGTGACTTTAAAGTTGTTAGTGTTGATGATGACTACCCTTAATTAAACAAAATGTATTCCTTTGATCTAAAAAGCAACCAATCATGTGATTCCACATCAGCGCTCAATAAAACATGCCGTGAATACACAAGTATTGGTCTCACTTTTTTTTTGGGCCTTTTTGGATACCTTGACAAAAAGCATGCTGATGTGGCATCATATTTGATGATGTGGCCCTGAAACCTTAGTTATAAGAAGGGGACTTGCCAAGTAAGCTGCTGTAAAAAATTGGGAGTGATTTGAAATTTCTACGTAGGATAATTAGAAGTGCAAAGTTAGGGTGCACAACTACTAGATCCTCTCCCCTAGATGTAAACCATCGGCCTCATAAAATATAGAGTTCGCCTAATCTCTAGCGGTTAACATGATTATAACTTCAACACCTAACATACATATCCCTGCCGCTAACTTCCAAGACTCCCAACTCCCCACTGAAATATTTGGTGGCAATTGATTTTCTTAAAATGCTTCCAATTATTTTAATCTTCACTTTTTCCCCTTTGTTATACTCAGACATTGAAACGACAGAGAAAGAGTAGAAGCGGGAAACTATTGAGGAGAATTCTAGCCAAAAACTTTATGATTTTTAAGTCACAGCTACCTTATGTTGCACGATATCCATTACTCGATTGATCCTTATAAAAGCTGATGTCACTCTTAATTCAGGAACTTAGGATTTCAATTGAAATTTTCATTACCATTCGTCCAAGGTAAGCATGACTAAATCTATTTAGGCGCCCCCAAGAAAGATTGACGCTAGAGCCACGATTTCCCTTGCAATAGAATGAACGCATCGGTTTCAAAGATCCACGATTCATGTTTTCCTTCCCAAGCTCTAGTTGAGGGAATCGGTTATTGATAAAGAAACGACAGTTGTATGAAGGAATCCATTATTGATAAAGAAATGATAGTAATATTTCAGGTAGCTCAATAGCCTTAATTGATGCCCCTTTAATATCTTCATAAGCTCGGCGTTACATTTCTCTATCTCTATTTATTCTCTTTCAAAATTGAATCTTGGAATATTGGCCTTGATTTAACTATGGCATCATTTTAAATGTTCACGACACAAATTCTATGGTTCCCAAATGTAATTATCCACTTCGATAAAGGTGCAGACCAAATAATTTAGCAGAGGCGGCTCAAGAATAATACATTTTCTTAATTTGAGTCATAACTATTCCTTATGCTAATTCCCATGACCTTGTGTTATTGAACTTCTTAATCAGGCCTGACTATTATTCATGGCAAACAAGTTGAAATTCCTTTGAAGTCAATAATTACACCGAGAGGCGTCCTACAGTGGCAACAATGGATCCGTGTACATTTTTATGCATGGGATTCAAATTGACGTTTTAAAAATCCAAGTCTCATTGATTGTGTCGTGCACCTGGCAGTAGAAATGTAAAATGAAAGAAGGTAATGTGAAACATAAGGTAACGATTGCTTCCAGCATGCGAACCGTTTCATGCACGAACGATTTTGAATCATTTTGAGGCAAGGACAACTTATATCTTTGTCTTGTCAAGTAGACCAGGAGGACTGTCCCTCGATGAGCTCAAACAAAAGAGAGAACTAGCTATGAAATGAATTCACCTTTGTTGAAATTAATGTTTATTTGGGTACAGTACAATGATGTAGTTGGTGCCATTAATTACAGACATTTCCAAAAATCTATCCTCCAGGTCTTTCTCGAGACTTCTGTCTTCTAGAGAATTCTTGCATTGACCTCCAATTCTTAACGTGTATCTCCCATCTTCTAGAGATCTCTACGAGATCTATAAATACATCATTCTCTAGTCTAGTTCGTATGTATGAAAATAAAAGTGTATTTGCTGTATAAATATAATTCTGTGCAAATAATATAATGTTAAGCTCCTCTGTTTAATTTTTACTGTGTAGTCCTTTTCCTCTGTTTTTTTGTGAAAGTTTTTTTCTGCTCTGTTTTTTTCCCTTGTCACTTTGTCTTTTCAATATGGTATCAGAGAAAATTTTAAATCTTGGGCAGTACTGTGGAGATTTTGTAGTGTGAATTCTTGATTTTGCAGGTTGAAATTCAATCTTGAGCAGCAACAACATCCCTATGGCAAGTGAACAATACTACGGCAAAGGAAAGAATCTATACACAGAAAAATTGGTGAGAAATTTTCAATCTTTTAATCTAGGAGTTAAAAGATTTTGAAGTCTCTTTCATTCTCATCCAAAAAGGAGAGAATTTGACATAATAGATTCTCTTGGTATTCTTTTGCCCACAGTTAAATTAAATGGAAAAAATTATTATGATTGGGTATCTCACATAGAAATTGCTCTAACTCTTCAAAATTATTATGAGATTTTTACTGGTAGTGAACAAAGACTAGCAAATCTTGGAAAAGATCAAGAAAATTGGGATACAAGGGACAAAAAGGCAACAACATTAATCAAGCTTACACTTTTAGAGGAAGTTTTTCCAGAAATTCGCAATGAAAGAAGTGGAGTCAAAGTATGGGATATTTTGAAAAATATATATCAAAATTTAGGTGATGTATGGATTCTATCTCTCACCACAAAGTTATATAATATAAAATTATCAGGATCACAAGAGTTAGTCACTCATTTAAGTAAATTAAAAGAAAATAAAAATGAGCTTGCATCTCTCGGAAAGAATGTAGATGATAAAGATTTTGTGCAAATAATATTACAAAGTCTTCCAGGATCCTATCAATCATTCATAAGGGGACTAGATACTGTAGATAAATTAAAAAACATTAAATCTGAAGAGTTATGTGCTAAGCTAGTGCAAGAAGAAAAATGTCAAATTAAAGAAAGAGAATCATTTAGTGATAAATCTCAAGCATTCATAATGAAGGAAAAACAAAATTACAAAAAGTCGCAAGATAATAAGTCTAGAAAAAGGAATTGGAAGTATAAAAATAAAAATGTCCCATCTAAGGATTATAATAAAAGCAAACGGAAATGTAATTATTGTGGTAAAATGGGTCATAAGGTAAATGAATGTTACAAGAGAAATAGAGATACAAAAAAGAAGACAAACAAGTTTACAAAATCTTTTGATTCCAACAAAAATGCTTTTTGTGTTGCACTTAAAGAAAACAATTCTTTTAAGGATGAATGGGTTATTGACTTTGGTGTTACACAACATGTCTCACAATAAGGAACAATTTGAATCAATAAGTGAAAGCAATACAGAGAAGATATATTTGGGAAATAATAGTGCTTTAGAAGTTAAAGGGATTGGAAATGTTAAAATTGATAATGGTTTGTTAAAAAATGTGAAGCTAGTTCCTGAATTAAAAATAAACCTACTTTATGTATCTCAAATTGCTAATCAAGGGTATAAAATAGAATTATACAGTGAAAAATGTTTAATCAATGATGTGAGTAATAATTATAAAGTGACTGCAATTGGTAAAATGGAGAATGGGTTATATAAATTCCAAGAATTCACTTCTAAATGTGGAAATGAGAATATGTGTGCTATTGCCAAATGTGATGATATGAGCAAGTTATGGCATGAGCGTATGGGACATATCAACTATCGAAGTCTCAAACTTATGGAGAAACTATATATGGTGCATGGGCTTCCACAAATCTCATCGAGTCACAAGGTGTGTGAAGGATGTGCTATGAGAAAACATGTGGAAAGTTTCCCACAAGGTAAATCATGGAGAGTAAAAACTCCTTTACATTTGGTTCATAGTGGTATAATGGGATCTTTTAGAACACCATCACTTGCAGGATCAAGGTATGCCCTCACCTTTATTGATGATTACACTAGAAGAATTTGGGTATATTTTCTAAAAAGGAAAGATGAAGTGTTTGATAAGTTTAAAGAGATTAAGGCATTGAGTGAAAATCAAAGTGGAAGATCTTTAAAGATATAAGAACAGATAGAGGTATGGAATATATGAACAAAACTTTCTTATATTTTTGCAAACAACATGGTATAAAGAAGGAATCACCCCAAAAAAACGGAGTTGCAGAAAGAAAAAATAGAACTATAATAGAAATGGCTAGATGCATGCTTCACTCTAGAAATATAGAAGTTAAATTTTGGGCTGAAGCAATTTGTACTAAGTTTATATTTTCAATAGAATGCCTACTAAGGCAATTTTGAACATAACACCAAAAGAGGCATGGAGTGGTAGAAAGCCCGCAATATCTCATTTTAGAGTCTTTGGTTGTAATGCATATGCCCACATTCCTGATGAAAGAAGGAACAAACTTGAAAGGAAAAGTGAGAAGTGCATAATGGTTGGGTATAGTGAAGAGTCAAAAGGATATAGGTTATATAATCCTAAAACAAATGAAATTCATATCAAAAGGAATGTATGGTTTGATGAAGATATTGAGAGTGAACATTCTCCTGCATTATCTTACTTTCCAATCTTGATTGATGAAGATAAGTCTACTAATGATCCAAATCAAGGTGTGCAATCTTCTGCAAGAGGAGAAGGAACACAAGTTGAAGCATCAAGTGAAAGTGATGATGAAGATACACAGAAGACTAGAAACATCCAATAAATCTACCAAGAATTAGAAGCATCCAAGAAATCTACCAAGAAGGCCCTAGAAATATGTTTGCTAACTATGCTCTTA
>VDFB02281492.1:247126376-247224126 GCA_007258455.2 Sequoia sempervirens
ACAAGTTCTAATTATGTAGGACACAACACTAAGCTTAGAATGGTTTTTGTTACAAGGTTACTCCACCAATCTCTTCGTTGAAGGGTAGGGCCATCTATCAAATGATAGATGTGCATGGGACCGCATTTGAGTCTATGGTTGGAAGAAAAGTGCTTGAGTGATGCTTCTCCTCCTCACCAAGTGAATAAGACCAAGATTTGAAAGGAGATTCCTCAACCATCTATATTTATTGCTTGAAGCTTGGTTGAGCTATGTATGTACTTTGTACATAATCTTTGAAATATTGTAATATGAGAAATATTACTTTGGAAATGAAATAAAAATTGGTTATTGTTATGTCATCTATTTCCATTTGTTCTCTATTAAGAAAAGAAAAAATTAATGGAAATGGTTAAGTAACATAGTTTATTTACTTTTTTTTTAAAGGTTCAATTCACCCATATTATTAGCGGTAATAGTTTATTTACTTGAAAGTGAAAAACCTAGAGAATTTACTTGCGTGAACTATTAGCATGTTAAATGTGGTATCAGAGCTACTAGGTTTAGCTCTAGAACCTATGAGCTCATCATACTTTCTGTCCAATTTTATCTAATGTTTGGAAATTCTTGTGCCAAGATGATGCGTCTCAAGTTAGCTATAAGAAAGACACTAATCAAGAATGAACGCTACCTAAAATCTAGGAAGGAAAAAGAGGTCGTTGTTCGTACAATAGAGGGTACCAACTATGAAAATACTGTCTAGTTAAGCAATACTAAAACTTTCAGTCACACTCTTTCTCAGATTAGTGAAGTTTAAAGAGAAGGATGAAGGAGGAGGCCAATTACAATTATCTACCTCCAGTCTCACTAGCAAAGTTTGATTCCTTGTCACTTTCTAGGGATATTCCCTTAGAAGGGATTGTTAGTCCAACATTCATATTTAGAGACCGTAGAGTCCAGGTTCCTATGTCAGAAGTGATTGTAATTTCCTTAAGTAATGAATCTGAGGGTTATCTCTCCCACAACTATGTATCAGATGAAAAATCTAAAGGTTACTATCCATTTTGGGATAGATATGAGCAAATGAGAGATGAAAAAAATTCAAAGGGCTATACCTTGTTAAGTTATGTGTTAGAGAGTGAATTTGAGTGATACTCTCCACTTGACTATTTGAATAGTCACTCTATGTAATTAAAAGGATATTGAGATCCTTACGAATAATAAAAACACATTTTTATCAAAAGTTTGAGCTTAAATCTTATGTGAAATTTATTATGTGTGAATGAATGCTCATTTAAATGTTTTCCATAAGATAATAAGAACATGATTGAATCTAATATGGATGAACCTTCAGGTATAATCTGTTCTTGTAAGGATGGTGAGAACAAGGACCAATCCTAGAGGAAGTCGAGAATTCAGGCAAGGTCTGGTGGGTGTTGAAGCTAAATCAGATAAAATCTTGGCAAGATTGGGAAATATTGAGTAGTAAGTAAGGGTAAAGGATAGAGTAGAGCAGGAAGTAAGAATAAAGGATAGAGTAGACTAGGCAGTTCAAAATAATGAGGATGAGGGAGAAAATTCTTCTTGTGATCATGAACAAATCCATGAACATGAGAAAGAGAAATCACCTTCTCTATCCGAGGAAACTAATAGGAAGTGTGTGGCTACTAAACTTTCTAGGGACATGAGAAAAATAACCCCACCCAAATTTGAAGGAAGTGCTAGTGGAGAAGAAGCTAAGGCATGGTTGATCCATATGGAGAAATATTTTGAGATCTGAAACTATTTTGAGGTCATGAAAGCATCCTAGGGATCTTAGCAGTTAGCGGGAGAAGCCTCTAACAAGTGGATTAACAAGAAAATGGAACTTGGGCCTAGTTCTTTGAAGCTTAAATGGAGAAAATTTGTGGAAATATTCTGGAAAAGATGGTTACCCCAACTCTTTTTCGACCAGAAACTCACTGATTTTCAAAGTCTGAAACAAGGTGAGATGTTCGTAAATGAGTATTGGGAAAAGTTTACCCATCTATTATGCTATGTACCAATGTATCAGAAGGATGAATGTTTCAACATAAGGAAATTCATTATATGGGGCTTAATAGCCAAATTGGAGGAGAGGTATATTTTCATGGTCCAGCCACTATGGATCTAGTGTATGAGAAATTTGTTAAATAGGAGAAAAAGCTCAAAGCTACCACTGTCTGCTAAGAGAATAGGAATCATAAGCATTGTGTAGGAGATCAAGTCAAACCAACTCCAAATAAGTTTGAAGTTGTGCAAGATTTGCAAAAACAAGGGGAAAAATGACCTCAAAATAATGGAAGGGAATTGAGGAGGGAACAAAAGAGGAATAATTCCAATGGTGGCAATGCTAACAATGTTGGAAGTAATGCTAGTAAATTTGGTGAACCTACAAGGAAGAAAGGACTAATAACTAGATGCTTCACATGTGGGGGAGACCACTATGCTATACATTGTCCCAATAAGTCTTTTGGGTCACAATCTTATGGAAAACCACTTCCTACCTAGCAAGTGATGCTCCAAAAAAAGATTCATGTTACCTTGGACAATCGTCAAGTAGAGTATCAAGTTACTCCAATAGAGACTCTAGGTATTTTATTTGGTTTACCCATTTCCATACTTATAGATACTAGAGCAACTAAAATTTTTATTTCACCTAGAATAGCAAAGCAAATATCTAGGAAAGTTGGTTATATGGTAAAATCATGGGTTGTAGAATATTAAAACTAGACAAGAGTAATGGTGGAACAATGTTTGTTCGAAGCTAGGATTGAGCTACCTTGTTTTTCTATAGAGGTAAACATATACGTAGCACCCTTAGGATCCTATGATGTTATCCTAGGAATGAACTGGCTTTGGAGACATAGAGCCAAGGTAGACTATCATGTCAAGACAATAGAATGCTTGGATAAATTTGGTAATCAAGTGATGCTACAAGGGATACCTAGGGAGGTCAAGTTGCGTCAAATCTCCACTTGTTCAAGGCTAAGAAGAAAGAATGCAAGTTATTTGTAGTCAAGATGGAAAAGCTTGAAGGATGTTGACAACTTTGGACCATAGAGTTACCAAGAATGGAAGAAGGTGAAATGATGGAAACTAGAGAAACAAATATGGAAAGCTATCCTATATTGCAAATTTTTTTGGATGTATTTCCAAAGGAATTACCTAGACTACCACTGAAAATGGTATTCAATTTCTCTATTGATATAGTGCCAAAATCCAAACTTGTTTCCAAAGTGCCTTACGAAATTACAACAACTAAGTTAATGGAGCTTAAGGGACGACTAGATGAACTGCTATCTAAGGGATTAATAAGTCCAAGTGTATCACCTTGAGTATCACTAGTCATCTTTGAGAAAAAGAAGGATGGTACTTTTTGTTTGCACAAACATTATCGTATGCTTAACAAAGCTACGATAAAGAACAATATACATTACCACGCATTGATGATCTTTTTGATCAAATGAAGGGAGTTGTATTTTCTAAGATTGATCTACAATCTAGATACCATCGGTTAAGAATTAAAGATGAGGACATCTTTAAGACTACTTTCAGAACCATATATGGGCATTATGAGTTTACAGTTCTACCATTTGGAATAACTAATGTTCCAACAACATTTATGAACCTAATGAACAACATATTTAGGGATTGCCTATATAATTTATCTTTGTTTTCCTTGATGATATCTTGATTTATTCAAAGAATGGGAAGATCATACTAAGCATTTAGAGATAGTTCTACAATGACCAAGGGAATATAAGTTGTATGGGAAAATCTCTAAGTGTAATTTCTTTCAAGAGAAAGTGCAATATCTTGAACATGTGATCTCAACAAATGGTATCTCAGTCGATCCATCTAAGATCAAGGTAGTGTTAGAATGGCCAATGCCCAAAAATGTCTCTGAGGTAAGAAGTTTTATGGGATTGGTGGGATATTATAGAAAGTTTGTTTCAAACTTCTCCAAGATAGCCTTTCCAATTACTTCTTTGCAAAGGAAAGGGAAGAAGTTTGAGTGGACAAAAAAGTGCCAAGTAGCATTGGATCTACTCAAAGAGAAGTTAATTGTACTACTCCAATTTTGAAAGTACCAAATCTTGATGGTTCTTGGTTGTTATCACAGATGCATTAGGAGAGGGCTTGGGTGGTGTTTTAATGAAAGAAGGGCAAGTAATTGCTTATGAATCAAGGAAGCTAAAACCCTATGAGGAAAATTATGCATCACATGATCTAGAGTAAGCAACAATGGTTCATGCATTACAGATGTGGAGGCATTACTTGTTGGGAGAGACCTTTGAGATGAAAATCGATCATCACGAGTTGAAATATCTATCCAATCAACCTAATCTAAATGCATGATAGAGAAGATGGCTGGAGTTGATATCTAATTATGACTTCAATTCCAGCTACATCAAGGGAAAAGAAAATTGATTTTCTAATGCCTTAAGTTGTAGATGTCATATTGCCTCAATAGTGACAATCCAAACCAAATTTAAAGGCCAAGTGTTGCAGAAATGCAAAGAGGATGAGTACTATATGCAAGTTAAGAAAGCACTCACAAGCAATCTACAAGATGCAAGGTATGAAGGATTTCATTTTGAACCCAATGGATTACTTAGGGATAAGGGGAGAAAGTATGTACCTAACTCTGAAGAGTTAAGAAATCTAGTATGGAAAGTTCATGAAGCACCATACTGTAGACAACCTAGTGTGACAAAAATGTTGGTTGATGCGAAGCCATTATATTTTTGGGAAGGGGATGAAAGGAGTTTTTGCTAGATTTGTGGGTAGGTGCCTAGAATGTCAAAGGGTGAAAGTTGAACATCATCATCCTGTAGGTTTGTTATACCCACATGATATTCCAGAGAGTAAGTGGAAATTCATAAGTATGGACTTTGTGCAAGGATTGCCTATGTCAAGAAATAAGCACAATGCCATTCTTTTGGTTGTGGAAAAGCTTACTAAGGTAGCACATTTCATACTTGGGAATCTAACTGAAGGAGCCCCAATCATAGCACAAAAATTCATTCAAGAAGTGTTTAGACTACATGGAATTCTTGAAAAGATTATCTCACATAGGGATGCATGAGTCACCTCAAGGTTTTGGAAAACTTTATTTTCTATGCTTGGGACTCAACTAAATATAAGCTCAGTGTATCATCCAAAAATGGATGGACAAACAAAAAGGGTAAATCAAGTATTTGAAGACCCACTTAGAATGTATTGCATGGATCAACAATACAAGTGAGAAGATTACTTGCTTTTAGTGGAATTTTCTTATAACAACTCTTACCATTCCACAATAAAGATGGCTCCTTTCGAAGAATTCTATGGTCGAAAGTGTTGAACCCCTATAAATTGGGATAAAATTGAGGATAGATTGAGTCTTGGGCCAGAAATGTTGGTTGAAATGGAAGAACAAGTGAGGATTGTTAAGAAAAGGTTAGTTGAATCCAATGATAGACATAAGAGCTATGTAGATGCAAAGCGAGTACTTCAAAATTTTGCATTAGGTGACAAGGTGTTGTTAAGGGTAAAACCTCATAAGAGTTCCATCAAGTTTGTAAAGTCAACCAAATTAGCTTTGTGCTATGTAGGACCTCTTGATATTCATGAGGAAGTGAATCCTATCACTTACCAAATTATGTTTCCAATAACTCTTTCCTGGATGCATAATATCTTTCACATTTCTTACCTAAAGAAGTGTATACCAAGAGATAATCATGTAATTGATTGGAATGCTTTACAAGTATAGGACCCCGAAGTGGTAATAATTGAGCCTATCAAGGTGCTCGAAACGCGTAAGCTTCACTTATGTAACAAAGAATTTCTATAGTGCAAAGTCCAATGGGACCAGTATGCAAAAGATTCTACCACTTGGGAATACTATGCTGAGATACAACAAAAGTTTCAACATATTTCACATGCTTTTGAAAGTACTTGAAAAACAATGTTGTTATTGTTTGTTTTGTTTATTTTTGCCACATAAAATCATTGGGGATGATGATTCACAAGGGGGGGAGTATGTCAGACCCCATTGCGTGTTTACATATTTACTATTACTATGCTAGGGTAAATTATTGCATGTGTGAATGTATTTGGAATTCCGATTGGAAATATATGTGCTTTCACTTTATTATCAAAGAATTATGAATAAATTTTTATTTCATTTAATGCTATGTGATGGAATGCATATATGGAAATGAATGGTTATTGAATTAGATATTCTAACTATGAAAATAATTAAATACAAATGATTCTTTTTGATGAACAACTGACTACCATAGAAATGTGTTAAGTTGGATACAGGTTCATATTCAATCCTCCAAGAGCGAGGGGAATTATGACTCAGGGAGAATAACTTGGTCGGGTAACTTGTAAAAAAACCTAACTGAGCTTATAAACACACTCACAATAGAATGGTTGAGTTGAGTCATAGATTTGGGAATTGGTAAGTCATCCTTTAGTATGTTGTGTTTTCATTAGTAAGGATCTGATTACTGTTGAGTGAATTCTTGGATTATGTTTATGTTTTTTGGAGTTTATGGGTTCTTCTTTATATTACTATGCTTGATTGATGAGGTGAACATATGTTGAATGTATATATATGTATGCATATGCATGTCAACAATAGACCATATGCATGGAGGAGAACATACATGAGAGTACATAGGTAGATGTACCTATGCATGTTTATGAATGGGTTGCTTATGAGCATGGTGTTATCAAAGGGACACTATAACATGTATGTATATATGTATATATACATCACATGCATATTTCCTATTAATAAGATAGTAATTGTATATGTGCTTGATTGTGTAATTGAATGTATATATATAAGATATATACATATGTATACATGTGTCGATATATACGTATGTGTGATAAATGGAAATTTCCATATAGATATATCAATATATGTGTACATGTACATAGAGGAATATATATAAGATTTGAATATAAAATGTATACATATTTAATTGACATGGCATATATAAATATATATATATATATGAATATATACACACATATTTATATAATATATATATATATATATATATTTATTTATTTATAAATAGGAAGTATTTGAGGCTAATTTGTATATATATTATGCAAAGTATTAGAGGTCGATTTATACATATATTGTGCAAAAGATAAAGGCTGATTTGGAGTTTATAAGTCATGGTCAATATAATATAAATGCATCTCTATTTTAAAGTAGCACATTGCTTATACAATGGAACACATTATCCAAAAGTATAAAAGGCAATGGGAATATTTAACATTAAGTCTGCTATGTAAAGTAATTAAAACACATGAATAAAGGGGATAGACCACAACAAGTAAGACGTGCTTGGTCAAATCACATTCTAAGAGTTGTTATAAGGGAGTCGATTCATCCTTAGTATTTCAATCAACTAGCCTATGGCTGAGTCGACAGAATTATGTACATTTCCAATAGAATGTTGACTGTTTCCTTGGGTAACCCACAGGAAAAAGAATAGGGAGGTTGTTGAAACTTGGTGCCATAATATGAATGTTCTATTTCCTGTAGAAGTCTTCCATACTTGCAATTTTCTTGTCATCTTTAGAACATGTGCATGTTTGATTTAGTCAAATTTTGTTTTCATGCAAGGAGGTCGATCTGTTGACTACCAAGCTAAGTATTTACTTAGAATTTTGTCATCTTTTTCTATTTATGCTGAGTTGACTTACATGCTTAAATGGTGTCGACTGACTTACAATTTCCTTAGGCATAAATGTCTCATTATTTATTATAAATAGATGAGACAACTCTCTCATTTGGATGCACATTCTTAGTTTCATTCAGTTGCTTTTATTTTGGAGCTATAATTTTATGTGATAGAGTTATTCTGTGAGAGCATAGAGATAGATTATAGTGAGATATAACATTGAGTGAATATAGAAATTTGAGGAGGATCCTAGCAATCTATCATTAGAAGGCTGAGAATCATATCAGTCTATTGGATTAAGCGAATTACAAGCATGAGAATCTATTATCCTTTTTATAAGTATTTTATTATGAAAGAATGAATGACTTGATTGATTTGTTTGGAATTTCTTGAGAATGCTTGCATTAGTGAATTATAGTATTTGCTTATGGAAAGGAAAAGGAGTTTTTTTATGCTTCTCCATGAAAGTGTTTCTATATACTCCATAATAAGGAGAGTTTTTTTTTTTTCTAGTAGTATAATATACTAGGAATGATGAAACAAGGATAGCTTAAGGGTTATTAATTGCAAAGTCATAAATAATTGATTTAGATAGCTCATAAGTCACACCTAGGATTTGATTATCCATTGAAGGGAGGGTAACTTATGTTAATGCTTTGTGGGTAGAAATACCATTGTGATTTGGGGAAAGGGAATAGGTTGTTTATAAGGTTAAAGAGTACCTATAGAAGGAAATTACCTATGCTTAGTTTATAATGGCCTTAAGTCAAATCAAGCTTGAGTAGTGTATGTGAGTAGGGTGACTATCACTAGAAGTACTAAGTGAGAACACTTTGGCCAAAGTAGTGTGATTTCCTTTGGGTCCACTATCAATTCACCATGATCCATTTATACATGCTAGTTTAGGATTGTAGAGTCTACAATTTCTAGTTATGTAGGACACAACACTAAACTCATAATGGTTGTCATTACAAGGTTACTCCACCAATCTCTCCGTCGAAGGGTGGGGCCATCTATCGAATGATAGATGTGCGAGGGACCGCATTTGAGTCTATAGTTGGTGGAAAAGTGCTTGAGTGATGCTTCTCCTCCGAACAGTAGGTGACTAAGACTAAGGTTTGAAAGGAGATTCCAAGACCATCTATATCTATTGCTTGAATCTCGGTTGAGCTATGTTTGTACTTTGTACACAATCTTTGGAATATTGTAATATGAAAAATATTATTTTGGAAATGAAATCAAATTGGTTATTGTTATGTCATTTATGTTCATTTGTTCTCTATTAAAAAAAAATAAAAATTATGGCAATGGTTAAGTAACATAGTTTATTTACTTGAAAGTTAAAACTTAGTATATTTACTTATGTGAACTATTGGAATGTTACAATATCCCACCCCTCCCCCCCAAAAAAAAAAGTTACTCAATCAAAACTCCCCACCAAAAATATGAGCTTGATACTTTATGATTATTGCAGTTATAGATGTCATTTGCCAAAAACAATGAAGTCGTCTTGATCTTGGTACATAAAAATGAAAAATTTGGCCACAAAATCAAAGTATAACTTTTTAACAAAATGAGATTAATATAATCTCACCACTACAAATTACAAAAAATTGTATGCGCTTTCAAAAAAATTGCACCCAAAAATGTTGCCTTAGGAGGAATGAGAATGGAGCCCCAAAAGTTCCCAAAATGAGAATGGTTTGGAAACACCTATGAGAATCTGAAATTTATGTAAAATCTAGACACCAAAATAAAAACTATCTACACCATTGTGAAGAGCACAAAACTCTTCCCCAAATAAAAAAATTGCTCGAAAAAATGAGGTTTTAAGTCTGAGTTATGAGCATTTGAAAATCACCTTCCAAACACAATATACAAATGGAGAGGGGGGGGGATTAAAAATGACATACTGACATCATGTTGACATGAATAGTGAATATGCTCATTCAATCAAAATACTCACTCTATCGAAATGTTTGGTCGATATATTTTTCCTACCCAAATATGTTAAGAATATGTTGTCATTGATTTTTGAAGGAATTTTTGACTGATCTAATGAATTTTTTTTTATTTTATTGGTTAGAATTTTTTGGAAAAATAATATATTTTTTGGTTGATAGGCAAGTTCTATGAGTGGCATGACCGCAACAACATGATCCATGTGGTAGGATTAGTGGTCACTTGCAGGTACCATGGTACCTGCAACCCAATGACTAGTGTAGTATTGCAAAATATGCAAGTCTGCAAACTATGTAGGTCTGGTAATTATGTAAGTCTACAAATTATATATTTTTTAATTTTTAATTAAAGATAAAAAATTTAAAAATTGAATTTGAATATATATATATATAATTTTCAGAAAATAAAATAAAAAATCTAATTATTTAAAAAAATTGTGATCATATTGGACTAATAGTTGCGCAATGACTATATAGTCGTATAGATAACCAAGAAGGGGATAATTTTTTTTGATGGATCTTAGCAAAAAAAAATTATTTTGATGGTTTGAAAATCAATATTAGGGTTTTGGGCCTTTTGGATGTGATAGTAGGGTTTGTTTTGACCCAAAATGCTCCAAAATTGTAGCTACCTCCCAAATTTGGCAACCACTTTCCAACTTCAAACCCTCATCTAGATTTGGCCTCATATGTCTAATTTAGATGAAACAAAATGAAAAACTTTCTCAAATACCCTAAACTCAATGGTGAGCTCAAATTTGCACCAACTCCAAAACAAACCTACAATACAAAGCCACAAAAAGGAACCCCCCTAGCATCTAATATTTCTATCAATTTTTTGTGTTTCTCTGTATCATCATTCAATGAAAGAGAAGAACATAGTAAAATTTTCAATATCTACCAAGATTTGCATTCAATATCTATTAAAAATACTAACCAAAGGCAACCAAATCACTCTAATACCATGTAATATTTGGATATGGAGATAGATAGCCATCCAAGATCTAGAGGCCAAATGAAAGCACAATGAAAAGAGAAGGTCAATATGACATGAATAAATTTTATTCCTATCAGATAATTCAAATAACTCATAGATATACAATGTGTGAGAGAGTGAGACATAAGATTAGACAACATCATGATAAAGGTATGTGCAGGATCATGATGGGCCAAAAAGTGGCAATATTATGGGTATTTGTAGGGTATATGGATGATGAATTTTTTTAATCCAAAATTGATGAAACGAAAAGGGTTTTTAGAGGAGATTCTAAACTTTCCACCAATTTAAATTATACTTTAATTTGAATTTAATAAATAATTATTATTTATTTTCTATTAGAATTACGACTAAAGTCCTAATCGATAGGCTGATTGAAAAACATCTATAACTTTCAAATGGTATCACATTTTTTGAATCAAACATTTGTCACATTCTATGCTTCACATACTATAGGATTAAAGTAAGAAAAATTAAATTTCATGAAGTTTTGACCAAGTTAAGGTGGTTATATGAGTTTTTATATTTTATATACATAATTAATTATTTACTTGGAAAAAAATTACTGAAAAATATGCATCACATCCAGACATGAGTCCTCTACTTATATATAAAATATTATAAAAAAATATTATCATTTTATTATGGTTAGGGTGGTCAGACAGACAACTACTTCTTATTTTTCCCCTGAAATTTAAGTACTACTGCATTGAAATTTCAAATTTTCACCAAATAGATTTTATTTATTTTTAAATAAACCTAGTAGTTTAGAAACTACATTCAATTTTCTATAGCTTCTATTCTTACATATTTTTGAAATAATATAGATAACTTATTCAAATTTTTACGTCAAGTTTCCTAACACTGATTTTTCTAATTTTTTTGCCACTTAAGGGCCTGTTTTTTCCATGATAATCATGCACATACCCATAAGTGTCTTAATCCTATGTCATGACAACTAATATGGAATGACTTAGGAAATAAGAATTAAACGACAAAATATAAGATAAGATATAATGCCAACTAAGACTTCTAGAAAAATTCCTAGGACAAGTAAGTAAATTTAACATGTGAATGGGACCCACTAGGTGAACTAGTTAGGTAAGATACCTTACACCAACATTCTCCTAGCCCTCTCTATTAGTTTCCTATTCATTCTTTCTAAGATTTCATTTTGTTGAAGGATGTATAGAGTTATCTTATGTATTTCTATCCCATGGTATTTATAGAATCTATCAATTTTTTCTTAAAAACAATTACCACCATTATCAATCCTTAAAATCTTAATCTTCATACCAATCTAATTCTCTATAGGAGCCTTAAACTATTTAAAATAATCTAAGACTTTAGATTTACTTTTAAGGAAATATACCCATGTCCTTCTATTGTAATCATCAATGAAAGAAACATAATATGTATATTTTTAAATCAAAGGAACATCAATGAAACATAATACACTAGAATGGATTAAATTCATCACCCTAGAAGATTTATGAGAATGAGATTAAAACTAAACATGGTTTTTTTTTCCATAAATGCAATTTTAATAGAAATAAAATCCAAGGTAGAATCATTTAACCCCTCTACAATTTTTATTTTTATTTTTAGGGTCCTTAAACTCTTCTCATGTATGAGGCCCATTCTTTGGTGTCTTAACATTTTTTTCTCTATGGACAACTTAGTCCCCAAAGCATGAGCACCCTTAGGCACCCAAAAAGAATGACCATAAAAAATAGACACAATACACGAGCTTTATTGTTGGTTCCAATGGTGGAAGTGAAGACTCTACAAATCTCTTCACTACAAGAATTAAAGAACTATTACATTGAACTGTACATGCATTTAGCTAAAACAAAGTTCCAATCCAAACACCCTTAGAAAAAACCATAACTCCTTTGACCATCTTCCATCCTCCACTCAAGAAAGGAAACCTACACACCTATATTATTAGTTTACTTACATAAATTAGGTTTCATGCCAAAATAGGGATATACAATAAACCACTAATTCTCTTCACTTATGAATTAGGGAATCAAATTAGGAATCTACAACATCCAACAATATTCATATGAAAATCATCACCTACTCCTTCACACCTTTATATTCTTCATATTTTTGAAACCAACCTCAATGTGAGGTCATGTTGAAAGTGGGCCTAGAATCTATCAGTGATACACCATTTAATCCATGAGTATCTAAAAAAATGTCAAAATAATCACCTTCATCCTAGGAGGATCTCTTAGACTCAACACCAGAATTATTATTTTTCTTCTTCTCCTCCTCCTTATAGTCTCTTCTTAGATATCTATTTTTTTGAAGTTATAACATTTTTTAATGAACTTACCAGTATATTTGGACATCCCATATGATTTGGATCTAAACATATCTTTCTTCTTGACCTTCTTCTTTCCTTTTCTTTACATCTTTCATGAACCACTAAGCCCTCCTTAGTCAACTCAAAAATATTCTTTCTTGTTCCTTTTAGTAGAAAACATGCAACCAATTCATCCATCTTAAACTTGGTGGTAATACTTATAATGGTCATAAAAACATGGCCCATGAATTTAACAAAGATCACAACAAATTTATACACCGATCCTCCTCTATTTTCACTCCCATAGACTGCAACTAGGTAACTATCATATTGAAGGCATTTAGATGTTCAACCACAAACCCACCATCCTCCATATTGAGGGTATATATCTTCATCCTTAATAAAATGTTGTTCACCAAGGACTTAGCTTGATATGTTTATCCAAGCTTCATCCAAATATTCCCTATGTACTAAACTCTTCATTCACATTCAATAGCACCAGATCAATCAAACTAAGTCTAATAAGACCCTTTTCTTTTATATCCATCTTTTCTTAGATTTCTTGTGATGTGGTAAGGATTGAATCTAAATACTACATCCCATAGATCTCAGTCTATGAGTAGATCCTCCATCTTGATCTTCCATAACTCAAATTTTGTGCTTGAGAACTTCTCCATCTCTATCCTTGATTTTCTTGTCATCTCTTCCTACAATAAGATAAAAACCCTCTCTATGCAATATCCCACTCAAATTAAGATTAGTATAAAAGAACCCTCTTTTGACACCTAGAATCTAAGGTGACTAATTGTTAATACCAAATGAAATGAAGTACGGTACGTAGAAGCACTTCCTACACTAATATTTAGAGGATAATGTTGTGAAATTTTTAATCATTTAGAAATTACATAAACTAGAAACACATTTAATTAGAGGACCCTTTTGGGAGAAAAAACCCACTCCAAAGCAACTCAATATATTATTTAGTAAAACATGATTTTAATACAATTTTACAGAGAAATACTTTATAGGAGTATCACCAACCAAAGATCTAAAGGAATTCTTACAACTTAAATAGTATCTAGAAAACTCTACTAAAACATCCATCTCAAGCACCTAATATATACGAGATACAAAAACCTGATACCATCAAATGATAATTAGAAACTCATGAGATAAAACCACAAAAAGGTGGTTTCCAAATTATTCCTTATGATGTGTCATAATATTCATAAAAAAGTGGTTGAGATAGATAACTCCCCTTTATAGCACTTTTTAGCATAAAAAATTGTACTCCCTTTAAGGTGAAAATACAATTTCATGCTCTATTTGTAACCTGCTTTAGTAACCTCTCCATTAATGCATTTTAGACATCCCCTAGCTCTAATTTTTCATATCAAACCAAGAGAAAGTGTCAGTACTACCCTAGAAAATTCTTTATCAATCAAACATTATCAAATTGACCCTAAAAAGTGCTCTTATGTTGGAGAATTCTTGATTATAGCAGAACCTAAACAAACAAATCATATTCAATTGAGTACAAAAGAGATGGACAGATGTGCCCAATTTCCTAGTCCAAGTATTTTTCCCAACAAATTTGATTTCTTGTTTTTGTTGGTCTTGAATTTCGAAGTTGAAAATTCAAATTTGAGCCTCAATGATAAATTAATCCTAAAAAGTAAAATTAAATGAGTTAGCCTACACTTTAATTTATTCCTATGTTCCACTATATAAACATGAATTATTATTTCAAAATTAAGAAGAAGCAATTACAAGTACAACAAGACTACCAAAATACATACATTTTTACTAGTTTTCAAGGAGAATTTCAGAATTATTCCAATTATCATAATGATTGGAGTTTGATGCCAATGGAAGGACATGATGGAATCTAGGTTTTGGAGATATCTTTGGCTTCCTTCAAGCACCTAATAAATTTTTTTCAGAATGTTATCATCTTCAAACTTTGACCTACTCGTTGCCCTAAGAAAGTTATTTATACATTTAAATTTCCTAAGGGCATTTGACTTTCTCTTGGGTTGATCTTGTTCATGTCATTTAGGAATCCTTCTCTAACACATTTGAGTAGGATTTTTAGCATTTAATCTCATTACAACCTTAAAAGCACTTAAGGTTTAGAGCACACACATTTTATCAATCAATCAATTATCTATTCATCGAGGTAGAAATACCAAAATGAGGGTTTGACATAGGAAAACTCATATATAGCCACCCCCTTTCCCCTCTTTGCTATGATTTTGTAGGTCCAGATCTGAAGGATGAAAAATTACAAAGTAGGATTACATAGTGCAGATTTGGGAGCTTCAGATTTGAAATTTGTAGATCCAAAATTCACTCCCAGTCTAGGGCGCCCAACACCCTTGGCCTCTCATTTCAACCTCAAATTTGTAGTATAGGTGCACACAAGTTTTCCGTCCTCAAATTTCTCTTTTGTTTTTGGAGTTTCGGTTTCATTTATGCAAAAAAAATGTATTTTTCAAATTAGGTTGAATAGTTAAAATAAATCAATTAATTAACAATAAATTTAAACAATTTTTAAAGCAAAAAAAGAGCTAGGCCCAAGATAGATTGACTCTCCTTCTAGGTTGTTATCCAATCTCATATCCTTGTTGGTTTTGCTTCTAATATTAGTGAGAAGAAAGATTGATCTTATTGATTTATACACTAGGTCTAAGATCTCTTGTTCCATACAACACTCTTTTATGTATGCAACAACTTTTTACATTTCCTACACAAACTTCAAGGGGGCATAAATTTTGATCTAGTGGTCTAGTTGGATCTATTTTTTAAGAATTAAATTACTCAAATAGATCTATGCAATAAGCACCCCCATAGGCAATTCTGATCAATCGATAATTTCTTATTTTGGTAAAAAACTAAGCTTATAGCCCAAAAATTACAAAAATTATTTTATACCAAAAATTGCGCCTTTTATAATATTAACATTAGGAAAAAGGATGAGAGACATTTCCCAACACTATGGACCATAATTATTCATCTATATTTATGATTGAGTATGTTGAATTGATAGGTGAATAGGATCAAACAAGATATAAGGTTGTCACTATTCCTAAGGATGTGCTATAACAATAAGATTTTGTGACGCATCGGGTAGAGTATTTTTACTTGATGGGGAGACTTTTCAATGAAGACTAATACTATCTATCTAAGCAAGTGTAAAAATTGGTAGATTTGTGCTTGAGTTTTTTCCTACATGATCATTCATACCATCTTGATCCATGGATTTCAATCAATATTTTTTAAAGGTTTCAAGAATTTTGATTTCATCAATTGAATACCCAAATAAATCATCAATTTAAACAAGCCAAACTAACTAACGTTGAATGAAAATATTGATCAAACCAAACTAGCTAAAAACATGCATAAGTGTGTCAATGCAAAAATAATGAACTAATTCGCTCAATTGCAATACATGCCTTACAAAGTAGAAATAGTACTAAAAATAGAAATATGATATAGTAGATAGACCAACTAGAATCTTTTACAATGAAGTGTAGGGATCCAATGGTGAACCATTTAAGATATTTGAAACTAAAATAACTAAAACTATTGGCAATAAACCAATCAATATTACAATATGATATGGAAAACAATTATTTCTCTTGTGCAACTTATATCTAGGAATTATATCAAATAGTTTTTAAATATTTTAAATATTGACATTTTGACAAACATAGTATATAAATAATGAAGCACCTAGAACTTTGTTGATATGAAAGATAATTTTCGAATGATGAATCTTAACTACAATTTGTACCCAATCCATTGAAATTTTACTATAAGAATCTCTAAAATAAAATATCAAAATTGATATAACAAATAAAATAACATTCCAAAATGAAGACAACTTAGACTATATGTAATACTATTTCTTATCAAGCATATTATTGCTAATCACTAAAATAAAGTATACCTAGATCAAATTGCATTCAATATAATGCTATTAAATGATACAAGATAACTATAGTAGACATGATATTGAACCTTACATCAAAGGTACTTTATTGCAATCGTAAATGCTATAACTAAAGTTAATATTATAATAAATATCATAGATAAGACCAAATTGAAATTTCAAAAGTTGCGGTCACTTTTTCTTCAAAGTTGTGGTTTGGGTAAAATAGAGGGAGCTAGAAAGTAACAAAGAAATCTATTTGTAGAATTTTAACTTCTCTTCTAAGTTTTATGACATTGGAGTAATATATTAAACATTATTCGAGCTTCATTTCATTCAACTAGCTTAGGTATAATTTACCTTCAAACATTGTGAGGCTCCTCCTTTGGCATAATTATGTCCCCCATTATAAAATATCATGCAATGATGAAATTTTTAAATAAAACAAAATGATTCCTACCTCCAAAATGGATGGAAAGTAGCTAAACAATTAACCTTGATACTTAGATATTGCAAATATAAAATTGGTTCTTAAAGTGCATGTAATAGGTTTATATGGGTCTCAAACACCAATGGTTCGGTCAAAGAATAGGAGATATTCTATGTCAATATTTTCTATTAAAAAAATTTTCTAAAGATACTGACATACTTAACCATCTTCAACAATGGGTCCTACATTAAAGAAAATTATTTAGTGATCTTGTTCATTTTTTATGAATTTCCATACATATCATAGGTTGCACTTAAGGTTGTAAAAACCTAAAATTAAAATAAGATTACAATTAGCAACAATGAAATTTTAGTGACCATAATATTGAAATAATTAAACCTTGGATTGTGGCTAGTAGTCTCAACAAAATAGACAATTTTACCAACATCAAATATGAAATGATTCAACCATAATGTTCTAAAATTTTATCCACCTTAAATTAAATATAGAGGATACCCAAACTATAATACATTCAACCAAGCAATTGGAACTAGAACTTCAAACTAAATGAATTTAGGAAACTAGAATTAGAACACACAAATAAAATACCAATTGAACTTGAAGCGCAATGGTGATTTTACATTAAACCAATCAAAATCACATGAGGGTTTTCATCCCAAAAAACTCCTTGTTGTACACTAGTAATCCTAGGATGGAAGTACTCTATAAACTAGTAAGGTTTTTATCCACAAAGCTACACAAATCCATAAGATTTTTATCCTTGAGAAGAGAAGAAGAATGTACATTCATTTTTTTTTTTAAATCAAAAAAGATATGTTGAGGCTTTTAAAAAATACCCCTCACATTTATTAATTTTTTTGAGTAAATAAAATAATATTTATTTACTAATATTCCTCAAAGTTATTAATTATTAATAAGTGTCATTTGTAATCATCTTTAGGTACCATGTCCTAGTGACACTTTATTTAATAATTTATATTGACCCCTTTGAATAATTAATATAAGTTATTTTTTAATATATATTTTACAACTTAAATTAATTATTTAATTAATTCCAAAGTTTTGAAAAAGAGGACATGGCAGTCCACTCTTTCCAAAGATTGCTTTTCCTCAAGAAAATTTGATTCAATTCTCCAACCCCTTCTAATTGAATCCCTCTACACATTCTAGGATTGAAAATCAATATCAAAAACTTTTCACCATGCTTTCACTACACCACTCTAATACAACTAAAAGCTAAATATCTTATATCCTTCTTAATACTATCAAGCAATATTCTCCATATTGTGCTATAAGTTCCATATAGATTTGAATCATTGTAAATGTAATGCCCTGAATTTTGCATGAAGACAAAATCACAACTAACAATTTTTTTTTTAATTTTTTTTTTTTTTTGAAACCAAGCTACAATGTGCACACTAAAACACTAACAATTGATAACCATGAACTTGTATTGATGAATACTGTATGCATCGAGGAACATTTCTCAAGCAACATCACCACCATCACAATGCTAGAGGACGAGGAGTGGGTAACGTAGTCGGTTGCACAAAGTACATTGCATGCACCCTTAATCCACATGAGGTAGGATTTAAAACCTAGGCTAACCATTAGGGAAAGATATGACATATAAGGTTTACTTAACTTTTAGTTTCCAAGTTCACAAGGTTAGGGTTGGTATAGAGGGTACCCATAATGTTTACATTCATCATTATTTTATTTATTTTTGTTTATGAACTTAAGGATACAAGTTTGGTACCATCTACTTGTTGTGGTAGACATTACTATTCACCTATAGAAATAATAGTAGTAATCCATATTGACATTAATATCAATATAATTTATCCCTAGTAGAAATGTTAATGAATCATGACGATGATAATATTAGTGGTATTATTTTGAAAAACATTAATATCAATGTTATGATGTCAAAAAAAAAAAAATGCCAATACTAATTAGAATGGTAGCGATGTTATTGGTACTCTCAACTTCCCAATATTAATATTATTTTATATTAATACTAATCATAAGTATTAACATTATAATAAGGAATTTTGATTTATTTATTATTACCGTTATACATTATTATATATGAATTTATTTATAGGTAACTATTCATCTAATTGTTTACTTATTCATATATATAATTTACTCTAAAAATAATAATTTAGAACAATATAAAAAAATAAAAATAAAAATAATTATACTATTCCTACTTATATACATGTTATTATTTTCTTTGAGAGGAAAGGACAAAATAAAGTGATAATCTCCTTAGTAACTAAATTCCTAATAAAACTAACTTTTATCTTTCTTTCTTTTAGTTAATCTTAAATTGGTTTAAGAGGATTCTTGTCTTTTTCTAAAGAGTATGGGAACATATTCCCTTGACTTAATTAAGGAAAGTCTTAACGTAAAGTTCATCACTGTTTGCTTTTATTTCTTTTTTTTATTTGTTTTTCTCTAATGTTAAAAGTGGCTTCTTAACGTGCAGCCTTAGATGGGAGTCTTCTTAATGTCAAGCGCATATTAATGATTATGAATATTATCCTGCAAAAAGGTCATGCTCGTCCCACACACAATTCACCAGCAATCTTTAGACTTCAGCAAATAAAGAGACGTCAAAAGTATCATTTTATTAACAATTCTTGTCTTACTATTTTTTTATTTCTTTTCACGGTCCAATAATAAGACATAATTTAGGATTATCAAGCATCATAATCAGAGATCTTTACCTACTATAGGGGTTTATCTTACTTCATCATTTTCTGTCATAACAAGTAGTATATAAATAAATTTGAATCGCAGCCTATTTCTAATGGTGGAGAATAGAGTTTACACGCTAAAGACACGCATCACACAAGAAACGAGGAAATCCTTAAAATTGATGAACATGCAAATTTGTTTTTAAGAGAATAAATATAGACTACATATTCCATGTTCCATTCAGGAGATTAAAAAGTTTATGAAGCACATGTTAACTTTAGCCCTACCACAACTCCATGTGGCACGATTCAACACCATGAACCCTAATCCTTTCTTGTGACCTTCAAAACCTAACCCTAAAATTTCCTTTGCAAACACTTCTTCAGTCGAGCAGAATGATAAAATTACGGCGGCAGCAACTTCCAGCAGAAGGGCATGAAGAAAGTTTCAGATTTGTTTCAGCATGAGGAAGCGGTAGAACACGATTTATTGATAGTTGATAATTTTGACTTCTCCTTAATCCATATGTTTCAGTTTATTTTTATTTATTTATTTGTTTTAGTTTATTCATGGCACCTGAGGGTTTATTTACCTCTGCGCTAATATCTTATGCAATGCTCTCCCCATCTGCACAGGAATGGAGTGGTAGTGGCAAACGCTGCACTCTTGAGCAAGACTAAAACACAATAAAATGGTGGATTAGAAGGGGGCAACACTATTTCCTGGCGGTTGGTCTAGGATTATGTTAGGATTTATTTACAGATTTAATGACTCGCGATTTTACATGCCCTACCCCACAACTACACAATGGCTGTGCAAGGAGGAACCGTCGGTACACAGGGGGGAGGTCGCAGCTCCATACTGTATCTCCTTTCTCAGTAGGTCGTGGCCCTTACCGAGCAATAGATTGAGTCTTAGCTGCATGAGAAAAGATTATTTAATATATATAAAGATATATACATCTCTTGTTGATTTGCTTATTTATTTAGCATTTAACTTTCAGATTTCTCTGGGTTTGGTTTATTTACCAGTGTTCCAAATTTAGGGGATTTTGATCCCCTCCTGGAGGGTGTGGTCTCTAGGGCTTCAATAGGGTTTCTATATATATATATATATATATATATATATATATATATTTCTCTGTTCCCTTAAATCTGCACAAAGACAACATTTACTCTGTTTTACAATGCAACTCATTTTGATCTACAAGGGTGTTTGCTACAAGAACAGTAAAAGAAAGGGAATAAATAAACAAGTCAAGCTAGAGTATGGAGCAAATCCCAGAAAAAGAAAAAGAAAGGGTTTGTGGCATTACCACGGACTGGTACTAGCAGCACTCCAACAGAGTTTACTGGAGGTTTCAAATTTCCATTACATGCTTGTTAGTTTACAGATTATTTACCCCGTACTCTCCCACACATAGGAAGCTAATATATAACTTTGCATAGACAATTTAGATCTACATTGTGCCTATATTAAGTCAAATCAAAAGAAATATCTCTACCCCTGCAGTTATTGGGTAGATAGGGACATATCAGAGAATGTGTTTCCTTTATCCATCAATACGAACTAAAATTTGAACAAGATGAAATGAGGAGCAGCATCATGACCAGTTTATACACTATGTCTACCTTCTCTTTACAGTTTCTTTTACAAGAACATATTATCTTTTTCATACCATTTTCTAAACATGGCTTCAAGAATTCCTCCAAAGACAAATATAAGTATTAATTAGTTAAAAAGTGAAGGACAAAAACTTCCTCCATTGTAACAAGATGTACTAAAGGTTTGAATATTACAATTAGTGTTTAGAAGTATAATGTATACCATGCCAATACTTACATATTTTCTTTTTCTCATTCTTCCTTTGAAGAGATATGATACTCATTTCTTAAACTTGCAATTTATTAAAAATAAATTTAAAAATAAATAAACAACTGATTCACATGCCAATAGACAAGGACTTGTTTTCCTCACCCTCTCATTTTGCAACAAAATATTAGCCTCCACTATTTCATATAATATTTAAGAATACAATGAATAATACACACAAATAAATAAGGCTTACTCTCATTTCTACATTGAACAATAGGAAATTCATCTCCTTGCAACTTGTAACTCTACCACTATGCTTGAGAAAACAAATGTCTTACACACCCATGAACAAAGTCTTGCTCTCCACCCTACCGTAATGGCGTCATGGAGCCTCGTGGGCTCTAGCCATACCCCCGAGCAAGGTTTTCTTTTAACTCCAAGATGATGAATGGAGTTTTGTTTCAAAATTTTACAAGTGATAAAATACAACATAGCACCAAATCTCACGCTTCTAGTTTTTTTTTTTTTCCAACCATGATCCATACAGCATACCACTTTCTTATAGAAAAAAAAAATACACAAAAGAGAAAATGGAAGTAAGAGAGAACTTATCTATTTTCTCCAAGTGAGGGAACTACACTCTTTTATCCTTCTTCCTCTCCAAACCAAGTCATTTTCATCATTATCTTGCCAAAGAGATGGACTCCTCTCTTTTCTCATTCTTTCTACCATCTTCACTCAAGTTCTCCAAGAGGAGAAGTGGGTAACATCCATTTCCTCTTTTCCATCCAAGTATATAGTCATTCAACTTGAATTCACTTGAATGAGAGAGAGACACTTGTCACTCTCTCAGTTGATCTTTCAACACACATCCCCACAAATTCTCACACATGTGTGAGACTTTTGGGGAGATGGGGAATGTACTATGACACTCTACCCAACATCCCTTACAAGGTGGCTTCACACATGTGAAAGCCTTGATGCTCTTCCCAAGTTCATTAATGAACTTTGGGGAGAGGTGGGAGAGTGACAAGTCACTTCTCCCAGCTCCCAAGGACTCAAATTCGTCACACTTTTTCAAGTGGACTTTTGAAGGGTCATATCATGTCCTAAGGACAAAGTCACATGTCCAAAAGATCCCCCTTCCATAGGTATAGGCCTTAGGGGTCTATTTTTGCACTAATATCAAAGAAATTGATCATACAACACCCTAAAAAGACAACTTTAAAGGCCAATTCGAAATTCAAGACCTAACTAAGGATTTGAAAACCCTAATAGATCTTACACTCTTAACCACATGAGTATAATCCATAAGGATCCAAAAAGTATCTACACTAAGCCACAAATCATTAAAACCCTCTACTCAATTACAACATAAACAAAACCCTAATTACCTCCCAAGTCATAGGTTCAAAAATCAAAATTTCAAAAGATAGATATTTGACTTGGGTCTAGATTGTTCTCCCTTTTACCCTTGGCATTACTCTCATATGCATTTTTCCAAATACATGTTAGGTTAGAAATATAATAAATTATACCTGTTCAAAATATCAATAAAATCAATTCAATAGTTAGTAAATCATAGTACACATATATATTCATTTCCTTTCCCTATAAAAGATGGAAACTTTGAGCATTCATTAAATAATAATGGAAACCTAACCTTAACTAAATACTTTATTTACACTACTAAATTTACTCTTGGACACTCCTTCCTATAATAAAATTTATCATTCAACTTGATATCTAATTTATATAATTTTTCCTCAAATTATCATACCTTAGGTATACCTCTAATTGATTAGAGTCATCTTTTAAATTTACCTTGATGATTCTTGGCTAGTGATCCTTCTGGAAACTTCTCCCTGATCTTCCAAAGTCCTGCTTTATTCCTAACTATTATCATTTCCCAAGTAACATGAAACTTATTAGTGAGATTCAAACTAATATTAGATACACAAAATTTCTTAGCTCATATCGATCTAAGTGTATTCTTCATATGATACTTGTTCGAGAATCTAAATATTATCTTCTCACATTCATTCTTAATAGTTCTCTCATTTTCATTTAATGAAGAGAATTTCTCACAATAATCATTTACAATAGTTAATACTAAAATAAAAATATTAAACATGGAATTAGGTTAAATCATCAATTTAAACTTATCAAGGTGTGACAAAAACTATAGATAGGGTTGGGCCTCACAGTAAATATCAATGTTCAGAATTTTTTTTGAATCAAAACCAATACAAGAAGATAAAACTATTGTTGTCCTATGTAGCACATTACAAATGCTAAATAGAGGAAATCCATTTATTTTTGAAAATAGTGTTTCAATGAAATACCTGGGTCCAATATTCTTATGTAAATACAAACTTGAGGGAATTGATATAAATGTCCTTTGCTACAAGTTGTATTATTTTCATTCTCTAATCTCATAATACTTTTCATATTGACAAAATCCTTGCCATTAACCATTTCTAACATCAATGCTTTCATATCATAAACTATAATCATGAAGATAACCAAATCTCTCACCATTAGTTATTGATCTAGAAATTTTAGCAACCTGAAAACCAATTTTTGTATTTGGTCAAGTATTTTTCTCACTTCTAAAAATTTCACTTGGATCCTATATCAATAATGAGAATTTATAATCCTCAATACTTGATCCATCTTATGATATAATTAGCTTTTGTTGCACCACTCTAATATTATCACAAGTAGAAATTGAACCAAAAACTGTATTACCATCCAAATCTCAAAAAGTGGGTTATCAAAAAATGACTTTGCATATATTTTAAAAATCGGGTTACAAAAAGATTGAAAGTTATTTTCATTCTCTTGTTTAGACCAATATTCTTGTTGATCTAAATCTATTCTTGTAACTTTTGGTTTTCTTGGAAACTATTCTAGATCAAAACATTTTGGAAGCCTATTATACTCATAAATTACCTACTCTATTTCCTTAGCCCTTACTTCATTCTCTTGCTTTATTCTAAATTATTATGTAGCATCAAGCTGATCTTTCTTTCTCAGTAGTGTCATTTGGGTACTTTTAATGAGTTCTTAGTTGATTTAATCTCAAATTTGAGCACCTTCACATCCTTAGATGCAACTTTGACATTATCTAAAAATTTGATAGCCACATCTTTGTATTTAATCATATGTAGATATTTTGATTTCATTACCTCTATTTCATTCTTCACTATTTGTAAATCTATAATATGATAGTTTGTTTAGTCCTACCAACACTTACTCCATCTATTTGCTAAATTTTCTCTTTCTTGAAATTTTGTGTTAATCCTTCAATCGGACTTTTCATATTATCCAAATTTGTAAGGACTTGCACTTCTTTCTCTTCTATTACCTACAACTATTATTTCCAATCACCCTCTTGATATCTAGTGTCATCTAGTGATATTAAACTTTTTTTTATAATCAATGCAAAAATCAACATTATCTTCTAATACATACTTTCAATAGATTATTGAAGGTCACTTTGATAGGTTCCTTACATCTCCCACTCACTTTTTGAATCAACTTCACTAGATTGATCTACATACTTATCAATAATTATTGTACCAAAATTTTTGGCAAGCTCAAACTCATCATTAGTAACTAATAAATCATTTTTCTAATGTACATACCTTTCAACAAAATCATTTTGGAGCTCTGATTCATTCAAGAAATTTTCTTCTTCATGGAAATGTTTTGTGTTCTTCCTTCTCAAATTCAATTTCTTTAACAACAAAATTTGTTGATGCTAACTTTTTTCTTCCTCATGCTCCATTGTCACAATTTCTTTTTTATTATCACGATTCTATTGGAATAAACATTTGGTAGAAGTGTTAAAAAAAAAATCATCTTGTGACTTATGAGTATCTATCGCCTTATTTTCTAGATTTTCATTAGATTTCTCTAATTCTTCATCTGATTACACCTCTTCTTTATTCGAATATTTTTGACTTGGTTCCCAAGTGTCTTTGCATAAGAATCAAATTTTTACAATTCTTTAAGTTTTTTTTTTTTTTTTGTCATATTTCTCCTTTTCCAAAGGAGAGGTTTTTTAAGAATCTTGAAATAAGTCTCTCAACTATTAAATAAGGTTTTAATTTTTATTCACATTGATTAACAACATTTTTTTCTAGATTATGCACAAGTAATGAAAATTCATGTTCATCCTTTCTCACTCTAACTGATAAAACTAATAAGACTAGATGGGAGATATCATTGAAATCATCACTCTCAATTTAAAATCAAAGACAAATTTGTTTGCATAGTGGCAACAATTTGTTGACACTTTTTGACAATAGAAAAGAAATAATGAAATAATATGATAATTAGATCATCACATTCAAGGTATTGCATCACTAGACAATATTTTAATATAGCGATAGCTTCTAATATTATCACCCTCTTAGAAAAAGGAGGACTCTTGATATCAATTAAACTTCGAAAACTTTCCACAATCAATTAGAATATTTTGCTCATGATATTGTTATTTTATGGAACCTTTGAAGTTTTTATTCTTGTGATTTTCACTAGTGCAATTTGTAATTGCAAGTTTCACATCTTTATTAGGTTGTCTCAGTAGTAATTAATGGATTAATTTTCCATTCTAAAATCTTAAAATTTGAGTAGCCTACTATCAATAAATAATTTTCCACTTCTTCTCAACTATTAAGTAAAACATCTTTCAATTGATGCAAAATCTCAAACTTCTCTTTCCTATTTCATAAAGCCCAAATTAAGTGTCGTGATTCACAATAGGGTGATTAACAAAGATTTTTTTTTTTAATGTTTTGTTACAACTAAACAAGTATCGAAATCAAAACATACGTTTGTTGAAATTGTCGTGCAACAAATGCAAGCTACAAAAAAATGTTAACTTTTGAATAGGTTGACAAGACCACCAACTTTGTTACCACTAAAATAATCCTTTTAGGGTGTTAGCTCAAAATCATATAATTTTTTTATGATCACTCAAATTCTAACTCTTTTTTAATTACCAAGTTCTCAACATGGGCAAGGTGAAAACATATGAAGATTAGAACAAGAGCTAGCTATCCAATGAAAAAAATTGTTGGCTACCTATCCAATTTTAAAATTTTAAAAATCATAGAATCAATCAAGCCAAATTGGTTGACAAGAAATGCAAATTGTAATCAAGACAAAATGGCTAAAAGTATACAATATATTGTCTATGCTAAAATGACAAACTAAGTCATTTGATTTTCTATTTATTCATATTTCAAAATAATATAGATTTGACTCTTTTTAGTGGAGTTTTTTTTACCAAAAAGGGTTTTCTACATGCAAGTTTTTGTTGTTTTAATCTATTATAGTTGTTGATTTATATTTCTTTAAATATCCATTGTGATGTAGGAGCATCCATGGTAATTGACAATCCTATGTCAACAAAAGGGGTTTGATTTGAATTTCAATTTTTGGTGAGCTTTGAATTTCATAGTTTGTCTCATGAAATTAATATTTTGTTGTGAATTTGAATGTCATGACATATTGGAATTTTAAAATTGCAATTTGGAGTAAATTTTGGTCAAAACAAGATAAGGTGGCATAGTGGAGAATATGTTTTAAATGAAAAATCCTAAAAAAAGCAAGAGAGGGTGTGGTTTCATGGAGACCTCCAAATTGATTTGTAACTCCCAATTTGAAATTCCATAACTCCTAAAAAATAAGGATTTTGGAGGTGGTTTCCTAGTTTGGAAAAATTAGATATTTGCTTTATTCAAGAAAGCAAGAATTCATTAAAAGCATTGTCATCCACTCAAATGATGTCTTGGAGTTTGAAAGGAATATTTTATTCTATTTTATTAATGAAATTTAATCTAATTGGAGATTTTTTGGAGGTAGGCATTGATTTTTGGGAGTGGGTTTTGGAATGTAACGCCCCGTCGCGCAAACCCCAAAGGAACTAATAAAGACGCAACAATTTTTTTTTTAAAGAACATAAGATTGTATTTAAGTATTCCAATATAACAATGTTCTAAGTTGCACAACTAAATCCCTTGGGGTGCACGAGGACATTACTACACTAACCCATAACAAAGATAATAGATTAAACAATAATTAAACAGTTACGTAAATCTATTCATTCTCATATCATCATTTAAAATATCCATTAACAATAACCATATTAATACCATATGTACATATGACAATAAATAAAATTATAAAGATATAAGTGTTATATATATTTTGACAGATACAACACAACATAATCAGTGATTACATATGATAGTTCTTGAATAAGTACATGGCCTGAATATACATTACATCCATAAGATAGTACAACACGATGAACATATAAACAAATTACATCAAGGTCATCCCAACACACGTGGGAGATGATACATCAATGAATACATTACATCTAAAGTATAAACATACATCTGGTACATAAGAACACTGGATCAACACCATCTGCCAAAACCCTACAATAAAAGATACATCTACAACCAAAGGGGAACCCAACGGGGTGCGAAGCATGTTCCACCCAACCACCCTTGTGCTGGGAGTCAACAAGGAAGGATCCTAGACCAAGCACATCAACAGTAACACAAGAATAACTCTAGACAAGACAACATGATGTCACTAAACCACACTAAAACATAATCAACGATAATTCACCAAAAGACATAACAATAGACCACTTTCAAAACTTAACATTAAATCACTTTACAGATGATACAACAGTAACTCATGAAAAGCACATCATCAATAAATCTTAAGACACAATATCAAAGGACTACTTCCAGAGGACTTCAATAAAATAATACAAATGGAATGTTAGAGGAGAGTGGCATCGCATGGCTTAACATGGATTATCCAGACAACCTATCACAAGGTGCCGCCTCCATCTATACATGGATTATCCTGACAACCTAGTTCAAGGTGTCACATTCATCTATGGTTCTCCTGACAGCCTATCTCAAGGCGTCGCTCCATAGGGTTACTCGTGTAGAATCGTTAACCTTTTGTGAAGACAAGGCAACAATCTTGCCAACCACGGCCTTCTCGGTCCCCTTTAGTCTATGATAGCACTAACAGGCGGACGAGGCATCACAATTATCTTATTAATGTTTAATCCCCACCCATGGTTTATTACTTAGGTTATCACTGATTACTCTAACTCTATGTGGGTTACCCTGATAACCCCTTTGTGCACCGACCCCCACTAGAGCCACTCTCTCTAGGCACTCAAGCACAAAAATATCCAACACAACAGGAATGCATCAACAAGAAGTACTGAACCAATCAAATGGATCATCTGCGAGGCATAACCATCTCACCCAAACATATGAAACACATCCACAACCAATACAATTCCATGTGTAACACAATTTACAACCATAGACCCAAAGCAGGCCAAAATCAGTACAATATCAATATTCCCACCTCTGGAAGTCCTAACACAACGTAAGTTCCTATAACAGAATAACCTAACTCTAGGGTTTCCCGCAAGACATAAACCCAAATAAAAGAAATCCACAATTGGATAAAATGAGTAAACTCGAGAGAAGACAACTACCTAAAACAATGCCATGAACAAATTACATTGAACCATAAATTTCACCAAATTAATAAAGCAATTAGTCGAGGAAGTTAAATTTCTAATTTCCCAATTTAACTATTATATTATAATCTGTAAAAATTATCATATTACATCCATGACCACAATATATAAA
This sequence comes from Sequoia sempervirens, assembly GCA_007258455.2. Classification (NCBI taxonomy): domain Eukaryota; kingdom Viridiplantae; phylum Streptophyta; class Pinopsida; order Cupressales; family Cupressaceae; genus Sequoia; species Sequoia sempervirens. Next base: position 247,155,964 of record VDFB02281492.1, read on the forward strand.
ATCTTTTATATATGTGTGTGTATATACGCTTTTATGCATAATACATATATATATCTATATATATATATAAAACTAAAGTATTAAAATCATTTATAAAATCATATACTCAAATTCTAAAATAGAAATTACCTATATATATATAATATATATATATAAATATATCAATATACATATATATACATATATTAATTTATATATATACACATTAATATATACATAATATATATTTTAAATTTATAAATTTATATGAAAAATATATATATATAATTAATTAAAAATAAAATACAAAAAAAAATGTTACTGTCATACGCAGGAAACAAAAATTACAAAAAAATTAAATGAAATAACTTTAAGCAGTTGCAGCCGCTACCTCCACACAAGTGGGAGGTAGGTACTACGTACCTCCCCCTGTGGGGAGGCCACAGTCCCACAGACTGCGACAACCTCTCTGTGCACTGGTGGTGATCACACAGGCCGTGGGGGGGCACCTAACCTCCCACCCCCCTAATATTTTTTTTAATATTTTTTTAAATATAAATTTTTTATTATATAATTTTACATGAATTTTCGCTTTTAATAATTTTGAAATAATCACAATTAAAATGCATAATTATTTATTCAATACAAATATTTTGAATTTCAAACTATATATAAATTTATATATATATATATATATATATATATATATATATATATGTATTTTAAAAGAATTGAATTTATATATATTTTATATATAACCAAAAAATTCAGAACAACAATCTAACAACAAATTTTTCCATAAACTCAACATAGATCTAACATGCAAATTCGATCTTCAATCAGAAATGATTTTTATTTCAAAACAATAATTTTCACTACTAAACTATATTGAAGAATTTTGGAAAGGTTCTACTAAAGTTTTCCACAAAAGATTCGAGGGTTTTAATACAAACAAGTTTTCAAATCACAGAACTTCTTTCAATGAATTTCTTTTAAGCACAGTAAGCCAGATTTTGTTTATAAAACAATAAAATAATAATAAATAAAAGAAGAAAACCTGGAGTCTTTCGTTCGATGAAGAATCCCTTCCGTAGCCTCCTCTTGATTTCCTCCTGCAGCTCTCTTTTTGAATCTATCTTTCTTCAAAACAATTATTTTACCCAGAAGCACAAACAAACTATTTTTATTTTCTTTTCTTTTATAGATCCAAACAATAGAAAAACCTTTTTTCCGTGAATAACTCTCTCAAAATAATAATAAATAAAATCAATAAAGCTCTTCAGCTTTTTCCTCAAAATCCTTTTCACCCATTGGTCCTTTTTCCAGCTTTTGAAAGCACACACTTATCTAAATTTTTTAATTAAAAACAATTTATTTTTTCAAGACATTATCCACACAAGATTTTCTAATTTAATATTAATAAAAATATAATATTTAATTATCTTCATCAATATCTATTTATTTTAATTACTTACACTCTTAATTAATTAAATAACTTTTTAATTTACAATATATTTAAATTTAACATTCTACCAACTCACAATTAAATCAAGTAACAAGACAACATTAATTAATTATCTTATAAAATAAGATTAATTAAATAAACACTAACCATAAATAAAATAAATACTCAACAATCAAACTACACAACAACAAGGACAAAACCTCAGTCATGACACAACAACTCACAACAGGACGATGAACTTGGGATGGGGACACTTCCAAATCAACTCCTTTTTTCAACAATTTACCCGTTGGGTTAAATTAATGCTCGCCCTGTCCTGCCGAAGCAGGTGGAATCAAGACTTATTCCTACAATCCTGCATACCAATAAACATCAAGTAACATGTATACATATATAATCAAAATCATCATATCGTGAGAAGGAATTGCAACGTAGTAGGGCACTCATAAATGAGTGGTGCTACACTGTCCTCTCACCTAAGCTATACTAACAATTACAATATCAAATATGAAATAACATTCCTAAATTAACTGACCTCATCATAACTAATTATTAAACCATTGCATTATAATGTATTACTGAAACTGAATTAAACATCATAGAATCACAACCTCAACATATATAACATTAATGAAAAACCATTGAATAAGCAATTAATCCAAACAACACACAGAGTATCATAAATCATCATAATAATGTCAAATGTAGCAATCAACTAAACTGCGCATCCACACACACACTAGGTCAATGAATTAATCACCATCACAAATTAGTATCACACTAACATATAAAAGCAACAAATAGTAGCAAATAGTATCAACAACATGGGGGTATTACATGGAATGTGATGAAATTCCTCCAAATGCACTCAAATTTCATTTCGTGCAGAAAGATGGATTGAATAAAAGAAAAAATTAATTCATTTTTGACCTATCTTTCTCCAGATTGAAGAGGAAGACATAGGAAGGCATGGTATACCTCCAGGGAGGGTTTTTAATGGTGTTTTTTATAGATTGGAGTTGGTTTATAGAGGCACAAGCATCATCAATAGTTGCAGATTGAAGAGTGTGATTGTTGAGAGAGGTTTATTGTTGCCGGTGCTGGAGAGTTTGAGGAAGGCTTGTGGAAGCCATATGTTGTTGTACCACACCATTGTTGCAGGTATAATATTAGACCTAAATCATATTTGGATTCTGTAATGAGGAGCCAATAGGCTTGGCCTATTGTTTTGTAATGTTGTTTTAAACTTCAATGAGAATTTCTATTATTTTGCTTGCATAAATTGGGTGTTTAGATCAATCCTATTTTATAATGTATAAATCAGATTGGTGAAGGTTTATTATTGGTTTGAATATCAATTTTTATACTAATTTTATCAGCCAAAGAGGCTACAATATTGGTAAAATCAATTTGGAGAAGATTTTGTTGTTGTTGCAGGTAGTTTTGAAAAAATAAACTAGTTTTAATGTTGCAGATTTTAAAATCCGATTTGTGCATTTCCAATGCATTTTATTTTATTGAGAGTAGTTGTATGAAAAAGGGGGTATGTCTATTATCCTCTTACATTAGTGGTATCAGAGCAGGAGTTCCTGAGTGTAGATAGAGTGCGAATGTGAGGCAATTTGCACCAGGACCTGGGGTAGAATGTGTGTGATTTGTGTGTAGACAGATTGCCAAGTGTGAGATAGTCTATACTTGAGAGGTTGAATATTGAGAGTGTGTGGAAAGTGTTTTATGAAATGTCAAAAAAGAAAGGTAACAAGTTTTTCATAGTTGTGTATGCAAGTGAACAAGATGGAGAAAATATTGCAGAAGTATGCTTTGAGAATAGTATGAAGAAAGATGGTGAGATTGTAGTAAAGGATGACAAGAAGGAGAAAAGTGCAATAAATATTCAAGAGGTTTCAGCAGCAACAAAAGAGTTTAGAGAAATGGAAGACATTGAAAAAAGGGAAAACCAAATTGCAACAGTTAAAGAAAAGGTAAAACTTGCATTTTGTGAGTTCATTGATGATTCTGGTTTGCATGTGAATGTCATGAATGGAATTGATGGATATGAGGAAGCTGAAAATTATGTTGCAGCAATAAGGAAAAGAGAAATATCATATTTTGATGAGGTTAGAACCAAATCTGATTTGTATTTGACTAATATGACGAGTGACAGAGAAGAAATAATTGCAACAATGAAAGTAGTTGATGAAAAGTTTAATCTTCTTGAATGTTATTATAAAAATGGATGTGAGTATAATGAAGTTGCAGAAGAAGAGAGTCCTTTGGAGGAAATAGAAGAAAAAGAGAGATGATTTATTGATGAAGATTGTAGAAGTAGAGGCAGAGTGGAATGCATTGATTGCAGGTAGAGAAAAAGTTGCAGCAGAAGGTAATGAGGTAAAATAATATTTTAATGTAAGATTTGATGAGGTTGAGAGTTAGTTTGAAAAAATTAATGAGAAGGAAAAAAAAATAATATTAATGATTTTCATGTTCAGTTGGATAATTTAGTGAATTCAAATGAGATAGTTTAGGAAGAATTTGCTAGTGATGATTGGTGTGTAGAGAAGGATTTATATGGTGTTGTAGATTTTAGTGCAGATGCATTTTGGTGGAGATGGATGGAATATGGTGGTTTGAATCCCATGAGATTAGAGGAGAATGTGAGTTAAAATTGGAGGATTCGTTTGTTTTATGGTAGAACTGATTCCACATTCATGAGGTTTAGTGTAGAGCAGAGTTGTCAAAGACGAAAGATTGTTCTAACTAGATGTTGGAAGAAAAGAAAGAACTCATTGGAGACACCAATTTTAGTAATGTATTTTTTTTAGGGTTGTTTACAACCTAAAATGATGGTTCTATCATTCAACTCTATTTTGTGAGACCAAACTCACAAAATATTTCTACCTTGGGCATCTAATGCAGGAGCATCCATGGTAATTGGAAATCCTATGTCAACAAAAGGGGTTTGATTTTATTTTCAATTTTTGGTGAGATTTGAATTTCATATTTTGTCTCATAAAATTAATATTTTTTTGTGAATTTGAATGTCATGACATATTGGAATTTGAAAATTGCAATTTGGAGTAAATTTGGGTCAAAACAGGATAAGGTGGCATAATGGATTATATGTTTTAAATGAAAAATCCTATAAAAAAACAAGAGAGGATGTGGTTTCATGGAGACCTCCAAATTGATTTGTAACTCCCAATTTGAAATTACATAAGTCCTGAAAAATAGGCATTTTGGAGGTGGGTACCTAGTTTGGAAAAAAAAATGTTTTTGCTTTATTTAAGAAAGTAATAATGCATTAAAAGCATTGTCATCCACTCACAACATGTCTTGGAGTTTGAAAGACATATTTTATTCTATTTTATTAATAAAATTTAATCTAATTGGAGAGTGTTTGAAGGTAGATGTTGATTTTTGGGAGTGGGTTTTGGAATGTGATGAAATTCCTCCAAATGCACTCAAATTTCATTTCATGAGGAAAGATGGATTTGAATAAAAGGAAAAATCAATTCATTTTTGACCTCTCTTTCTCTATATTGAAGAGGAAGACACAGGGAGGCATGGTATACCTCCAAGGAGGGGTTTTAATAGTGTTTCTGTAGATTGGAGTTGGTTTACAAAGGCACAAGCATCATCAACAGTTGCAGATTGAAGGGTGTGATTATTGAGAGCGGTTTATTGTTGCAGGTGTTGGAGAGTTTAAGGAAGGCTTGTGGAAGCCATATATTGTTGTAATACACCATTTTTGTAGGTCTAAGATTGGAATTAAATCATATTGGGATTTTGTAATGAGGAGCCAATAGGCTTGGCCTATTTTTTTGTAATGTTGTTTTAAATTTCAATGAGAATTTCTATGATTTTGCTTGCATAAATTGTGTGTTTATATCAATCCTATTTTATGATGTATAAATCAGATTGGTGAAGGTTGATAATTGGTTTGAATATCAGTTTTGAGAGTAATTTTGTTAGCCCAAGATGTTGCAATATTGGTAAAACCAATTTGGAGAAGATTTTGTTGTTGTTGCAGGCAGTTTTGAATATACAAACTAGTTTTCATGTTGCAGATTTTAAAATCTGATTTGTTGCATTTCCAATACATTTTATTTTGTTGAGAGTAGTTGTATAAAAAAGAGGGTATTCCTGTTATCCTCTTACATTGCATTGGCATCATACAAAATGAATTTCAAATTTGTAACATAAAATTCAAATTTTTCATATTGTAGTTGTTTATCTTCATTTCTAAAATTTGGTATCAAGGCTTGGCTAACTTTCTTCTTGGGTGGAAGTGTGAAGGTTTTTTATGTTGTAGTGGGAGTTGTGTTGTTTTTTTGCAAATTTATGTGTGTGATAGATATGGTTGCATCTACATCTCAGTTGGATATTAAAAAATTCTACAACATTGTCAATTATGAGTTGTGAAAGCTAAAATTGAAGGATCTTCATGAATAGAGGAATTGATAGTTGGTTGTAATAATAAAAAGAAACTTGAAAAAATAGATCAAGATGAGTCAGATAAAATGAACTAGAAAAAAATGTACTATAATTCAACTTTGTCTTACAAATTTAGTTTTATACTTAAATTTAGTTAAAGATCCCAATAAATTTTCCTTATGGAAAGGTTTGGGTGAAATCTACCATGCCAAGAGTCTAATGAATAAGTTTTATTTTAAAGCATATAGGTCAATTTGTTGATTTGTAGTGAAATAAGGAAGCATTAAAATAAACATAACTTTTATGTCTTGTATCCAAATTTAAAAATTCAAAATGTTTTGAAAAGGTAAAGAAATCGACAACAAAACCTAGAAAGTGTTTGGCAAGGTTCTAACACAAGTGCAATAAGTTTCATTTGCAACTCAGTTCACTAGTTTCTCCTAAAATAAATAGTTGAAAAAACCTATATAGCAGAATTGATTTTATCCTCATTAGCATATTTGGTGCCAATGGAAAAGGTAAAAAAAGAGTCTATCCAACCTACTAATGGTTTAAAATGATTTGGTCAATTCAAAAACAACATGTAGCCTAAAAGTATCTTTGAATGTAGTGGTGTTGCAGCCATATGAATGACATTGCATCACACAAACATCCTTGCCAATGAGCTCCAATGTTTGACTCCAAGTTCTTCATTTTCTGCTATTTGCAATTGTAATTTCAATTATCAATTTTGAACTTCAACTTCTTATAAATTAGCATTTTATAATCCAACTCAATTAATGTACTATGAAAATTTAAAGGTATCACTTTTTATATATTAAATAAATGGTGAATAAACCTAAGTGCACTTTGTGTGGCTCTACCACATGACATGTCCGCTAAAGTGCATTGAGTGGATTTTAGCATAAGGAGTGTATGATTTTTGTGGTTTAGCCACTAAAATTTTTTGGCCAACTTTTGACATGGTGAATATTTATAAAGGTTCCACCAAAATTAAAGATAGGCTTAAAAAAAATAAGTGGCATTTGGAAGAAGTAAAAATCAATTTGAATGTTGTTGCATTATCAAAGAAATGTGGCTAACATGTCTAATTTTCCTTCAAGTGACTAAAGTAATCAAAACACATCAATAACAAGTTTTTAAGTGGCATGGATTTAATGAAAGCATGTCTAATAGGGTTATCATTGAACAATATATCAAAGCCAGTGTTGCAACACTAGGATATTTGGTTAACATTGTTTCCCATGTCTAGTTTAGTAACTTTCCCTATGCATATGTTCTCAAATGTTTGATGTGTGGCTAGAATGTCATAAGGACCCTTGTATCAGATACCATGTTTTAATCTAAACACCCAGTTGAGATGTTAGATAGAGGATTAGGCGCTTTGTATATTCTCCTGTCGGGTGTGATTCCTTGGATGCATGTAACTATTTTTTTCTTTCTTGTGTGACCTTCTTTCATTTCCATGACTTCTATTTCCTTAAAAGTGGAAATTTAGTTTTGGAATGCATGAGTGGGTTCAAATTAATTAGCTATCAAGTTGGCATGTGGATTTATTTTGTTTGACCAAATGTGCATTAGGATGAGATGTTATTTTGCACAGCTTGGTTACTTAATTTGGTTCTTTGTAAGTGGGAATGTATGTTATGTGGTTTATAAGGGAAGTCCTGGCCTAAGTATGTCATCTCTTCATGTGTTTTTCCATGGTTTTTAGGAGTGTCTACACCCATATGATTTTCAATACATTTTCATAATGCTAAAAATATACTGAATGTAAAAGGGTTGTTAGAACAGACTAAGGAAAAGTATGTAGATAGTTTATAAATGAATTATTGTCGATCTTTTGTGATTGATATAATGCATATTGAGTGATGTAATGGAATTATGATCATGTGTTTAGTTATGTTTAGAAATGAAAAACCTTCATGTGGGTGGTAGTTAAGATTTGGGTAGAAAGTGTGACTTAATTTTCCTTTGTATAGATGCTTTGTTTGGAAAGGTTTTGTTTGCAAGTTGCTTGCATTGAATTAAATTATCTTGTTTCATCCTTCTATTAACCCACATATAGCTAATAAAAAGAATTAGTCTTCAACCACATTATAATAGAAAATCATTTAGGCCTTAGATTTGTATGCTAAAACCTTGACTATGAATCAAAGAAATTATGTCTAAAATTACTTGATTAATGGATCTTATGTTCTCCTAAAACCACACTCCTTACTTTTGGTTTATGCATAAAAGATAGATTATGAATGAGACTAAGTGTAGTTGCTAGGTATTTAATCTATGCATTTCGAATAAATAATCTATGCTAGTGCATAGAACTAGGTTTCTATTTTGAGAAATTATGATGACTGCATTGGTATTTGAACATCTTGTTTGCTATGTGTAGCTAAAACCTATGATGTAATGTCCTCCTTTCTTACTATTCTATAAATAGAAAAGATTTATGCATTGGATGTCTTGCATGTTGAATTGTTATGAGGGGGTAACATGTGAAGTAATTAAGCTTAGGTATGGGACATGGATGTTTGAGTAGGTATAATCACTATGTAAAGATTTAGTCTTACTTGTACTGGCCTAGGATAAAGTTTGAGTAGGTATAATCACTATGTAAAGATTTAGTCTTACTTGTACTGGCCTAGGATAAAGTTTGAGAGAATGTGGGATTGTGTTTTGGAACAAATATATGAATTCTTTTGTTTTGTGAAAATTAGAATAACTTGTGATGAAGTAAGAGTTGTTTGTGTTTAGGACAGACCTACATAAAGTAGTAATAGTTAAGTAGAGGATCATTATTGTTCTTTTGCGAATATAGAACTTGTGTATAATTTGTTTAACTCTGGACACATGAATATTGATGTGAAAGTATTAATTATTCTTGGATGCATTTAGAAATTCATGGCGCTTATGTAAAATTCTTAGTGTGTGGAAGAAAAGTTATTTTGCATATGCATATGTTATGTGGATAGAATGTTATACTGAATGAATAAAAGTGAATGTGAATTTGTTAAGCGGAGTTGTTAAGCGATCACGATGATCTTGAAATTGACATATTAACATCATGTGATATATGGAAAAGAGTAGAGTGAAAGAAAAATTGATAAAGGGTTGTGGATATATGAATGATATGAGTCACCTGGGTTATGGAAGTAAAGGTACTTATGGAATTGTTATGTAAGTGTACCCCAGGTGTAAATGTGAGAAACTAGTAACTGTGCATTGGTTGAGTGTTGTGAATACCTCGTACTTGCTTTGTGTGCCCATGGGGTGGTGATACTATGTACCCATCCATGGGGGATATGTTGTATTTTTTGGTGTGGGATTAACCATACCATTATGTGTGCTTGTATGTTTGTTACCTAATTGAGGGCCAACCCACGCGTGGTTGAAATTTATATATATAAGAGTAGCCAGAAGATAGTTTCACAGATTCTTTTCTTTTGGTTCTCTAGTCCCTCAATCCGTGAAGAGGTAGTAGAAGCCAAAAATTTCCTTGGGAGGAGTGTGCAATGTATGCATATTGCAGCACAGAGTGGTCTTAGCTCAATCGATCCCGAGGAAACATGTACTCACTACTTCACCTTATGATGGATCAGGGTACTTGGTCCATATGTGCTAGCCTAATCCCCATAGTTTTGAGTACAGAAGCATTGGTTTTTTAGTATATGCCTAGCCATCTATAGGGGCATTGAGCTGGCATTAGCAAGTCAACCTCGCTCATTCGTATGAGAGGTGAAGCTTGAGTAGCTCCATATTAATATACTCATATATGCATTATATACACTATATCTGCATGTGTTCCAACATGATGCAATAGATATGATGCCACACCCCACTATTGTTCCAACACAGTGCTAGTGATGATTTCGTGTTGCTTATTGTAGCGAGTTGGGCTCAATGACACGATGCCACGTGCATAGACATGTGAAGGTGCACTATGAGAATTTGTTATGATAGCCTACTTGTGTGATGAGCGTAATGGGGCCTCACACACTTGTAGAGGGATACTCATTTTTTCTTTTGAAAGTGTTTGGGTTAGTTAGCATATGGGTATGCCCTAGCCATGTATACCTCTGACTATGGCAAGTACCTGCATGTGCCTTCTCCATGAGGTATCGCTATGCGGGGTGTGTTTTGTGTGTGCCTACTTCCGCGAAGCCACAAACACATTTCCATGTGGAATATGACTAGTGTGTGCCTTCTTCGACTAGTGCATGACCATGCTGCATTGAGATGCAATGCGGGATGGGGGTCGAGGTGCACATCCCATGTGGGTAGCCAAGGAGTGCGTGGGCCACTTGGCTAGTCCATGCCATGTGATGACACGATGTAGAGTGTAGCCAAGGAGTATACTCTAAGCCATGTGGATGGTGTGCTCACTCCGCACCATATGAGGGCTACTACTATAGCCTGATGTTGTTCCCTCCTTCCTCGTTTGGTGACTAGTATCTAGTCACGTAGTGTTGTACAGTGTAATTTTGAATATTTTGGACTTTCTTTATGGTTATTGATGATTTTATGTTGATTGTGAATGTTGGAACCTTGTTTATATTTGATTGTGATGGTTTAGCCACACCTTGTGATCTTATTTTCTCATAGCCCTCGTGGTTACACTTGATTTAGTGTTGAAATTGTGTGCATTTCTTGTTTTATTGTTGAAATTGAATTTTTATTTTCTCTTCTTTATGACTTTGGTGGCTAAACTAGTTTATCCTTATTTTTTTCGCTATCAACCATGTGTCGTATTGTGATTCCTCTCCAAGGACATATGAGGCAAACTTGGTGAGTGTATAGGAGGAAGCAGATGTAGGGAACCTTGAGGATGGGGGTATGTGAGGTTGTTACATAACTAGGACCCACTACCCGCTTATGTGTGATGGCTATCTCTTGGAGGCTAACCACCTTATACAACAAGAGGTAGGTCATTGTGGTCTTGTTGGGATGGTCTCACCATGTGTGTGTGGCCTAACACCATCAAGCCACTGAGTGTGAGGTATGGATCATATGAGATGGATATTGACTCTTGGCTCATGGATTATGTATCATGGATTAGTATGCTATTTTTCGGTGTCTAGATGGACCCCTGTGTAGCCTTGTGTTGTGCACTTCCTGGTGATGTGATTGTGTATGTATGTGTTAGATGTATATTTCTCATATTTTGTTGCATATTGATGTAAAAGAGGGATAGCCACGCCATCTTAAATGTGAATATATTATGAATATGTGGTATTAAATGGAGTGGATGTTATAGAAAATCATAAATTGTAATTTGAAATGTGTTTGAAACATGAGATGGTGTGTATTTTTGAATATTAAGAAACCTTTTGATGTGTTTTCCATGTATGAGATTATGGAGATTTTTTGTATTGGGAATGGAAAATGGAGTTAATTGGAGAATTTGCTATATTTGTTAGTGTAAATTCAAGTATCATATTGTAAGAGGATGTACATCAATTATAGAGGAGAAATTTTGGTACTAATGTGTTATGTTTCCACCCTAGTTTGTGACTTCTAGGAGTAAGTCAAGTTTTAGGGGGGGAGAATTTAGTGCCCCTCCATTCTCACCATGGATGTGCAAGTAGTTTGGCTTTGGTACTTGGAGATGAAGGTGAAATAATAGGGATATTTAAAGATGGAACATGAGCTTCTATTAGTAATTTTGTGAGTATGGCTTATATTGTTATGTTATTATTATTATGTAGCGATTTATTTGGATAGTTGGGTGATCCAATAATATGTTGTTCGGTTAAGAGGAAAGAGCAGCATCGTACCATTGCATATATGGGGACATACAAAAATGAGATATGTTTGCTAGAGTTCATTTCCTAGTGCTTCAGCTATTATACACATGTGCTCTAATTTGTATGTTTGAGTGAATAGGTACTAGGCTACGTCTCCACCTGAATTAGCAGGTTTGAGTGTGCCTCTAATCCCAATGGTGGTTGAGGAGATAACATCTCTAGGCCCAAGTTATACCCCAACCCTAGCCATTGTCCTCAATTAGGGACAATGGATTTTGTGTGTGACCACCTTTCTGAGTTGTCAAGGAACAATGCCCGATCTCCTTTACCCCATGGTTGGAGTGTTGCATGTGTGTGAATGTTTCTATTGGGTAATGTGATTGTGTGACTCCAATGTCTAGCTTTGAGTGTGGATTCAATTCAAATAGTGCTAAGTCCTTTGGTAAGTCAGGTTAGTCACTGTTGTAATCATTCTCGTTATTTATGTTTTGATGTGAATGTTTTTTTTATGTGAGAAGTTATTTTGTGGTTTATGCCCAGCCTTGGATTGTGGATTATTTGAGTGAAGTTAGATATTGGGTCAATTATGTGAGTTGTTATTTTAATTTTTATTAATGTGATGAGGTGTGATTTAATGTTATTATATAAATGTATATATATTGCTATGGTTATTCTTTGGTGTGAGTGAATATTGGTTATTAATATTATTATGATTATATGAAAATAATGGTATAAATATTAATATATTCTAATGTTATTTATTAAATATTAATATGTAAGCATATGTTATATTTGTGTCTTGATTTACTATTTTGGTGGAGTGGCTATTTTTTAAGGAGGTTTTTTTATCTTTTATAATATTTTGAATTTATTTGGTGGGAAAGCCTAAACAAATGAGTTAATTATGTGAGTTAATTTGATTATTTATATTATTTTAATTATTTCATTAGTGGGATGAGGATGGGTGCTTTGATTTAATATTTTAGTATTTTATTTTATGAGAGGATTTTATTTCCTTGTTTTATTTTGGAAAAGAAATATTTTGGGAAAAAGAAAGTTACTTTCTTTTTTCAATTTAATTAATTTTATTTATGGGAAAAAAGGAAATGGGACTTTCTACTTTTGTGCATGAAATTTAGAGGATTTTGAAGGGATTTTTGGGGTTTTTTTATAATGGAGAGATTTTACATGGTTTTGAAGGAATTTTCTAAGGTTTTTGGGAAATTTGGAGTGGTTTTGAATCAAAATTTGGAGGAAAGTGATTTGGATTTCAATTATAATTTGAGGGGAATGGATTTTGCTAGAGAATTGTGGTTTTGGGAGAATTCTGGATTGGGGAGTCAAAATTTGAAATTTTTGGAGCTCGACATCGAACTCCCGTCCATGCCAAGTGTTGGATCCAGGTTGGATTTTGGGATCTTTTGTTTAAATTTTCCTTTTAAATGTATGAATAATTTGATTGATTTCTCTCTCTTTTATTTTTGAAAATAAATGTTAGATAGTTTTATTCTATGTGTGAATGAAACATTTATTTATTCCAGAATAAAAATTAATACATGTTTATTGTCTTCTATTCTCTACCAGTAAAATGGTCTAATTGCGCACCCATAAATCTTTTTTTACAAATTGGGTTGGTGAGATATTTAAAGTATTTCTTCATATCGTTGTCGTTTAAACTTTGGCCAAAAATTTAAAAAAATTAGATCGTAGTTTTTGAGATATGGCTGAAACACGAGGTTGTTGTTAGGATGCTCCTCCATGGCTGCAAATATCCTTGTTTTCTCCCTGTAACCAACCAATGGAAGACTAGGATTTTAGATTTATAGGAATTTTAAAGGAGTTAAATTAATTAAATTTTTAATATTTGATATTTTGGAAAAGATCTGGTTGTTGAATTTCTCATTTTGTCATTTGGCTGTAATCAGGTATGCCGAAAAGAGGGTTTTTATGGGAGTCTATTGTTTTGCATTTTGTGAATTTCTGAGTCATTTTTGGTTAATTCCACCCACGTTGAGTAGTCGAGGGAAAAATATGAAATGATTCTTTGACAGATTTGGATTTCGAGTTGATTTGACTATTTTATGGTTGTTTTATGGATGGTAGATTTACTATTTGTCAAGAGGAAAAATTAGTTTAGTTCTGAAATTGTATAGGAGGATATAGCTCTATCCTTTGATATGTATTGTGTTGTATTATTTGTGATTGAATGTGTTATTATCTGTATGTTGAAAATTCTTTCTCATTTTTGAAAAATTATGTTGAGGCTTCTGTACTATGTAAGGATCAATTGTACCAAGGTTATGTATTGTTGGTCCTGATTATGAACTTCTAAATTGAAGTTGGCTATCATATTATAAGATTGTGAAAATGATTTTATATGTTTCACTGTATGTGGTGTGGTATAATGATCAAATTTTGGGTTCCCTATCCATTTGTGTTATGTGATTGAGCCTTTGGAAGTATTTGAAAGTCTTTGTGAAAATCCTTGTCATTTTTGGTTGATTCTTGTTTTAGGTAGTCTCCTTTGAATGTTTAGTGTTAGCCACTTGTTGTTTATATTGTTTGTGTGTGTGTGTGGGGGGCCCAGTGTTGTCTCCTAGCATGGAGGGGGTGGGCCTAAGGGTTCCACGTGGTAGGGTGGTATTTTCCAACCATCCATTGGGGTTTAGGCGGTGTAGTTCGTGTGCAACATGGAGTCTTTCCTTTCACTTCATTCCAGAGTTGGTTTCATGATGTAGATGATATTTCTAAGAAAATTGTGTCTAATATGTATCTTATATATATGTACCTCTTAGATGAATGAATCTTGTACATTGTAGCATTCTTGTAAATGAAAAGTAAATGAATTGATGTAATCTTGAATATATATATTTATTGTTTTTTATTATGTAATGGAAAGGTTAACGTAGGAATGTTGTATTTATGATGCATATGAACTTAATTTAGTATTAGATGTGATATATCTTTATGTACCTATTTCATGGCATTGGTTAGGATTAGGTTCATACTGGCATAGTGTTAGATGAGGTTTAATTATAATTAAGTTATATTATCATATATAATTTTATGTATGAGATTTAATTTACATTCAAAAAAAAAAATGACTAGATGTGTTCTTAGAGTATCATATGTCTTTTGTAGGTTTAGTTAGTGTAGATGTGTCATAATAGAGACGTTAGGAGACCATGGTGGATAGATGTGAAAGTGGGATATGATTAATGTTACTTGTAGGTCATCACGTGATTATGATATGATGTTAATGTAATGATGTTAACCATGTTAGTTTTTTGAGTTGCATTAGTTAGTGTCGCTTTATTTTCTAAAAAAAAAATATTTGCATGTTGTTTGAGGTCTTTTGTGTTAATCGACTGGGTCACTTAGCGGGGTGTTACACAATAGAATTCCCAATCTCTAAAAGTAGTGTAAACGATTATTTGAGTCACTTGTAGCAGAAACACTTATTCATGAATGATAATTGTTTTACATGTATTTTATCATATTTTCACCCCCTCCCCCCCAAATGAATCTTGTATAGTGTGCATGCATTTATATCTTGTCTATAATTTTAGTTTAGAGTTAGTTTAGCTTAGGTTTAGGTTTATTTTAGATCTCAAGGAGCTTCCCCTCTAAACTTGAAAAAGGTTTACTTCACATGTTTCATTTTGTGTTTTCTTACAACAAACAAATTAGAATACTAGCACGCATATTTGAGTTTGTTTCCCTTTGGTTGGTTAGTTCCTCACATTTTACATTATGTATAATATCCATATTTTTTTGTTCATTCCTTTGAATTTTTTATCTCTCCAAACCCTTCTTCGAAGATGATTTGATTGGATAATGTAACTATGTGCTATCTCTTTAGTTATTTTTCAATTAAGTGATGAGGGGGTTCTAGTAGAGTGCATTTGATTCAAATTCCATTGTACCTTTTCATTGGGAGGATTTGAAAATACTGCTCCATAGTTGAATACAAATTTATTTAGAGAGATGCTTCAATGAGTTTGAGAGAGGTTGATAAGCATACCATTAGTCCTTACAAAACTATATTAGATATTCACTTTCAACTTTCCAAATTATACATTACTTTAAGAGCTTCATAACTTTCTAGATCTACTTAGCAAGGATAGAAAGCATTAATTTCCACCCTATATACAAGAGAACACCATCAGAATAGTAAGATGCTATTAACATGTTGTAGTGGCAATAGTGAATTCCTTTCCTTAGTCAACAATCCAATTTCACAATTACTTTATTTAGATTTTCATGATATTTTAATAGTTAGACCTCTATGTGCACTATATTTCTAGATAGTTTGACAAACCATAAAAGGATGTTTAAAAAGTTTCCTCTATTGCTTAAAAAAATCATTTGAAATGCTACCAACTTTGTTGTAATTGATGTTTGGATTGGAAATAAAGTGAGAAGATAAATTAATGCAACCTATACAAGTTAAAACCTTCCCAAAACAAGCAAGTCATTTATTGATCCAATGGCCTATTTGTAATCCTATTAATGCATTATTTTCCCAAGTATTGTACTAGATTTCATGGAAATCTAAGGAAAGCCATTGTTCGCATTCCTTGAAGCTCAATTTTTTTAGAACCTCAATTTTTACATTGATTTGTGATACTTAGGAAGATAACTCATACTCGCACCTAGGGCCCCGAACCCATATATATACAAACTTGTACTCATACTTGAGGCCCCAAACCCATATACATACAAACTTGTACTCATATTGAGGCCCCAAACCCATACCCCTTCCCATATTAGGATTGACAACTTATTTTTTTGTGGTTTGTTTAAATTCATTTTACCTTGTTTGGAAACATCTAGTGAATTCGTCAATATTCATTTTTTAGGTTAGTTGTTAGCTATATGGAGTTTAGACTCTTTGACATTGAATAAATTTCAAGTGAAGCATAATCATGTGATTTAAATTTATTTAAAGTTTCATCAGCTCCAAATGTTTCATTTTTAGGTTAAGTGTTAAGGTGTTAAGATCTTATCTATTTATAATATTATAATTGAAAGTTGTAATGATTTATTATATTAATATTTATATACTTATTAATTAAAAAATAAAATTGATAATAGTGAAATTTGAAAGCATGAAAAGTGTTTTTTGAAAGGTTTGGGGGACTCTTGGAGCTTTGTTAAAAGATAATATTATGAAAAATAACATGCCCCATGAAGGTCTGTGTGGATTCAAAGGCTTTAATCTGGGCTCGATGGTGAGGGCTTCACCCCTTGACCCCACCTTGTATCATGATAGGGAGTGTGTTGGAGACACTACCCCTTGACCTCGCATGAGACACTACCTGCAAACTCCCACAAAGAACACTACCCTTTGACCCTATTGGTGGCAGTGCCCTTACACCCCCATGAGAGGCATTGCCCCTCACCATGCTAGAGGTTGCCACCCTAGATTCCTACTATCATTTTTATTCTCTCTATATCTCTATGCTATTAAAATTCCTCTAAATAAAAAAAATAGGTTTTTTTTTCAATAATCCAAAAACAAATCCATTTTTTTTAAATCTTATACTTTTGATTTTTTTACAAAATATTTTTGCTACTATGATCTAAAAAAAACTTGATAAATAATATTGTCAAAGAAATTTAGAGAATCTCTATCTACTATTGTGTGGACGTTTTTATGCACTCTTCTCCTAGGAAAATTTATATGTCCAAACGAGGAGTCATTTATTTGTACAACAAGAGCCTTTAGGCTTTTTGTAGAAAGGATTGGTTGTTTTTACAGTGATCTTCTCTTCTTGTTTGCTCCAACAGGACTCCTTTAATAATCTACTCTCATTTATGGTAATCTATCACTCACAATGCTGGTCTAAGTTGTTCAAAGACTTCTTCCTCGTATTTATTCCTTCTTATTAATATAAGCTTTTGCTTTATCAATCTTTTTTTTTTGTTAAAATAAGAGTAAGATTTAAGTATTTCAACACTTAGGGAAAATATTCATTAGGGGTGTGATATTTCACTCCTATTAAGGAATAAGACTATCTAAAAAGTGATAAGATTTTTCTAGAAGAACTAGAACCTTCTAAAAACTAGAAGTTGTCCAAGGAAAAAAATATTTCAGTTTTAGAGTTCTCTAGAATATTAGAAGTTTCTAGATGTTAGAGGTTGCAAGTATAAATATGAGGTTGTCCATTGCAAATAGTACTACTATTGTTGTTGTAATTTTTTTGATTGTATGTAATATAAACTAGATCAATATAATTTCTTTTAGCCATTTCTCACTATTTGATGTTGTTTTGTCCTTTTTTGTTGTTATTTTATTATTTGGGTTATTTTTACATAGTATTAGAGCTAGACATTTTCTAATAGGGCTAATATATTGTTAGATTGGTATTTTTTTAGCAGGATAATCTTTGAAGTAGTTTAATCTATTAGTTTGAGGGCTATATTTTCTAACATGGGCTTTGCAAATAAAAGTTTGTCAATCTTAGATGGAAGTGGTTTTGCATATTGGAAGATTGCAATCAAGAATGCTTTGAGAGAAAAGGTTCTATGGAGCATAGTGAATAAAGAACTTGGAGAACGTCAATAAATAAAGAAAGAGTTATGGAAATACAAGTTGGAGAAAGCTAGAGGAATTATTGGTAAGGCTTTGAGTCTCAATATCAATGGAAAGTTTGTTGATGTTGATAATCCAATAGAACTATGGGAAAATTTAGAAAAATATTATAAAAATGCAAATATTGCTAGTTTGTTTAGCATAGAAAAAAATTAGTAAACATAGGCCCAACTGATTTGGAAAAAATGGTTGAATACTTTATTGAGGCTACATATTTCATATTTAAATGCCTAGCTAAAGAAAATAAGTATTGCATATGCAAAAAAAAATTTAGTTGATTGCAATGGTTGAAAGAAAGCTTCCCCAACCTTACAAGGTATTCAAAGAATCAAGGAAAAATGTTATTTAGTTAAATCCTAATATCCCCCAACAAACTTTTGATCAATTTTGTAAGCCAATTTTAGATGAAGAGGTTCAACTCATTAAAAAAGGTTATATTAAGAAAAATCGGGCATATGTAGCTAAGGGTAAATCATTTTCTAGATATGTTGATGGAAAGAAGAACTGGAAATGATATAATAAATTTTGAAATAACGATGGTTCTAACCACTTTTCTAGAAATGATGGTGTAGGAAAGCAATTGAAAAGAAAACTCGTTATTTGTAGGTATTGTGGAGGTGAAAATCATGTGGAAAGAAATTGTTTGAAGAGGAACAATGAAAGACACTAATACAAGCCTAAGCAAGAAAGGTTCAAGGAAGGAAAGACAGATAAACAAAGTTTTGCAGTCATTTTCAAGCAAGTAAAATCAAGTGTAGAGGTAACTTTTGAACCCAAAAATAAATCTAGAGTGAAGGGAGGATACTTAACTTCATATTCTAATAAAGAATGGGTTTTACATTCAGGAGAATCTTTTCACATGACTGGAGATAGAACTTTATCTAATGATTTTCATGAAGAAAAGAATTTAGATCAAGAAATTACCATTGACAATAAACTGAAATTGTCAATTCTACGAACAGGGATTGTTAGGGTAACAAATGGAACTTATAAAAATGTTTTACTGATTGAAGGATTGGGGATGAATCTTATTTCAGTATATAGAATTTCCCAAGTTGGATATGAGTTTGTTGTCACTACTGATCAAGTTCTTGTAAGAGATAGAAAATATCCTAAATTTGTTATTGCTATTGGTAGAATTGACTGTAAAGAGAGTCTCTTTAAATTTGTTGGATTTGTTGATGATGAATACACTCTCTCATGCTTTTGTTGCTCAAACAAATTATATGACAAAACTTTGGCATGTTAGAAATGGACATATAATTTTTTGAAAATTACAAGACATGATTAGAGGATTAACAAAAATCTCAACATCTGAATGTGTATGTGAAGGATGTGTGTTAGGTAAACACAATCAAGATCTTCTTGATTTAGGAAAAGCATGGAGAGCTAGTCATCCACTACATATAATAGCCCACCCTAGATTGCATACAATTTTTTTTTTATTTCAATGTGTTTGACAGATTGACATTTTGTCAAACACTTTACCCACTAATGTTTTCAGCTTGTTTCTGATTGATTTGCAATACTTGAATGATTGTTTACATTGCATTCAACTCTTAGACTACTCACTATATATATATATATAGACAGTACAAGATTGTAAATTCAAAGAATACAATAGTGTGACATAAATCTCTGATATTTACATTCTAGCTTTCATACCAACACAATCAAAAGTGAATAACAAGATTATAATTCAGATTATAATTCTAACCTGCTCTGTGCAATAATATTCCCAAAATTTTAATAGATTATCAATTCCAAATTAATCAACTCAGATTCAATGTTGTTGCTCGGATTACCTATTAATCTGGAAATAAAGATTATCAAACATGTCTGACCTAACATCAACATCCATAAAGATTGTTTGGCAGTGAGAAGTCTAGCTGGCATAAGGAAAATATTTTCTCTCTAGAAATATTGATCCTTTCCAAGCGAGCGGTTGGAACTTGCAACTGTCAAAAACTCTTGTTCACAGTTCCCATTAAATTTCTTAATATAGCATCTTTATATTAACTATACTCCAACTGCTAGTGAATAGAATATCACATGTTGTGATAGATAGATGTAAACCATCGGCCTAATAAAATATAGAGTTTGCTTAATCTCCAGCGGTTAACATGATTATAGCTTCATCACCTAACATACTTATCTCTGTCGCTAACTTCTAAGACTCCCGACTCCCCACTGAAATATTTGGTGGCAATATTTTTTCTTAAAATGCTTCCAATTATTTTAATCTTCACTTTTCCCCTTCCATTATACTCAGACATTGAAACAACAGATAAAGAATAGAAGCAGATAACTACTGAGGAGGAGAATTCTAGCCTGAAACTTTATGAGTTTTAAGTCACCGCTACCTTATGTTGCATGATATCCATTACTCGGTTGATCCTTATATAAGCTGTTGTCAATCTTAACTCAGGAACTTAGGATTTCAATTGAAATTTTCATTACCATTCATCCAAGGTAAGCATGACTAAATCTGTTTAGGTGCCCTCATGAAAGACCGACGCTAGAGCCATGATTTCCCTTGCAGTAGAATGAACACATCAGTTTCAAAGAGCCACAATTCACGTTTTCCTTCTCAAGCTCCAATTGAGGGAATTGGTTATTGATAAAGAAATGTCAATTGTATGAAGGAATCGATTATTGATAAAGAAAAGATAGTTGTATGACTTACTCGACTCCTTGGAGAAGTGATAGCTCTTGAACTAGCTGCTACTCTTAATGACCAACAACACTAATGACCAACAACACCCTTAATATTTCAGGTAGCCTAATAGCCTTAATTGTGAAAGGAAGCAAAGGTGCAGAACAATGCTTCCAACACTAATCTATGAAGGAGAGATAGTGCAATTTCATACAAATCATTAAACTGTTACAGAGAAAGAAACACATTCAAATACACACATAAAAGATTAATACCATAACACAGATTTATTGGGGAAAACCTTGCCAGGTAAAAAACCCCACACCAAAAGCATAGTACTTTGTATTATCAATAACAAAGAATTACAATACAATAGCAACACTCAACTTCTCAAATGTCCTCTAACTTCAACAAGAATATGGGATAATTCTGACAGCATAATAGTGTTAGAAAAACTCTCTAACTCTATCTTTGCTCAATACACAATGACATAGTATATTTTCTTCAACAACAAAATAGAGATATTATCTCTCATGCAATATTCGAAAACATAACTCAAAGTGTAAAGCTTGAGTTACAACCAATCGCAACAACTGATGGAGATAACACAATGTAGTTACAAACAATGCAAAATATCTTTCATGCGTTTAACTTGTCACCACTGCTAATCTCCTTCATGCGTTGAATAGTTAACTCACTGAACTGCAGTCCTTCACCGTTGCAAACAAGTTAAAATATCCATGTGTTGAACAAGATATAGATAACTCCACCGCTGACAGTAATGTTATTATCTCCTTCATGCATGATTGGTATGACTTTAGTTCTCCACTACTAACTACAAGTTGAGACACTTATCTCAACAATCTCCCACTTGTCGAAGACCTGTCATAAGCCAGCTGTAATCAACTAGTTAGGTCCCCAAGGCCCATAGAAACAACACACCATCTAAACTTCTCTGTGCTCACTGGCTTCGTTAGTGCATCTACAACATTTCTCAAAGTGTCAACCTTCTCCAAATTTACCTTTCCATCTTCTACCATATCACGAACAAAATGAAATTGAACATCAATGTGCTTTGTTTTGGCATCGAAAGTGGGATTCTTTGCTAAGAAAATAGCACTCTGACTATCGCAACAAATAGTAATCTATCCTACATCAAAACCAATATCTGAACACAACCTATTAAGCCAAATGGATTCCTTACAACCATGAGTAGCTGCCATGTACTATGCTTCTATCATGGACAAAGCGACTACAACCTATCGCTTACTCATCCAGCTTATAGTACCACCATTCATTGTGAACACATATCTACTGGTGGATCTTTTGATGTCAATGTCAACTCCCTAATTTGAATCCACATATCCACGAATACTTACAAAATGCTGAGAACTTGTAGGATAACCATGATAACATAGGGAATACTCTGAAGTACCCCACAAATATCTGAACACTCTTTACCGCATCCCAATGTACTCATCCAGGATTAGCCATATACTAACTAAGGACTCCCACTGCTTGGGAAATGTTTGGCCTCGTACAAACCATCACATACATCAAATTGCCAACAACTCTCACATATGGTACTCTGGTCATGTCCTCCATCTCAATAGAAGATTTTGGACAATCCTCCCACTGACTTAAGATCCCTTGCATCAGCAAAACAACTAGCGCACGCGAAGCTATCATGTTGGATCTGCCAACATTAATTCACATAGTTGCTTTCACGGCTTAGCAAAGCTTTTCCACTAGCTCTATCTCTTGATCTCCATCCCCAGAATATACCTTGCTGCACCTAGATCCTTCATCTCAAACTATGCTGACAACTGAGACTTTAGATCTGAAATCAAATTCATACCATTCCCAAAAAACAACATATCATCTACGTACAATGTAATTATGAGAATGCAACCATTTTCAGATTTGTAATATACACAATGGTTAGATTTAGATCTCAGAAATCCCAAAGACAACACAAAGGTGTCAAATTTTTGGTACTACATTCTAGGAGACTGCTTAAGACCATATAGAGACTTCTTCAACTTGCAAACCGGATTTTCTTTACCTTTTACCACGAAATGCTCTGGCTGTGACATATAGATCTCTTCCTCCAAATCACCATGAAGGAACACTGTCTTCACATCCATCTGTTCCACTTCTAGATCATATGTTGTTGCAAGTGATAATAGGAGCCAAATAGATGTTAGCTTCACAACAGGAGAGAATATCTCACCATAGTCAATTCCCTCCACTTGAGAATACCCCTTTGTGACCAATCGTGCCTTGTGCTTTTCAACACTACCATCAAGACCACACTTCTTCTTGAACACCCATTTACATCCAACAAGTTTTCGTCCTTTAGTCAAAGGTGTCAGATCACATGTATTATTTTTCTTCAAAGCAACCATTTCTTCATCCATGGCTTTCATCCAAGAATCTACATCACTCATACCCATAGCCTCTCTAATAGTCCTAGGCTCATCGGTGTTAGCAATCAAAGCAAAAAAACAATTGGAATCCAATAGTGAATAACCAAATCTTTCTGGTGAATAATCAAACCTCTTTGGTGGCCTCCTATCATGTGTAGACCTCTTGAATTGCTGAGATTGTGGTTCTTCTTCTTCAGAACTTTTAGAGCTTCTAGGGCTCTGCTCATCACCAGGTTCAACAAGAGTACGTAGTTCACTTTTCATTGGAGTAAGTGGAACTTGAACTACCTCCTTTTGCTTCTCTTCTTTCTCTGGCTGCAACTCATTTGTGGAAGGTTTCAACTCCTGAAATATTACACTTTTAATATGGAGAACCTTCTAGGCCATTGGATCCCAAAGCTTGTACCCCTTCACATCGACACCATAGCCAATGAGGATACACTTAAGGAACGATCCCACAATAGTGGTTTACAATTTTTTGAATAGGCCCAGACGCTTGAAATAATTTTTTTAACTAAATCTTTACCATTCAAAGCCCTATAGTGGTTAAACCATGAGGAATTTAGAGATGATGCAAACTAGGAATCTTTTCACATTTTTATTTGTAGATTCTAAAAATATTTTTTTTTTCAAAATTTTTGGAATCAGATTATATTTTTCCATCTCGAAAAGCGGTTTTTTAAAGCAACATTTTAAAAAAATGGCTCATTATAACACAACTTTTTTCCATGAAGGATAAAATTCTAATTCTTTAAAATTTAGATTTAGCAACTTCGATGTCTAGATGCTTCCCACTTGGTTTAAGATAGTTTTTTTTATTAAGATATTTTTTGTTTAAATCCAAAGGTTTAAGTCAAACTAATTACAATTAAGACATAAGCCTTTGACCGTGTCGCAGTAACTTTTTGTATATTAATTTGAAATTTTATTTTTTGTTGGATCAAGGACTTCAATAGTTGGTGCACTCATATTTTTAAAAAAAAAAATTGATAATCTACTATTTTTCCACATGTGCAGAACAGAGAGCTTGATTTTCAGTGAAAAACTTATGTTTAATAGAATTAAAAAAACAAATACATAATAAAACCAAAATATTAAAATTATATTCATTCGATGGTTGTTCTAGGATTTTACTGATTGAGTGGGTTTGTAAGTTTTCTCATTTTCATCCCTCCAGCGAGCTTTCAAAAGGGGAAAAATAATGCAGTTTTTGACGCTTTAGAGAGTGGGAGGTGGGAAGAGGGGTTAAGCTAGAACAGGGGTTCTAGCAAACCCTAAGTTTCCCCAGTGAACTAGGGTTCATTCAAACCCCTTTCAAACAGAGCTTTCATTGCTTTTTGGCAATATAGGGTCCACCTTGCATTTAACTGGTTCGCATGAACCAAGGTTTATTTGAACCCTTTTTTGGTTTGCTCGAACCAAAGGGTTCATTCGAACCCCAAAAACCAAAATTTTTGGTATGGGGTCATTTTTTGCCACTTTTCCTTCCTCACTCAAATTGTAAACCATTTTTGTGGGTTTACCCTTAACTACCTTGTTCTCCAATTTAGATCTCTTTACACTCAAAACATGACATAAGCTTCACAACCAAAAACTTTGAGATGTGTCTCATTGAAGGCTTCTTACGGACCATGCCTCCATGGGTGTCTTTTCAGCATTTGATGCTTAGAATACTGATCCGGAGATAACATCACGGTGGTTACAACTTTAGCCAAATTTTTTCTCAAGGCCAGCACCGCTCCAACATACTCTAGCCCTGCATTAGCATCCTATTCATCCTCTCTGCAACTCCATTTTTTTGTGGGGTGTATGGAGTTGTCCTATGTCTCTCAATCACGTGCTCCTTATAGAGCTTATCAAATTTTGTCGAACAAAACTCACCACTATTGTCAGTCCTCAAACATTTAATCTTTCTAGATCAGTATGATTTTCAACCAAAGCCTTAAACTCCTTAAATTGATTAAAGACTTCATATTTACTCCTGAGGAAATAAACAAATGTCCTTCTATTGTAATCATCTATGAAAGACACAAAATATATAGATTTTCTTAATAAAGGAATATTCACAGGATGAAACACATCTGAATGAATATAGTCCAAAACCCCAAAAGACTTATGAGAACTATAATAGAAAGAAACACAATTTTGTTTACCATATACACAATGTTCACAAAAGTTGAACTTGAGATTACAATCATCAAGGCCTTGAACAAGGACTTTATTTTTTAGAGTTCTAAGACCCTTCTCACCAATATGACCAAGTCTTTGGTGCCATAACATTGTCTTCTCTACTGGAAGCTTCATCTCCAAAGCATTTGCACCCTTAGGTACCCAAAATACACGACCATCAGATGTACAAACAATAGACTTCTTCACTCCTAGATATGATGGCAAGGATGAAGAATCCAAAGGCTTTTTCTTTGGAATATCAGAAGAACTATTGCACTAAATAGTGCATGCATCTAGCTTTTATAGAGTGTCGATCTGAATACCCTTAGCCAACACCATAGATCCTCTTGTCATCTTACATCCTCCATTTGAGAAAACAACTTGCACACCCTCATTCCTTAACTTACTTACATACATAAAGAAGGTTTGGTGCCAAACCCAGGATATGTGGCATACCATCAATCCTCTTCACTCTACCATCAAGGAATCTAATCTTGATTCTTACACGACCAACAATCTTCAGATGAGATTCATCACCTAGATACACCTTCCCACCATCATACTCTTCATACTTTGAGAACAACCCCTATGCGAGGTCATGTGGAAAGAGGAACCTAAGTCTATTAACCATACATCTTCTTATGCATGAGTTTTCAAGGCTACGACAAAAGCATCTGCATCATCCTGAGAGGATTTTTCAGAGTCAGAATCAGAAAAATATTTTTACCTTTCTTTTTCTTCTCCTCACAATCTTTACGTAAATGACGAAGTTTGCCGCAGTTCCAACATTTCACCTTTAACTTTCCAGGAGACTTAGATCTCCTTGAAGATTTTGATCTGAACTTCTTGTCCTTTTTATTGCCTTTCTCTTTAGGTCTACCACGAATAGCAAGTGCTTGTTTGGCCATCTCAGAAGATTTTCTCCTCATCTCTTCAGACAAGAGCGATGGAACCACATCATCCATTTTGAAATTGGTGGTGGCACTTCCAATAGCCATAACCAAGTGATCCCATGAGTCTAGAAAAGAAGATAACAGAAGCATGCAACGATCCTCATCTTCAATCTTGTCACCAACTAAGCAATCAACATGTTAAATGCATTTAGGTGATCTGCAATGGATCCTCCATCTTCCATCTTCAGATAATACAATTTTTTTTGTAGGAATAACTTGTTTACCAGGGATTTAACCTGATAAACATTTCCAAGCTTCTTCCAAAGATATTTTCCAGTCTTCTCTTCATGGACATTCAAGAGCACTGAATCAACCAAACAAAGTCTAACCAAACCCTTGGCTTTTTGATCCTTTAGATTCCACTCTTCTTGATTCATATTGGTTGGTTTTGTTTTGGATATTGCAACCCACAGATCTCTATCCACGAGCATATCTTCCATTTTCAACTTCCATAACTCGAAGTTGTTGCCATTAAACTTATCCATCTCGATTCTACTGGATGTGCTTGCCATCTTTATTTTTGCAACAAGATTTTGAAGTACTTCTGCAAAGACTCCCACTCAAACAAAGATCAATACAAAATACCCACTACCAAACAATGAGACCCAAACTGGTTATGCTCTGATACCAACTGAAAGGAAGCAAAGGTGCATAACAACACTTCCAACACTAATCTATGAAGGAGAGATAGTGCAGATTCATACAAATCATTAAACTGTTATAGAGAAAGAAACACATTCAAATACATGCATAAAAGATTAATACCATAACACATAGATTTATTGGGGAAAACCTTTCCAGGTAAAAAAACCCACACCAAAAGCACAGTACTTTGTATTATCAGTAACAAAGAATTACAATACAATAGAAGCACTCAGCTTCTCAGATGTCCTCTAACTTCAACAAGAATCTGGGATAATTCTGACAGCATAATAGTGTCAGAAAAACTCTCTAACTCTATCTCTACTCAATACACAATGACATAGTATATTTTCTTCAACAGCAAAATAGAGATATTATCTCTCATGCATTATTCAAAAACATAAATCAAATTGTAAAGCTTGAGTTACAACCAATTGCAACAACTGATAGAGATAACACAATGTAGTTACAAACAATCCAAAATATCTTTCATGCATTTAACTTGTCACCACTGCTAATCTCCTTCATGTGTTGAATAGTTAACTCACTGAACTGCAGTCCTTTACCATTGCAAACAAGTTAAAATCTCCATGCGTTGAAAAAGATATAGATAACTCCACCGCTGAAAACAATGTTATTATCTCCTTCATGCATGATTGGTACGACTTTAGTTCTCCACTGCTAACTATAGGTTGAGACACTTATCTCAACAAATTGATGCCCCTTTAATATCTTCATAAGCTTGGAGATACATTTCTTTATTTTTGTTTATTCTCTTTCAAACTTGAATCTTGGAATATCGGCCTTGATTTAACTATGGCATCATTTTGAATGTTCATGACTCACATAAATTTTGCAACTCCCAAAGGTAATTATCCTCTTCGATAAAGGTGCAGACCAAAGAATTTAACAGAGGTGGCTCAAGAATAATATATTTTCTTAATTTTAGTCATAACTATTCCTTATGCTAATTCCCACAACCTTGTGTGATTCAACTTCCTAATTAGGCCTAACTATTATTCATGGCAAACAAGTTGAAATTCCTTTGAAGTCAATAATTTATCAATTTCGATGCCAAAACATTGAGCTACGAGGAATGACTCCAAGCACATGGTAAAATCTGGTAAAATACTTAACAAACTTGATTATTTTGAAATGTGTGGCTCTTTCAATAGTTTGATAAAAACCAACACAACTAATACCATGAGCTTTAATAGTAGAAACATTACCATGATGGAAGGCTACAACTATTTTTTAGAACTCATATGACACTCTATTAATCTGAATTCCAATGTAATTGACTTCATTAAACCCAAAATCAAATACTTCTTGGTAAGCTTAGAAATGGCCTTCATTAATATGATCTCAATTCTGATTATTTGTAAACTTCCCAATAGAATGATTCCTTATGGTGGCATTAATGATTAACTTCAATTTTTCTTGCAATATCAGAGTTGTAAAAAACATATACCATCATATTTCCCTTACGTCAATAACTCTCATAAAACTAAAAAATGTGTCTTCACGGAATACTTCAAAAAAATTGATTAACAACAATTAACTCATGTGTGAAACCTAGATGGCTTCACCTGCAATCAACAAGGGTGGATAATTTCACCACTGGAGCTAATGCTCTTCGTGAAGGGTTGCTCCTCACAAAGCTTGTGGGTGAACTCCGTTCAACCAACAAATATCAAACCTCAAAATCCAAAACTAGCATAGTTGTAACAAAGCATATGGAATCTTTTATTCACTTCTCTATGTAACTCCTCATGCCTTCTTTCCTTTCTTTCTTTTCCCTTTCACCTTTTATTTATATATCTATTTTTTGAAATTCAAAAGTAACTTATTTAATTTATTTAACTTTTCTAACTTAAGTTACTTTTTCTCCACTTAAATAATTAATTTAAGTTATCTTTTTTAATTTAGTCTTTTTCAACAACATTAAATTAATTATTTAATTACAATGTTGACTTATAAATTGGGGACATTATAGTCTTCCCTTCCCAAATATTGCTTGTTCTCAAGCAATGCCAACAAAACCACAAAGTAACATGATTGAGACAATTTGAAACCAACTATGATTCTAGGATCCCAAACCTATCTTCAAAAAAGATCACCAAGTTATTGTTGCACCACTCTAATAAAAATCATTAGCTCATCATACCAAATCTGAACTCGCCTCTCTTGTAACCCAACACAACACTCAGCCTCTACCCCCAAACTGAAATACCTCTGAAAATTGAAATTTGTACCATGAGAATTCTTACACCAAGGCATCTCAATAAGGTCAACAACTGCAATCCCACTACTTAAAAATAATCTTGGGCAATAGGGCATACACTCTGATCAACAGGAAGGAATGGTTCTCCTCAACAAACATGTTCCATAATTGATGAAGATGGATTCCTAATAAGTTGTTGATTGGACAAGTGACAACAGCATTAAACTTGTAATTAGTTGTCCTAAAACTATTTCCCTTGATACCAACTGATAGCATCTCAAAATCATTCAATTTTCCATTGCCAAAATGATCTTCCCGAACACACCAAATTACCCATAGAGTTACAATCATCAATGCAAAATATAAAAATGCATAAATCAACAACTTTGGAGAATTCCCATAACCATTATTTAACAACATTGAAATATGGAATATTTGAATCATATCTGAAATTTCTTCTAATAAGTTGTTGATTGGACAAGGTAACAGCAGTGGTCAAACTTGCAATTGGTTGTCCTAAAACTATTTTGGCTTGTGCAGAAATTTGATATCTCAAAATCATTCAATTTTGAATGCCAAATGATATTTAAACACACAAATTACCCATGAGTTACAATCATCAATGCAAAATCTGAAAATGCATAAATCAACAACTTTGGAGAATTCCCATAACCATTATTTAACAACATTGAAATATGAAATATTTGAATCATATCTGAAATTTCTTCCTCATTTCACAGCATATAATTTACAAATATTGAAAATGAATTAGCTCGTTAGCTAATTTTGTAAAAATCATATTTTCAATGTTAGAAAAACAACTACAATAAAGAAAAACTCTTATATGCATCTAGGGTATGTGAGCCAACATTTGATCAAACAATCTTTCCCGATTATAGAACTAACATCATCACTAAAATCCCACTGATACATGCTCCATTTATTGACTAAAAACACTGACCAAACCACCTGTATGCAAGTAATAAACATCTTGTGATGGCTGATTGGGAAATGGACAATAGCTTCAAATCTGCAATTTTTCCTAAAGCCCATCCATAAAAAAGTTCATGAAAGTTTACTAACCCAATCTTGAATTTTACCAAGATCCCATATCTTGTATTCATCATCAACCATATCACTAGAATTAGAAGATGTTTTTTCCACCATCACAAAGAGTGGATTATCAAAAGTGGAATTTGCATCCCACTCAAAAAGAGGATTATTTGTAAACTAATAAGAGTTTCTATTCACTTCATTCAATTGATCATCTTGATGTTACAACTTCGTATTTGTCAATTTGGAAGGTTGCTATAAATCAACATTGATATTAAAACCATCAAACTCGTCTACTGCTTGTTTGATTTCTCCAACACATTTCCTAACTTCTTGTTCCTCAATCTGTTTTGTAGCAGCTAACTGAAAATTTTCTTCTTGAAGAGTCATTTGAGTACTCTCCAAAAACTCCTTAGTAGATTTAAACTCAAATGTGATCTTATCTACTTCTTGCCCCTTTCCTCTCAATGCAACCAAACTATTTTCTACAAGTTTCCTGGAACAATCTCTATCTGAAAGTAAACTTAAGAAATCGGATTTCAATGTTCTTAAGTTCTCTTTGATTACCTATAAGTCTACAAGAGAGGGTCCTCCTTCAATACCCTTTTTTCTTCTCTCTGTTTGGTCCTTCCAAAAGAGATCTTTAATGACATGATGTGTGTATGGTCAAAACATGATAGGGCTGCAACAATCATGTTTTATTTAGCTTTCATCTATTTCTTCAACTCACATGACTCATTGGGTGAATGCTCAATTTTAAGTTCATGTAATAATATTTTTTATTTGTCTTCAATATCACAACTCTCAACATCAACTACCTTTATTATATCCTCATTGAACAATTCATATTCCAAAGTTTGAATACCACTAAACTCAGATGTGTTTTCCTCCATTGTTATAATTTCCTTTTCAACCACTTGTTCCTCATATGGAAAAGTACCTTTTTCTTTTGAATGTTCTATTATAAACTCCTCATTATCCATGAAAGGTTTCAGCTTCTTTACACAATAGTTGAGAACTTTGTAAACCAATTTATATGCAGTTGTAGCAGTAACATATTCTTTCCTCAAAACAACCAATAACATAGATAAGATGGGTTGGAAGATAGCATCACTTTCATTAATAACCAAAATCATAATTGTTTGCATAGTTGAAATAACATTACCAGTATGATATTTTCTGATTGTGGCAAATAAATGGTGAAACATTGGGTGAATCAAATCGTCTAATCCCAAATCTAACACGATGTTTTCCAATCTAAGTTTGGAAAATGCTTCAAGTATGACAACCTTTCTAGAAAAATGAAAACATTTAATATTATCCAAATCCTGGAAACTATCCACCATCAATTGTAATACCTCGTTCATTGTGTCATCATCATAAGGAACTTCAGGAGACAATATTCTTAAGACCTCACTCAAATAGGAAGATACAAACAATCTTATCTCATCTAAATGTTTCGACCACCTATGCTAACCCAAAGAAGTCACAGTAAGAACAAGAGATGTTTGCAATAAATTAGGTGTCTGCTCAACAAAGCTCAAACACTCTTCTACTTTTTCAATGTGACCAAAGCATCATTCCTTAGTTGACATAAGCTACTAAGCTTACTACCCTGATTCATATAATAATTTGGCCAACCATTTTTTATCTTTGGTTGCCATGCTACAAACTAAAAGTTAATTCCCTTAATTACCCAATAGGATGGTAAAAAATTTCTAAGCTCTGATACCACTATAATAGCCCACCCTAGATTGCATACAAATTAATTTTTGATTTCAGTGTGTTTGACGGATTGACATTTCATTAAACACTTTTCCCATTGATATTTTGAGTTTGTTTTTGGTTGATTTTCAATACTCGAATGATTGTTTACATTGCATTCAACTCTTAGATTACTCACTATTGTAGTTGCACCAATTTATTAGCCGATAGGCTATATATAGTGTGAGATTTAGGTTGAAACCTGTCTCACGCCGTCAAACTGCACTTGGTTTCTGTCAAACTAAAATGGTTTTCAGTCAACAATCAAATCATAGTAAATCAGAACTCGAATGAAATCTAATCTCGGAATTAAATCAAATCAAATTTGATCTGCAATCGATTGATAAATAGTTACATAATAAATGTGTAGTGTTTGGGTCCAGCGGGGCGGGCAATGTGGCAGTGGAGGCCGCAACTTCATCGTCGGGAGGTTCAATGAACACTGCGAGTAAGGGAGCTGAATTGGGCATCAAGAGATCTTTCAAGAATTTCGAGGATGCCAAGTGCCACTCTGAGGTAATTCCAACTGCTAAATTTCTCCACATGCCCTTTTTTCGGTTATTTTGGAACTAGGGTTTGATTTCTTTGCCGAGATTTTCTCTTCTTTAATGGCAGATTTAAGTTCAAAGTTCTTGTTTTTTCCCTTTGGATATTCTTAGATTTTCTGAGCAGATGCACCCGAGTAAAATAGGAACATTTTGCTAAAAAAACCCATGTAGTTTGCAAGTTTGATTTGTGATGCAAGTTTTTTAAAATCTATGTCCACTTTTACCATTAAGCTTCTCTATTCAATCAGAAGATCAAAATTTCCAGTTCCTACTCCTAGTTTTTAGTATTTGAGAAATTATAAAATCTTGTTTCTCTTAAATATTGCAGTAAAGTGCTAAAATTTACCTACCACGGAACCCTCTTGGCTGCAAAACCATTACCATACTTATTCGCCAAAAGCTTGGAAAATATATAGGATCCCTTGTCTAATTTTGCCAATATTTTGACCCAAAATCACATATAATATTCTAGAGGGGAGATTTTGTAGTATAACTATTGCAAAAGGCAACAAAATCTGTGAACTTTCAGCTCCATTTAAAAGGTTTTAGGTTCAAGATTTGTGGAAATATATTGATTTTTGAATTGGGCTATGTTCCTAAGGATGTGAATAGCTAAATTCTTTGAGCGGATGTTGCTGATAAAATGTCCATGCCATTTACAATAAGTTAATGGTCCCATGGAGGGTAGGCTACATTACTATTCTCAACAGGGAAAATTCAGAGCCAATGGATAAAACATGAATTTCACTTCTCAGCTGTAATTTTGAAGGATTCGCTATTTAAGGCTCTCCCATTAAAATCCTTGTCAAAATTTCTAAGGATGTGCCACAAACTTCTAGGCTCCTTTCCTACTCTTCATTCAAAAGAATCAGCTTTCCTCAATTCATGTAAAAGATTGAATTTACTGCAGCAGTCGTAACTCCTTCCACGGGACTGTGTCCTAAGAGGGTCTTGTGAAACTAAATATTTGGCTATCTCCCACAGTTTTTCATCATATCACATTTAATATTTCTAGGTGCAAATTTAAGAAAAACTGCACTACACAGAAGCTAACAATTGGAGAAAATCCCAATAATTCTCGAGGATAGCTGCAACTTCCAGTTTCCTTCAATCTTTGGCAGCCATCCAGCTGATAATTTATATTATTCATGTTCTATGTAATGCCCGTCGTGCAAACCCTAGAGAACACACACAATGCGAATAATAATTTATTTTTTTAAATAATTAAATTAAACATGTAATGACACTTAACCATAATCACATAGCACATTACATAATATTAACACACTTAGTTCTCTGGGGCACGCGAGGTTACATCGCAACAACTAAACAAAAATAAAAATAAGATTACAACAATATCATTTATAATGATAACCAAGGATAAGGATACATCCAATAACCATGATGCGAGAATAATAAACATCGCATAATTACATCCATGATAAATCTCTTAATAGAGTTACAAATGATCCTAACTATTACATCATCGTTAATAATAATACATTACAATTTTTTGATAAATGAATTACATTGAATTTCCCAACATGGGGATTGATACAAGAATAATGAAATATGAAATACAAGTGATTACTGGTACAACTCCACTGCGGAATGCTGAGAAGACAGGATGCTGATGGGGAACCCAACGGGTGCGAAGCACGTTCCACCCAACCATGTGAATTACAAGTAACTCACCCCCCGTGCTCAGAGGTGACGAGGAAGTGAACCCGACCATGAATGTCAACCCGACTCAACAACAACATGATACAAAACAAGTACAACCCAAAGCATACAATGAACAACCATCAACGTCCACAAATCCCATAACAAGTTAAACTAAGAAACTCATCACAATAGCATGAAGTATCACCAATTAGCAAACATGAGACAAAATCACAAGAATCAAAAGCATCATAAAGATATAATATGCAGAAGAACCGCAACAACATCCAAAATACATTTCCAAATAAATCTGAAACAACATGATTCCATATAAATCTAAAACAACCATTCAGTACACAATTCCAGAGGCAACAAGAAACGAGGCAAACGGGTGTCCAGTGGAGAGTGTCATCACATAGCTTTCTTGGGATCCCCTGGCACTTCCTCCAACTGAGGCGCCGACACCCATCTATGGATTCTCAAGCCCTCGAAAATAACATAAAGATTCAATATCCAGAGGCAACTACAAAACAGAACACAAGAAACAAGAACAAGGGTGTCTAGTGGAGAGTGTCATCGCATAGCTCTCATGGGATCCCCTAGCACTTCCTCCAACTGAGGCGTTGACACCCATCTATGGATCTCCTGGCCCTTCCTCCTAACGGAGGCGCCGACACCATAGGGTAGCTCATGCAGAGCTGATAATCTCTCATGAAGACGAGACTACGACTTTGTCGACCATGGCCTTCTCAGTCTATCACTAGTCTATGGTAGCCCTAATGCATAGACGAGGAATCCAATTTTAATTGTCTTGTGTGTTTTACTACCCATCCCCCTAAATTCTATTTTTAGGTTATCACTTGTTTAACTACTCTTGTGTGGGTTCCCCTTAGCACTTCCTCTTACCCGAGGCGTCGGCGCCCACGAAGAGTCACTCTCCCTATGACCCCTAACATATCTCAAGCAGGCAAGGGTTGTACTATCACGAATAAAACATATAACTCAAAACATAAACAAGCGAGGTAAATCCATCTCGCAATAGCTCATAATTAGAATGCCAATACCCATGTACAAACCTTCCAAAAGTAATTAGATAATAAATTTCCAATTCCAAGAGCACAACCACATGGAATAACACTCACAGATTACATAAAAACGCCTTTGGAACTAGGGTTCTCAATAAACAACAACTGAATCACAAATACACAAGGTTCCCACATTGCAACCAGAATAATGGAAAGCCATAATCAAAATGCACAAGAAAGACCACCAATCCATAGGGTTTCACAATTACAACAGGGCTCCCACATCAATACGCTAAAACCATAAAATAACAATAAAGAAATAATCAATCAATTTTATCAAAATTCCACAAAGCAATTAACAATATAATAATATCCTTACCCATGCACAAGTATCTCGGTACAAATCTAAATAATACAACTTGTTTATTCCTCACACAAATAAATCATATATAACCAAAGTCCAATCTCCCTATAAAATTTTGCCTTTTTACAAAATAATACACCGTTGTAATTTTCACAATTCCAAATTAAAGAACAGGTTTAGTTGAATTTTTATAAATTTCATTTTTAACTCAATGCATATATACATCTATATAAATTTTAAAGCATTATATATATATAAATACAATAAATATCTAGAAATTAAATTGAATACATATATAAATACAAATAAATATAATATATAAATAAACTATATCTAATAGTAAAAACAAAGAAAG
Organism: Sequoia sempervirens; assembly: GCA_007258455.2. NCBI lineage: Eukaryota > Viridiplantae > Streptophyta > Pinopsida > Cupressales > Cupressaceae > Sequoia > Sequoia sempervirens. The sequence goes on from VDFB02281492.1 coordinate 247,192,028, forward strand.
AAGGAAATAATATAAAAATAAAATAAATTAAAAAAAAAAACTAATATTCATTCTGTCGTAGGGCACAGTCCCAAAGGACTACGTACAACAGTCCCAAGGGCTACTATGGCAGTCCTTACGGACTGCACCCAGCAGTCCTTTGGACTGTGGTGGCAGTCCTTTCGGACTGCACCTAGCAGTCCTTAGGACTGCGGCGGCAGTCCTGGGGGCTGCCGTGTGCAGAAGAAGGAATGGGGACGGGTACGGCTCAGGCCGACCCACCCCCCTTCAATAATTTCAAACAAATAAATTTTATCAAATAAAATTTTGATTTCTATTTTTTTTTTTAATTTTATTTTATATATATATTTTTTAAAAGCACGAAAAACAAAACGAATTCCATTCGCACAGTACAGATGCGAATTTCAAAAATTTCAATTTTCGTTTTCTTTAAAGTATAAATACTTCAAACAAAAGATTTCAATAAAAAGGAACACAAGGATATATATGTATATATATAAATATATATATATATATACAAAATCTCTCTCTCTATATATATATTTAATATATATATTTTTCAATGAATATATATAGTTATATATATATAATTACATAAACACAAATAATTTAATTTTTTGTATAAAATACATAATCATCACATATTTACAATGCATATTAAAGATAATCACAAAAAAACAAAATTTCAAATTTATTTAAACACAAAGATTGATCTTTTTCTCAGTAAACATAAGAGTGAGCAATTGGAATTCGACAGAGTTTCATTTCAGTTTGTTTGCAAAGCATTATTTCTAATCTCAACATGGATTTTCTTTTCAAAGGAAAACCTATTTGTTTATTCATTTTCTAATCTCAAGAAAATAATTTAAATCTAAATCACAGACAAATTCTTTTTGTTTATTTGCAACATAAATACATTCAAATTATCATAATTTTTGTTTATTTTGCAGATTTAGAGAATCAAAGATAGAGACGGGAACCTGGAGTCCTGCGCTTCTTGAGAATCTGATGAAGCCCGTTTGATTCTGATGACTTTGAAGAGCTCCCTGTTCCCCTAATCTCTAGCGGTTAACATGATTACAGCTTCAACACCTAACATACATATCTTTGCCACTAACTTCCAGACCCCCAACTCCCCACTGAAATATTTGGTGGCAATAGATTTTCTTAAAATGCTTCCCATTATTTTAATCTTCACCTTTTCCCCTTCTGTTATTGTTGGAGAAGAGAGATTTAGCTAGATTTACAGGATTTGTAATTATCCATATGTGCTGGTTACTTGTGGAGAATGCATGAATTGTGGGATTCATCTTAATCTTGCCTGCCTAATTAAGGCTGCTATAACTCTTTATATGTCGATTCGTTGTAATCTCCAGACACAACAATCAATAATATCAATCTCTCTCCCTTCTCCGTGGACGTAGGCTACGGCCGAACCACATACATCTGCGTTTTATGATTGATTTCTTCATGGTATCAGAGCAGGGATTCATTTTTTGGTCGTTTTTTCTTGTTCGTGGGCCATTAGTTTGTTCCTGTGCCCTTTTTTTGTGATCAAGGGTGTTCTCCTACTGCGATCTGCGTCCTTTCTGTTCAGTTTGTGTTTTTCCCTGTCTCCTGCATTTCTAGCACACAACCTGGTTTCCAGGGCACAATCTTCCTCTGCACATAAATCTCTATTTATGTGGTTATAAAGAAACTTAAAAATCTGAATCAAACAAATTCAGATTATAAAACGGAGAGTATTTTCTTGAGGAGTGATCGGGATTCCAGGCTGAGACGTGGTGATCTAGACTAACATCGACAATAGCACAATTTTTTTTGGCTTCCACCACAACTTTTTTTTTGGCTTAGCAGTGGGTGTGCCTTTTTTCTCTAGTAGCAGGGGTGCCATTTTCTTTAGCGGCAGAGGCGCCAATTCCTTTGTCGGCCTTTCTTGCCGTGATCTGTCCTGTTCAAATATTACCTACTGGTTCATGCTGAGTTTAGTTCAGGAATCTGGTGTGTTGCAGAAGTCTCCATTGTAAGTGCCTTTTTTTTGGGATTTCTTTTTTGCTCCTTTCATGGCCGAGTTTGATTTGAATCCTAGTTGGAGACTGTCATCAGTTCTGTTAAATGGTATTAATTATGTAGCATGGTCTAGAGTTGTCACTCTGTTGCTTGGTGGCAAGAAAAAATTTGGTTTTGTTAATGGTGATAAAAAGTGTCCTCAAAATACTGAATCGGGATATGAGGATTGGATATCTAATGATCAGCTTGTTCGATCATGGTTACTCAATTCGATGGAAACTCATATTGCCAAAATTTTCACTTTTTCTAATTCAGCAAAAGAACTGTGGGATTCAATTGCTGAATTATATGGGAACCAAAATAATGCTGCCCGTATTTTTGAACTCACTCTTGAAATTGCTGCAGCCCAACAAGGTGAGAAAACCTTTAGTGAACACCTTGGGAATCTTAAAAAACTGTGGGACGAATTGAACCTGTATCGTCCACATACCACTGATGCCCAAACTCTTTTGAAACGAGCTGAGGAGGATAAAATTTTCTCACTACTTCGTAGCCTAAAGCCTGAGTATGAATACATAAGGCACAATCTTCTGATGGATGCCACATTACCCACTCTTGCTGGTATTTGTGCTATTATTCAGCGAGAGGAAACTCGAAGAAAGACTATGAGCTCATAATCCAAAACTTCAACGGAGAAGATTGAATCTAATGTCCTGTTGGCTGAAAAGGATGATAAAAGAAAGCCTCACTTTTCCGACAAAAACAAGAATGTTTCTCGCTACAAGGGTAAGAAGGAACTCTATCAATGTGATCACTGCAAGAAAATTGGGCATACCAAGGATCGTTGCTGGGAATTACATCCACATCTCAAATCTGAATACAAGGGTCAGAAGGATCATGCTGCTATAGTCGAGACGTCTCTTTCAATCAATCAGTTGGGTCATCTTCTTCAACAACTCAGTAAGACTGTCTCTTCTGGCAATAGTCCGTCCACTTCCTCTCACGTGTCAGGTAATCTTCATGCTTATCTTACTTCCAATTCCAAAATTAATTCCTGGATTATTGATTCCGGAGCTACAGATCATATGGCCAATAGTCCTTCTTCAGTAACCGATTTTATTCCAAAAACTGATAAGCATGATATCTTTGTTGCAAATGGAAATACTATTTTAGCCTTAGGAAGTGGTAAAATTAGTTTCTTTTCTCATAATGCTCCATCTGATGCTCTGGTTGTTCCATTCTTCCCTGTTCAACTTATGTCTGTTGGAAAAATTACTAATTCTTTAAATTGTGATGTCATATTTTCTCCAACATCTGTCATCTTTCAGGATCAAAAGTCGAAGAAGATGATTGGTAAAGGAACATACTCACATGGACTTTATTTTCTAAACTCCTGCAATAAGGCATATCATGCCAGTGGTGTAATTGAAAGTCACACTTTACATAAATGGCTTGGACATCCATCCAACCGTATCTTGTCAAGACTTTGCCCCTCTGCTTCTGTTGATTCTGATGTCTGTGATGTTTGTCAGTTTTCTAAACAAACGCGTTTACCTTTTGTCAATTCGTCTTCTATGTCTACTGAGTTGTTTGAATTAGTTCACTCCGACTTATGGGGACCTGCGCCTATTGATTCTTATGATGGATATAAATATTTTGTGTTGTTCATTGATGATTTTTCTCGTGCTACATGGTTATACTTGTTAAAATCAAAAACTGAAGTGACTTCTGTCTTCAAAGATTTTCATACTATGGTGTTTAATCAGTTTGGTGCTAAAATTAAAACTTTTAGGTCTGATAATGGTACCGAATATGTTAAAGGATCTTTTTCAGAATATCTTCAAAGCCAAGGCATTATTCATCAAACAAGTTGTGTCGGAACTCCACAACAAAATGGGGTGGCCGAAAGAAAGAATCGACACATCCTGGAAACCGCACGGGCCCTTATGTTTCAAACAAAGGTCCCAAAACAATATTGGTCTCATGGTGTATTGACCGCTGCATATTTAATCAACCGTCTTCCCAGCCGTGTTATTAAGTTCAAGTCACCATTGGAGATACTCAAAAATAGGATACCTGACATCTCACACTTGAGGGTATTCGGATGTGTTTGTTATGTGCACCAGCAAGCAATACACAGAGATAAGTTAGAAGCTCGCTCTACTCGGTGTGTATTTTTTGGGTATTCTTCCACTAAGAAAGGGTACATATGTTATGATCCAGTCACTCGTAAAATTGTTGTTTCACATGATGTCCATTTTGTGGAATCTGAATCTTTTTTTACAGCTTGTGTTGACTCTGGGAGTCGGTCACAGGGGGAGTCTATGTCTCACCCGGTTCCGCTTCCTACCATTACCAATGAGGATGTTGTTCCTGATCATGATGCAGAAGTTCCTGAAGCACCACCAATCCCCACATCTCCTCAAGCTACTCGACGATCGAGTAGAGCAACTCGTCCTCCAGAGCGAATGAAAGATTTCTTCACTTATCATGCTACATCTTATCCTATACAGGAACACCTGTCTTATAATAATATTTCTCAGTCTCACCTAGCTTTCTTGAGTACTGTTGATCATAATCAAGAACCTAAGACTTTTAGAGAAGCTAACTCCATTGCAGTTTGGAGGAAGTCTATGCAAGATGAGCTACAAGCTCTAGATGACAATAACACATGGGAGATTGTTAAGCTACCTCCAGGAAGGAAAACTGTTGGATGTCGTTGGGTGTACAAAAATAAATACAACAGTGATGGTTCCTTAGAACGGCATAAGGCCAAACTTGTTGCTAGAGGATTCACACAAACATATGGCGTAGATTACTAGGAAACTTTTGCACCTGTTGCAAAGATGAACACATTCCGGGTCCTCATTTCCCTTGCTGTCAATCAAGACTGGAAATTGTTTCAAATGGATGTCAAAAATGCATTCTTGCACGGTGATCTTAAAGAAGAAGTTTACATGAGCATCCCACCTGGGCATCCACAAGAGGCCCAGTTTGGTTTAGTGTGTAAATTAAAAAAGGCAATCTACGGGCTTAAACAATCTCCACGGGCCTGGTATGCTAAGCTTAGTTCTATCCTTATGTTGAATGGGCTGAAACGAAGTAATGCAGATCCTTCTTTGTTTGTTAAAAGAAGTAACTCCAGTATTGTTGTTGTGCTGATTTATGTTGATGATATAGTCATTACTGGTGATGATCAAAATGCAATTTCTAAGTTAAAATTCTGCTACACAATAGATTTGCCATTAAAGATTTGGGAACTTTGAAGTACTTTCTAGGATTAGAAGTTGCCTAATCAAAAAACAGCATCTTTCTTAATCAACGAAAGTATGTGTTGGATTTGTTACAAGAAACTGGTAAATTTGGAATCAAGCCATCAGATACGCCAACGGATAATGGAGGAAAATTGGATGATACTGGTGCATTATTGCCTGATATTGGTCAGTTTCAAAGGTTGGTCGGTAGGTTAATCTATTTAACCATTACTTGACCTGACCTTTCTTATGCAGTAAGTTTGGTAAGTCATTTCATGCATGCTCCCAAGGCTCAACATATGCAGGCCGTCACCAGAATTTTACAGTATCTAAAAGGGTCCCCAAGCAGAGGTATATGGATGCGTAAGAGTGGTCATAATTCTATTACTGCCTATACTGATGTTGATTGGGCAGGATCTCCAATTGATCGAAGGTCTACAACTGGATATTGTACCTTTGTTGGAGGTAACTTGGTCACATGGAAAAGTAAAAAATAGAGTGTTGTCGCTCGTTCAAGTGCTGAAGCAGAATATAGAGCGATGGCATCAACTACCAGTGAAATTATATGGCTTCGAGCTCTGTTGCAGGACCTTGGTTATGGTTCGTCTCTACCAACTGAATTATTCTGTGATAATCAGGCTGCTATGCATATCGCTTCAAATCCAGTATTTCATGAGCGCACTAAACATATTGAATTCGACTGCCATTTTGTTCAAGAGAATGTGCAAGCCAATGTCATCCACACAACCTTCGTCCCTACAACTCAGCAATTGGCGGATATATTTACAAAAGGTCTTCCAGCTCTCAAGTTTCAAGAAGTATTGTCCAAGTTGGGCTCTATTGACATTTTTGCACCAACTTGAGGGGGACTGTTGGAGAAGAGAGATTTAGCGAGATTTACGGGATTTGTAATTATCCATATGTGCTGGTTACTTGTGGAGAATGCATGAATTGTGGGATTCATCTTAATCTTGCCTGCCTAATTAAGGCTACTGTAACTCTTTATCTATAGATTCGTTGTAATCTCCAGACACAACAATCAATAATATCAATCTCTCTCCCTTCTCCGTGGACGTAGGCTACGGCCGAACCACATACATCTGCATTTTATGATTGATTTCTTCAGTTATACTCAGACATTGAAACGACAGATAAAGAGTAGAAGCAGATAACTACAGAGGAGAATTCTAGCCAAAATTTTTATGATTTTTAAGTCATAACTACCTTATGTTGCACGATATCCATTACTTCCTTGATATCCATTACTCGATTGATCCTTATATAAGCTGATGTCACTCTTAATTTAGGAACTTAGGATTTCAATTGAAATTTTCATTAGCATTCGTCCAAGGTAAGCATGACTAAATCTATTTAGGCGCCCCCAAGAAAGATTGACGCTAGAGCCATGATTTCCCTTGCAATAGAATGAACGCATCGGTTTCAAAGATCCACGATTCATGTTTTCCTTCGCAAGCTCTAGTTGACATAATCGGTTATTGATAAAGAAACGACAATTGTATGAAGGAATCCATTATTAATAAAGAAATGATAGTAATATTTCAGGTAGCTCGATAGCCTTAATTGATGCCCCTTTAATATCTTCATAAGCTTGGCGTTGCATTTCTCTATCTCTATTTATTCTCTTTCAAACTTGAATCTTGGAATATTGACCTTGATTTAACTATGGCATCATTTTAAATGTTCACGACACAAATTCTACGGTTCCCAAAGGTAATTATCCTCTTCGATAAAGGTGCAGACCAAAGAATTTAGCAGAGGCGGCTCAAGAATAATACATTTTCTTAATTTTAGTCATAACTGTTCCTTATGCTAATTCCCATGACCTTGTGTTATTGAACTTCTTAATCAGGCCTGACTATTATTCATGGCAAACAAGTTGAAATTCCTTTGAAGTCAATAATTACACCGAGAGGCGTCCTACAGTGGCAACAATGGATCCGTGTACATTTTTATGCATGGGATTCAAATTGACGTTTTAAAAATCCAAGTCTCATTGATTGTGTCGTGCACCTGGCAGTAGAAATGTAGAATGAAAGAAGGTAATGTGAAACATAAGGTAATGATTGCTTCCAGCATGCGAACCGTTTCATGCACGAACGATTTTGAATCATTTTGAGGCAAGGACAACTTATATCTTTGTCTTGTCAAGTAGACCAGGAGGAGTGTCCCTCGATGAGCTCAAACAAAAGAGAGAACCAGCTATGAAATGAATTCACCTTTGTTGAAATTAATGTTTATTTGGGTACAGTACAATGATGTAGTTGGTGCCATTAATTACAGACATTTCCAAAAATCTATCCTCCAGGTCTTTCTCGAGACTTCTGTCTTCTAGAGAATTCTTGCATTGACCTCCAGTTCTTAACGTGTATCTCCCATCTTCTAGAGATCATCATTCTCTAGTCTAGTTCGTATGTATGAAAATAACAGTGTATTTGCTGTATAAATATAATTCTGTGCAAATAATATAATGTTAAGCTCCTCTGTTTAATTTTTACTGTGTAGTCCTTTTCCTCTATTTTTTTGTGAAAGTTTTTTTCTGCTCTGTTTTTTTCCCTTGTCAGTTTGTCTTTTCAATATGGTATCAGAGAAAATTTTAAATCTTGGGCAGTACTGTGGAGATTTTGTAGTGTGAATTCTTGATTTTGCAGGTTGAAATTCAATCTTGAGCAGCAACAACATCCATATGGCAAGTGAACAATACTACGGCAAAGGAAAGAATCTATACACAGAAAAATTGGTGAGAAATTTTCAATCTTTTAATCTAGGAGTTAAAGATTTTGAAGTCTCTTTCATTCTCATCCAAAAAGGAGAGAATTTGACATAATGGATTCTCTTGGTATTCTTTTGCCCACAGTTAAATTAAATGGAAAAAAATATTATGATTGGGAATGTCACATAGAAATTGTTCTAACTCTTCAAAATTATTATGAGATTGTTATTGGTAGTGAACAAAGACTAGCAAATCTTGGAAAAGATCAAGAAGATTGGGATACAAGGGACAAAAAGGCAACAACATTAATCAAGCTTACACTTTCAGAGGAAGTTTTTCCAGAAGTTCGCAATGAAAGAAGTGGAGTCAAAGTATGGGATATTTTGAAAAATATATATCAAAATTCAGGTGATGTATGGATTCTATCTCTCACCATAGAGTTATATAATATGAAATTATCAGGTTCACAAGAGTTAGTCACTCATTTAAGTAAATTAAAGGAAAATAAAAGTGAGTTTGCATCTCTTGGAAAGAATGTAGATGATAAAGATTTTTTGGAAAGAATGTAGAGGATAAAGATTTTGTGCAAATAATATTACAAAGTCTTCCAGGATCCTATCAATCATTCATAAGGGGACTAGATACTGTAGATAAATTAAAAATTATTAAATCTGAAGAGTTGTGTGCTAAGCTAGTGCAAGAAGAAAAACGTCAAATTAAAGAAAGAGAATCATTTAGTGATGAATCTCAAGCATTCATAATGAAGGAAAAACAAAATTACAAAAAGTCACAAGATAATAAGTCTAGATAAAGGAATTGGAAGTATGAAAATAAAAATGTCCCATCTAAGGATTATAACTAGCACTTGCACCAGGGGGTGCAAGGGTTAGGCCGATAGAATACTATATAAAAACAGACATGGTAAGTTGTAGTTTGAAATATATGCAATCTTGTTTGTAAAATTTACAAAATGTATTTCCCAATCGATTATAGAACTATACGCAAAGATCTTTCTATCTTTCCAACATAAGCAAAGAAAAAAATCAGAATTACTTTAAAAATATATATATACACCATTTCATTTTAATTATAATTTGGTTAACTATAGCAATAATAATCACTTGACAAGCAATCTTGAACATTGAGATTGCATCAAATATTTGGAAATACATTTTCAGATTCATGTTGATTATATAATTGTAGCTAAAGAATCTTTTGCATCTCCTACTTTTCAAAAGTCTCAATAGCAATCTGCAATTCATTACTGCCTCCAACTACCTGCATTGTGCAAAAATACACTTGCAACAAAGCTTGTTAAACCTCCTACCACAACCATGTTCTTTGTTCTACAAGTTAGGCTAGAGAATCTAGGCATAGCTCAGACCCTGAGATAGTAAAGATTTAATATATGAAGTTGGTATCAGACAATTATATGTCCAAAATTATAACAATAATAAATGGTGGAAAAGTACAACTATTTGAGTTTAAGTGCTTACGGTCTGAATAATCACAAACTGCAATGAACAAAACTAAGCAAGAAACCAAATAACATGCAAGATGTGCTACAACAGGGGATTGATTGTTGCTTTCAACCCCATTTGGCCATCACTCAATTTGTTCCAAAATTTCCTTATGAATAGTAGGGGAGTCCTCAATCTATTTTATGAATTTTCGAAAAAGAACACCTGCAATATGCAATAGAGGAGAGAGTGACTTCATGACAAAAGTCAGTAAATAATCTCGCTTTACCCTACTTTTATCTTTTATCAAGAAATAAGAGATCCTTGCTTAATGATATCTACAAATATTTGAATACATTTAGAGAAACACATTTTAGAAGAGCAACCATTGACATGAGCTTAATGTTATGTGAGAGATTCTACCAAAATGATCTGAAACCTTGAAACACATTTTAGAAGAGCAACCAATTGACAAGAGCTTAATGTCATGTGAGAGATTCTACCAAAATGATATGAAACCCTGATAATTTCTACCTTTCTTGGACAAGGCTTTATGTCCTTTTACCAAATGTCAATACTTTGAATCCTTTCAAATATTTCCCAACACAAGAAACCCTGCAGGCTTACCTGGAAAGTGCCAAATGGGTATGTGCAGGATCATGATGGGCCAAAAAATGGCGATATGATGGGTTTTTGTAGGGTATGTGGTTGATGACTTTTCTTTTACCCAAAATTGATGAAATGAAAAGGGGTTTTAAAGGATATTCTCAATTTTCCACCAATATAAATTATGCTTTATTTTTAATTTAATAAATAATTATTATTTATTTTCTGTTTGAATTACAACTAAAGTCCTGATTGATAGGCTGATTGAAAAACATCTATAGCTTTCAAATGGTATCATATTTTTTGAAATTGAAATATGTGTCACATTCTATGCTTTGCATAATATAAGAATAAAAAAAAAATGAATTTCATGAAGTTTTGACTAAGTTAAGGTGGTTAGACATACAAGTTTTTTAATTTTTTAAAAGTTGTAATAAAAAATTCATAATTAATTATTTACTTGGAAAAAATTACAAAAAATGCATCACATCGGATGAGTCCTCTACTTATATCTAAAATCTTATAAAAAATTTATCATTTTATTGTGGTTAGGTGGTCCAGACACCTACTTCTTATTTTTCCCCGAATTTAAGTACTACGCATTGAAATTTCAAATTTTCACCAAATAGATTTAGAAAAACCTAGTAGTTTAGAAACTGCATTCAATTTTCTACAAATTCTATTCTTACATATTTTTCAAATAATATAGATCACTTATTCAAATTTTTACATCAAGTTGCTTAACTCTGATTTTTCTAATTTTTTTGCCACTTAAGGGCCTATTTTTTCCATGATGATCCTACACATACCCAAAGAACAACTAAAAGGGATGAAGCCCCTTCCAATTCCTCTTGTTTTTGGAAGACAAAAAATATTTTAACTAACACTTTCAAAGGTTTGCCCTGGCCCATGGTCCTCACCTACCCTTCCCTTCCATGGCTTTGAGGATCCAACACTAATTCCAGGTAAAGGAGTTGTGTACTGCAGAAGAAAATAATTATTGTATTACTTTGGTAAGTTGGTAATGAAGTTAGATGTCGAAGAGAATTGTCTTAGTGGTGAATGAATTCACTCTTTGAAAAGGAAAGTTGGTCCAAATCTCTCGCTCAAGGAACATGTTTCTGAAAAAAACTGTAAGTGGGCTTTCCTTACCCAAAGCGAGTGTGTGGATGAACTCTTTTAGTTTTTTTTAAGTGGTGATTGAAATGCTTCTGAAAAAACTGTGTAAATTTGTGTTTGTATCAATGTTTCATATCACATCTTGTGATTAATGGATGGGCTACATATTTGGCTACATAAGAAAGATCTAAACAATCTATGCAATCCACTTATTATTTTCTTCATCATCATGACAATGGATCCAAAACGTTGATGCAAATAAAAATTCAGTGTTTTACTGAAGCATTTCAATCATTATTATTGTGGATTGAAAATCTCATGTTTATCAATGAAAAATATATAGGCTAATATACCCAAAGAACCAAATTCTCATCGCTCCCTGGTTTCTTTCTCTCAGTGGGCTTCCTCCCTATGAGTAGCTCTAGTAGAACCACCGTAAATGCATAAATGTATGTTTTCTCTGAGACCTTTCCATGCTGGAAATACTCTGGGCTAGATACTTGTGACACAAGCACACGTATTGAATTAAAGACCTTTTTTGCATTCTAGAATTTTACAGTATTACCACACCTAATTGAAAAAGGAATGGAATCAGTGAACTAAATATTTTTGCTTTACCCAAAAGCTCCCTTCACTGTCTTACACAAGAATGGTACTGAAGCTCCCAGAGTCCATGTCGGCAGCCCAAAATCACACAACTACACCAAAACACATTACAACAAACATTTCATCACATTGTTGTTGAAGGAAATTCAGAAACATGGACCAAATGCAAACAATTATATTATATATTATACACCACATACTATAATCAATAAAAAACGAATTTAATAACTGATGTAGAGATAGATATGATAAAAATGCCAACTTAAGCTTGAGCCTTGGACAAATTCCATGGACGAAGCTAGAGCTATAGTTTATATACTACAGGTGGTCTCATAAAATGATCTACTGCATTTTATTTGCACTCACTGAAAACCCTTGATTCAAATAAGCCTCTACCATTCTCTATAGGGCAGACAAGGGATGGTATATCCTCTCTTTGTTTAAGATATTATTTAGTATTTTACTTCCAAATTGCAGGTGCGTGCAGTTTACACTTTTTCTTAAAAAATATTGATAGATTCCTAAAATATTGTAAGAAAACTGGAATTTAAAACTATTTAAATCCAAATATCCTTAATTTGTTTGTGGATTTGCCAAGTAACTAGAAACTACATAAATCTTTTATAAATAATAGTATAATACTGTATTTTAGTGCCCATGAATAAATCCTACAAGGAGCATACATACAAAAAAAATACCGTTGATAGATTTACTTTTGGCCAAAAATATTGGTTGCGAGTTAAAGTTTGTTTTCAAGCGGGGGGTCGAGGAATATTTCAACTGCCTAGACATACATAGCTAGTAATTTTTGTAGCAGTGTAGGAGAAGGAGATAATAAGGCGAAAGGGGTATAGACATACCTGTATATATAATTCAAAATTGCTTTTATTTCTTCTTCAAAATGGCTATCGATTCTGAGAGGAAGGTTGGAGAGAGTGGCTTCACACCTGCCAATTTCATTTGCTTGAAGGCTTCAAAGCCTTGTAAACAAAACTATTTTGTGCTTATCCTACAATCGTGGCATTCTACGAGGCCACATTTCTTTGAGGCATTTTATTGAACAGTTCATATGCCTTGTCACTTGCCAATTGCATTTATTTGAAATGAATGTTTCTAAAGCTAATAAAAATATTTTTTTTTTAAAAAAAAATTCTGAATAGCAACCATTTTGAGGGGAAATAATGAGAAAAAAATTTACCCTAGGGCATAATATTTTACATGAGAACGGAGGGGGCACATCATCATACCCCCTGGGAAATAAGCCCAGGATTGTTTGTAACATGAAGGCAGGTCTTAGTGTACTAATCAAGTGTAACCACAAATCCTCTTTCTTCACATGGGGTTTCGCCGCAACGACAACCCCTGGTGCAGTATGTCGGTTTTACGCTTCGCCATTGGCTCTAGTGGCATTACTTGTCATTGAGAGAAGCAAGAGCAAGACCCTCGGAGGCATTCGATGCAGGAGCAGAGGCAGGGTGCTCTGGGGGAGTTTTCTCTTGTCTCATAGCAGGCAAGGGAAATCCAATAGGGCCTACAAAATCCTCCATAGCCAACTTCTGTGCGAGGTTTGCATAGCCAACTTCTTTGAAATCACCGACCCAAACTGGTTACTATTCACCACTTTCATCTCTTAACATCAATTGGTGAAATACTTCCATAGAGATTATCAATTTTCTATAATTCTACCAAACTATTGCCAACTACATCTGATAACAGTTGCATATCCTTTTTGCTTTTAAGATACCTAAACCCTATTCCAACACTCCCATTTTGGCACAGGCTGGGAATACGCTGGCAAATGTATATTGATCGGGTTGGGGAAACTGTTTGTTGCATACGATGAAACAATGTGACTGCCTCTTGAGGACACTTTATGACATCGACCAAACTTTCCAGAGAACCATGCCTCACTGAGGACCTTCACAAGTAAGTTACCTCAAGATTCTGCACAACGATGTCGTTGACGAAAAATGAGCAGTTTGCAGGAAAAATTTCAGGAGCCCTACCACAACAGATTTTTTAAAAATTAAACAAACCAAAATCAATCTCCTTACAATCGTTGCTTCAATCTATAAACAAAAAGTGGATTTGAAAAATATGGGTTTTAGGGCTCGCATAAATGCAATCCGATTTGGAGATATGCATCTTAAATGTGAATCAATGGAAATATGATTTGCTTTCAAAAATTAAAGGCAAACAACCACAAACAAATATTCTTGTTTTCTGATGAAATATACCTTGTTTTTGGCAAGTTTACCGAACAGAAGAGAGGTTTTGCGGCTAACGGGAGCGTGAGACAGGTTTCAGGTCAAAGTTCACACAATATATAGCCTATCGGCTAATAAAAGCAAATGGAAATGTAATTATTGTGGGAAAATGGGTCATAAGGTAAATGAATGTTACAAGAGAAATAGAGATACAAAAAAGAAGACAAACAAGTTTACAAAATCTTTTGATTCCAAAAGAAATGCTTTTTGTGTTGCACTTAAAGAAAACAATTCTTTTAAGGATGAATGGGTTATTGACTCTGGTGCTACACAACATAGTCTCACAATAAGGAACAATTTGAATCAATAAGTGAAAGCAATACAAAGAAGATATATTTGGGAAATAATAGTGCTTTCGAAGTTAAAGGGACTGGAAATGTTAAAATTGATAATGGTTTGTTAAAAAATGTGAAGCTAGTTCCTGAATTAAAAATAAATCTACTTTTTGTATCTTAAATTGATAATCAAGGGTATAAAATAGAATTATACAATGACAAATGTTTAATCAAGGATGTGAGTAATAATTACAAAGTGACTACAATTGGTAAAATGGAGAATGGGTTATATAAATTCCAAGAATTCACTTCTAAATGTGGAAATGAGAATATGTGTGCTATTGCCAAATATGATGATATGAGCAGGTTATGGCATGAGCGTATGGGACATATCAACTAGCAAAGTCTCAAACTTATGGAGAAACTATATATGGTGCATGTGCTTCCAAAAATCTCATCAAGTCACAAGGTGTGTGAAGGATGTGCTATGGGAAAACATGTGGAAAGTTTCCCACAAGGTAAATCATGGAGAGCAAAAACTCCTTTACATTTGGTTCATAGTGGTATAATGGGACCTTTTAGAACACCATCACTTGCAGGATCAAGGTATGCTCTCACCTTTATTGATGATTACACTAGAAGAAATTGGGTATATTTTCTAAAAAGGAAAGATGAAGTGTTTGATAAGTTTAAAGAGATTAAGGCATTGAGTGAAAATCAAAGTGGAAGATCTTTAAAGATATAAGAACAAATAGAGGTATGAAATATATGAACAAAACTTTCATAGATTTTTGCAAACAACATGGTATAAAGAAGGAATCAACTGTCTCCTACTCACCCCAACAAAACGGATTTGCATAAAGAAAAAATAGAGCTATAATACAAATGGCTAGATGCATGCTTCACTCTAGAAATATAGAAGTTAAATTTTGGGCTGAAGCAATTTGTACTGCAGTTTATATTTTGAATAGAATGCCTACTAAGGCAATTTTGAACATAACACCAAAAGAGGCATGGAGTGGTACAAAGCCTACAGTATCTCATTTTAGAGTCTTTGGTTGTAATGCATATGCCTACATTCCTGATGAAAGAAGGAACAAACTTGAAAGGAAAAGTGAGAAGTGCATAATGGTTGGGTATAGTGAAGAGTCAAAAGGATATAGGTTATATAATCCTAAAACAAATGAAATACATATCAAAAGGAATGTATGGTTTGATGAAGATATTGAGAGTGAACATTCTCCTGCATTATCTTACTTTCCAATCTTGATTGATGAAGATAAGTCTACTAATGATTCAAATCAAGGTGTGCAATCTTCTGCAAGAGGAGAAGGAACACAAGTTGAAGCATCAAGTGAAAGTGATGATGAAGATACACAGAAGACTAGAAGCATCCAAAAAATCTACCAAGAAGGCCCTATAAATATGTTTGCTAACTATGCTCTTATGACTAGGGTGATGTAGGTTGACACTCCAAGTACATATGAGGAAGGAAAAGGAAAAGAAGAATGGGAGGTAGCAATGCAAGATGAATATAATTCTTTGATGAAAAATGAAACTTGGGAATTGACAACTCTTCCAAAAGGAAAAAAGTGTGGTTAGTTGCAAGTGGACCTACAAAACAAAGTTCACATTAGATGGAGCAATTGAAAAACACAAAGCAAGGCTAGTGGCTAGAGGCTTCTCACAAACAAAAGGTATTGATTATACTGAAACCTTTGCCCTAGTTGCTAAAATGAGTTCAATTCGTACAATAGTTGCTTTGGTTACAAAATTTGGTTGGAAAATTTTTCAAATGGATGTAAAAAGTGCATTTCTACATAGTGATCTAAAGGAAGAAATTTACATGCAACAACCACCAAGATTTGTTAAAAAAGTTGAAGAACATCTAGTGTGTAGATTAAAAAAACCATTATATGGTCTTAAGCAAGCCCCAAGGGCATGGTACTCCAAAATAAATGAGTACTTTATTAATGCAAGTTTTAAAAGAAGTAAAGTCGATCCAGATGTGTATGTAAAGCATAGTGATGATAAAGTTGTTATTGTATTATATGTGGATAACTTGATTATTATAGGAGATCACACACATAATATTGAAATAACCAAGGATCAACTCAAACAAGCTTTTGAAATAATTGATCTAGGGTTGATGCACTATTTTTTGGGCATTCACGTATGGCAAGAAGAAGGAAGGATCATGCTTTCTCAAACTAAATATGCTCTTGATGTATTGAAAAGATTTAATATGAGTGATTGTAAACCATCTAATACACCATGTGAAGTAGGATTAAAATTGAGTGCTAACTCTACTCAAAAGAAGGTGGATGGAATATTGTATAGACAATTAGTTGGGAGTATTTTGTATCTTACTATAACTAGACCATATATTGTATATGCAGTTGGTATTGTATCTAGGTACATGGCAGATCCTCACATTGAACATTGGAAAGTAGCCAAAAGAATATTAAAATACATTAAGGGTACTTATCAGCTTGGCATTGAATACAAATATGGAGGAGAGCCTACTCTAGTTGGGTATACAAATTCTGACTATGCAGGTGATATTGATGATAGAAAATCAACCTTGGGATACGTCTTTCATCTTCAATCGAGACCAATTTCTTGGAGCAGCAAGAAGCAATCAACAATGTCCCTGTCATCAATAGAGGCTAAATATATTGGTTCATCAAAGGCATCTCAAGAAGCATTATGGCTTAGAAGACTACTTGAAGATACATACCATCCACAAGACTCTCCTACTATAATATTTTGTGATAATCAAAGCACTATCAAGCTAGAAAAAATCTTGTATATCATACCAGATCTAAGAATATAGAAGTGCATCATCATTTTGTTCGTGATTTAATTGAAAGACCAGTGGTAGAGCTGGAATTTTGTGGCACAAAGGCACAAATTGCTGACATATTTACGAAAGCATTGCCTATTGTAAAATTTCTCAAACTTAGAGACTTGTTGCAGCTCAAGAGAACTCCTATCCTCTCCAAATAAACATTATGGGGAAGTGTTGAAATTAATGTTTATTTGGGTACAATACATCGATGTAGTTGGTGCCATTAATTATAGACATTTCCAGAAATCTATCCTCCAGGCCTCTCTCGAGACTTCTGTCTTCTAGAGAATTCTTGCACCGACCTCCAATTCTTAGTGTGTATTTCCCGTCTTCTAGAGATCTCTAAGAGATCTATAAATACATCATTCTCCAGTCTAGTTCGTATGTATAAATATAATTCTGTGCAAATAATATAATGTTAAGCTGCTCTGTTTAATTTTTACTGTGTAGTCCCTTTGCTCTGTTTTTCTGTGAAAGCTTTTTTCTGCTCTGTTTTTATCCCTTGTCAGTTTGTCTGTTCAATAACCTCCACCTCGACCTTCCATAGATGTTAATGTGGGTGTGAAGGTGTTTGGCAATGAAGTGGTCATACGAGTTACCCACTCAAAAATGCAAAGTGGCATATATCAAAGATTTACCAATCCATTGAAGCTCAACATCTCGAGATACAAACTGTTGATTTTTACACAAATGACTGCATCATCTTGTTGTAGTGGTAATGATTTGTCTCACCATGATTGTGTATATTCAGGATAGTATAAGCTGGAGTTAGATTTTGATCTATTGTTATGTTCAGATTCATTTGTAACATATCGCTAACCAAGCTTTCATCAAAGACCAAGGGTGATCATGCAGACGTTGACAAAATTGCAAAGCAAGTATATTTTCCCTCGTTACTGGTTTGCCTTTATATCTGATTTATTGGATAGCTAGAATAACATTTGCAGGCCTTGGTAGTTGAAAGTAAGGGAGGGGAAGGTGGGCTTATGTGAGCTTGTAGAAGGCATTTGGCAGCAAAGATCGAACCCCGTGGAAGTCCTTTGCATGAATGAGATGCGTGGCCGACAGGATCAGGATGTCTTCTGCATCAAGAGCAATATCACTCATTTCCACCAGCCATCATTTCACACAAACATTGAGCCTTAACCTTGTTCACATGTGAGTATTCTACGCAGAAGACGAGCACAAGCAAGGATTATTGATTAATTTAAACCCTGCTTTTGGTAATATTCGGAGCCTTATAACTTCAAAATTTATGGGTTTAATGCTACTATTTTGTCATTTAACCAGAGTTTGCAATTGATGCTTTATGAGGAATGTATTACTATTAACTAACCTGAATTTGTGTTTGCATCTCATCTATTCTTGAAATAATGTAATGAATGGTGGTTCAACTGTAATGAAAATGAAATACTTTTGATGAAAGCTACGGTTACAAGTACCCATGCATAAAGTTTTTTTTTTAACTATTTCTAAGAAAATTTAATGAACATATTGATGTTTTGGTTGTTTATCATTCCAATATAGCTATTATTTATTTCACTCCTCTTCACTTCTGATTGAAACTTCACCTCTGATTGAAACTATGTAATGATTTTGATTTCTCTTTCACCGATTTTGTGATTCTACTATGTATGGGGCAACTTCATTTTTTATGTCAAAAAATGAGGGTTTAATATATGTGATCACTGCTGAGAGCTTTCAATGCAGACTAGCCTGCTTTATGCGCATGTTGCTGCCAAAATTAGGGCATATGTTTGTTAACTTTTTTAATGAAAAAATAGGTTATCTTTCACAACTTATTTGTATTGTTTGACTATTCTTTTATATTATCTTCTTCCACTACTGCAGAACTGAAATGTATGTAAATATTTAAATGGAATTTTTTTCATAAATTTTAATTATAGTATCAAACCTTCGCTAGTTAAAAATGGAATGCACAACAATAAATAGTCAAATTGTTAAGACTTTTTAGTCACTCATTTCAAATAGTTTGCAAGAACACAAGAACACAACCACTATGTAATGGTGAAATTTAAATATATTGGTGGATCTAAAATTTAGTTATTCTTACCATCACTTCATGGTGATGGAGATGTTAGTTAATTTTATATAAGATTTTATTGTCTATAAATATGGGGAAAATATATTAATAAGCATATGATTAAAATAAGTTATGCTTTATTTAAAACAATTTTAAATCTATGATTAATTGAAGCTATTTACTATTGAACAAGTTGCTTTTAAATTAAAACAAGTCATTGCTTTTAAATTTTTTAGTATAAGTGTAATGGTGAGATTTGTATATCTTTGTCATTTTTTTAGTTTAGTGCTTTTTTTAAATCCTACTCTATGTGGATAATGTATTTTTTACCATCATTTCATGCTGATAGAAATGTTAGCTAATTTTAGATAAAGTTTCCTTGCTAGAGGGGGAAACATATAGTAATAAGTATATAATTACAATAGGTTACGCTTTATTTAAAATAATTTTAAACCTATGATTAATTGAAGCTATTTACTATTCAACAAGTTTCATTTAAATTAAAATAAGACTTTTCTTTTGAATTTTTTAGTATAAGTGTAATGGTGAAATTTGTATATCTTTGCCATTTTTTAGTTTAGTGCTTTTTAAAATCCTACTCTATTTGGATAATGAGATTATATCTAGTCTTTTGAACTAATTATGCCAAGAAACATTATAAATTTATATATGGGTGTTACAGTTCAAGTTTGTATTCAATTGAGGTTAGGGTTCAATTAGGGTTACAATTCAATTAGGGTTTAGGGTTAGGGTTAGACTTAAGGTTACTATTAGGATTAGGGTTAGAGTTCAATTAGATTAGGGTTCAATCAAAGTTCAATTAGAGTTAAGGTTAGTGTTAGGGTTCAGTTAGGGTTACAATTTAATGAAGGTTAGGGCTCAATTAGGGTTATTATTATGATTAAGGTTAAGGCTCAATTAGGGTTAAAGTTAAATTAGAGTTAATTTAGGGTTATCATTCAATTAAGGTTACAATTTAATTAAGGCTAAGGTTTAATTATGGTAACAATTAAGGTTAGGGTTACGATTTAATTAGGGTTAAACATGGAATTATGGTTACGTTTGGGGTTCAGATACAAATAGGTTTAGGGTTAGGATTATGGTTCAAGTTAGTGTTCAATTAACATTAGGGTTCAATTAGGGTTATGATTTATTTAGGGTTCAAGGTTAGGGTTAAAGTCTAATGAGGGTTAAGGTTCAATAAGGATTCAATTAATGTTAGGGTTAGTATTAGGGTTCAATTAGGGTTAAGTTTCAATTTAGATTATGATTAGGGTTTAATTAGGGTCATTCTTATGGTTAAGGTTGAGGTTAAATTAAGGTTAGGCTTCAACTATGGTTTATGGTTCATGTGGGGTAGAGGTTAGGGTTCCAATTCAATTAGAGTGAGGGTCAAAATAGAGTTATGGTTTAATTACAGTTAGGGTTAATATAGGGTTAAATTTTAATTATGGTTCAATTATGGTTAGGGTTAGAGTTATTTGATAAAACTTGGGGTTATAGTTATTTTTAGGGTTCAAATAGAATTAAGGTTAGAGTTAAATTAAGGATAAATTAGGGTTAGGGTTAAGTTCAATTAACATATAGTTATTATTCAATTAAGGTTAGGGTTAAGGTTCAATCAAGGTTAAACTTAGGGTTAGGGTTAGGTTAGGAGTTCAAATACAATCAAGGTTAGGGCTCAATTTTGGTAATGATTAAATTAATTTTAGTTTTAGGATTAGTGTTTGTTTTAATTAGGGTTAAGGTATATTTAAGGTTTTAGATCAATTAGAGTTAAGGTTGGTGTTCAATTAGAGTTTAATTAGGGTTGCTACTCAATTAGGGTTAGGGTTTAGGGTTCAATTAGGATAAAGGTTAGGATTAGGATAACAATTCAATTATGGTTATGTTTTATGCAAGGTTAGGGTTCAACCATGGTTATATTTAAGGTTAGGGTTAGGGTTTAATCATGGTTCAATTAGCTATAGGGTTAACCAATAAAGCTTGGGATTAGGATTAGTTCTAGGGTTCAAACAAGGTTATGATTAAAGATCAATTAAGGTTCAATTAGGGTTAGGGTTCAACAAGGGCATAGTGTTGAATTAGGGTTATGGTTAGGTTCAATTAGCATAAGGGTTACTACTCAATTAGGGTTAGGCTTTAATTATGGTAATAATTAAGGTTAGGGTTAGGGTTCAACTAGGCTTTGACTTGGTCTTAGGGTTCAATCAATATTCAATTAAAATTAGGGTTATAATTAATATTTAATTAGGGTTTATTTAGTTAGGTAAATACGGAGGCAAGGCAAGAAATTTTTGGGGCAAAGAAAATAACAATCCGGTTTTAGAGTTCTCTAGAATATTAGAAGTTTCTAGATTTTAGAGGCTCCAAGTATAAATATGGGGTTGTCCATTGCAAGCCATACTACTACTATTGTTGTAATTTGTTGGATTGTATGTAATAAAAATTAGACTAATGTAAATTTTTTCAGTCATTTCTCACTGTTTTATGCTCTGTTTTTGCATTGTTTATTGTTGTTATTTTATTATTTGAATTTGTTTTTACAACTACTTATTGTTATCAATTTCCACAGATATCTAAGATGATCTTAAAATAATAATCAAGTCTTCTAATGAGTATTAATAGAAAAATAAATTATTAGGGGTGTGAAACTTCATACCAACCTATTTCTACACTTTCAATATTGTTCTCGATTTCCACAGTAAGATACCTCAGAGGACCTCAAAAGAATAATCAAGTCTTTCAATAGGTACTAATAGAAAAATGGAATAGGTCCCATTCTCTGCACTGAATGATGAAGACATAAACTTGAACATCACCAAATAACGAATACACAATGCCTCCAGTGACAATGTTGCCTTGACTATCTTTTTAGTGCCTTTGCAGCTTATTGATTTCGACTGTAAGGGTTTGTAACGAGGGTTATCTCACGGTTGATAATGTTGCCTTGAATATATTTCAGTGCTTTTGCAGCTTATTGATTTTGATTGTAAGGGTTTCTGAGAGCGAACTCTCTGAAATTCGAAAGATAGAAATGTATTTATCAGTAATGATTAAGTGAAGTACAGACAAATACGTGTAGAAGTAATCATTAAAGGAAAGCATATATGCCTGTTGAAATCATTTACAAACGTTAGCAAATAAAATGCACTTACTTCCAAATGGCTTATTTGGCCCTGTAGGTGACATGATATTTATTTTTTGTGTCGAACTGTTCCCCCTTCAGATAATATATCCGAGCTGATCCAATCATTGCAGGAAAAATACATTGAATTGTCAAATTCCAACTACTTCTCCCGAAGATATTCATTTAAACTGTAGAATCTGACACGAAATGTTTCAGAATTGATATTCAAGGCCAATGGTTACTACATACTAATCCAAAATTTTACTTGACGCAACGTAATTATAGCAGAAATATGGGGAACCTTAATTTCCTGTAACATTATGAAGGTTGAAGCAGCCGAGCTCTCAAGCCTTTAGATAGTTGTTCTTCATTTCTGCAAAGACACATGAAAGCAAAGCTTTACCCAAAAATGGTTATATGGAAGAATTTGTTACTTATAATGTCACATTCATGATTTCTTTGTGTACAAAAATAAAATGTGTATTTTCTTTGCATAGAGAACAATATAAGGCATATTTCCATAAAAGTGAGAAACAGTCTAATGATTTTTGTGCAATATTATATGTACAACTCCATACTTGCTGCAATCTAATATTTAGATATGGAGAATTAGATCGATTAACTTTCAACGTCGCTATGAAAGTTACATTAGAAACAACAAAAACATTATAATTTGTAAACAGATTTCTGGAATTGACTGTGCAATTTTTATCATCAATGTTTTGGATCAAACTTCATGATCCATCATCAAGATAAGATAGCAAGAGAAGAGAAACCTGTTTACAAAGTATAATTATGGACTATGGAAACTTCATGCCTTTAAAAAACCATTGTCAATAATTTCAACACACCTTCCTGGGAAAACACCTTTTGTTAGGGAGAGTTCTTCATCTTGAATAATTTGATAATCGTACGGCATACATATTCTTTGAAATCTGCAAGACCGGGTTAATCTGTTAATGTTTACATAACAATAGAATACACCCATTTTTATAGACAAATAAGTTCATGGAACAGAAGATATTTGTAACCAAAAAAATGGAAGTTATGACAGACCCTTCAAAAGCTAAATCAGCTGCCAAGACTGCCACTGGAGAAAGGCAAAGAAGTAACCAAAAATCTAGGGTGGATATGGGAACAAGGAGTTGACCATAAACATTTTCCTGCATATAGGACAAATTAGTTGTGTCACCCAAAAACAATTATCGATATAAGATTTCCTTTCGTCAACTGAAGAACATATTGGGCATAGAATAAACACCTCGTAATCCCAAATAGAGTATATCGATGTATAGAAGATAAGAAAGATAAACCAGACAACAAAGCTTCCAAAAATGCTGACAAAGTGCCACAGTGTCAGGAAGCTGCTGCCTATGAAAAGTCGTAGATTGACGGCAATGACAACACTTGAAAATGCTAGTGTGCCCACGTCCCACTGGCCAAGAATTTTCCCATGCCTTTTTCCTCCAAACCCAGTCAAAATTGAGAAGTAGAATATGATAAATGACTGAAAAATACTGGAAAGCAACCATCTTCCTAATAGTTGCCATCTGAAATACAAGTTTGCAATGCCAGTTTTGTATAATTGAGGGCATTGCTTTGAAATTTTGGGACTTACATCCTGCCATTGGAATGGGAAAGAAACTTTTAGTTTTCTTTATAATATCATCTATGATGTTAAATTATTTAAATATTTTAAAAATCAAGTAAAATGTAAAATGGATTTCAACTCAACTACTCTTTAAAATGCTACCAAATTATGAATTTATGTACCTGGTCAAAAATACCAATGGCAAAAACTGGAAGTGAAGTGAAAAGGATATTGTATAATGATTGATACCAGTCATCATAAAAGTTTGTACTTGAATAGCCACAAAATAAGGTGAACCAAAATTGTGTCAACGTAAGCAATATATTCTTATAGAAGAAATATGTTACGACCTGTTAATGCCCCTCCAAGAACAAAAAGAAACCACATATATTGCATCAGTAAGTCATCAGGGAAAGAAGATGCTGAGTAAAAAGTAACAAGATTAAATGAAGCACGAATCAGAATGAGTGTATCTGTAGGAAAATTTCAAGCACATGAAGTACTTTAATAAAGAAATTGTAGCATTGCATCCAAATAACTATAAGTCAATAACAACTATTTAGAAAATATAAAGTAATACGTGTGGCCTGCACTCTTACCTTTGAAATTCTAACATAAGATAGCCTTCCATGAACAAGTAGGAGGTCTGTTAGGAATCTGAATTGAGAAATTGCGAAGTCACTTGCCATCACTGCTTGCATTCCTTCCTGTCCCCTAACTGCAACACCAATATGTGCAGCTTGAATCATGCTGACATCATTTGCACCATCCCCAATACTTAAAGTTACTTTCCTTGCATTATATCTTATTAACGTTGTGACCTGCATAGAGTGAATCTGAACCTCAGTAACCTGTCTGCACCATTGAAGAAACTGCCATTGTGACATTCTTAGTCTCAGTGTAGCATGAGACTCAGATAAAGAAATGTGATGCATGTCCAGAGAAGAAGTCTCAATTTATACATAGAAAAAAAGAAATTATATTAATGTCTACAGCTGATCAAAAGTAGGTCAAAGGGACTGAAGAGTACACCAGTTTACAATAGAAAGTTCTAGGACTTGAGAGCATCTAGAGACGCCACAAAAAACAAAAGAATATAAAATACAATACAGCTGTGGACGACCAACACATGTGGTCAGGGACCTAAAATAAATAACCAAGTAGGGAGAAAAAGAACTTCAAAGAACATAAGTTGTGTAGTGAAGAGATAGGAAAGTCTCATTAAGTATCACAATCTGTACTTGAAATGGAGGAATCATCGGTATCATTGTTGATCGCTGTAGGACTGATATAAGATCTGATAATATTCATCAGGGAGTGCCTACGTGTATGCTTGTGAGTGAAATGTGATAGCTAAGCTCTTGATGCGATATCCTGAATGGATTGCCCATTTTTTCCAAGGTAAAATTTGTCCTGAACTCCTCTTATACATAATATATTTATTTTTTCCCAAAAGAAAAGGAAGCCTTTTTTTAAATTTTCTTAATTGATGGAAAGTATGCACAATCCACATGACTTTTAAAAGGCCCACAAGTATCCAAATTGCCTTGAATCTTGGCAATTAGGGATGCATTTTAAGAATTTAGACTTAAATAATTTTTTGTTGATAAAATTAATTACTCTGGTATTAAACAAGGATATAAAGTAATTGGACATTCATGGCATAGTGTGATTGTTTAATCATGGCATTGTTGTTGTAGCCATCAAGGTTCAAAACCCCATTGGGCCATTGTGATTGTAAGAATTGTACCCTCACTAATCCATTGTGCTCTCGGGTTTGAACCTTCACCTTGATGTTGCTGGTGTCCATGCCAAACAATTAGTGCCCCAAACCTTCATTGGACTGATGTGTTTGCAAATCATGCCAAGGATAAGGTCCCTCGTTTGTGGCCTCACTTGGCTTGGGCCAAGCTAAAAATTTCCATATTACTGATAAAAAAATAAAAAAAAGAAGCATATAAAGTAAATGATACGGAAATTCTAGTCCAAGAATGATCCAATAGACAAATTTAGCTATTTTTCACATAAGCATCCTTTCAAAGAGAAGAGATTTACTTGAGAAGGTAATCAGCTTCAAAAATTTCTTCCTTCATTTTCATTTACAAAGTATCTATCAAAAAATAATGCCTTAACAAAAGCAATTTTATTATCTTTCTATGGACCTAAGTTTGGTACTTATATTAGTTTTTTCCCTTTCTTTTCTTCAAGGAATGGATTTCACAAATATTTTTGGAACTATTTCTAAAAATTTAAACAATGCTATTACAAGGGGGACAAAGGACGTCTAATATAATCTCAAACATCATAATGAATAAGCTTATATAGGATCAATAAAGAAATCCAGAGGTAGGTAAATAGAGTACAATAAGAGATAAAATAGACAAATACCATATGCACAAGTACATACATGTATTCACACAAGAGCACAAGTGTTGGTAAACAGGTGTGTTAGAGAGAGCGAGAGAGGGAAAGAGAGTGAGAGAGAGAGACCTGGGCCTTTTGGAGAGGTGTTACTCGGCAACAAATGACAGTGAAGCATTGACAACTCAATTCAAAAAAGATCTCATGGAGATCAGGCTCCAAAGCATATTCCAAGCATTTCCCATCAATCACCAGTGTTGTGTTGTTTTTGCTTGTAATTCTATGTTTCTTAGCATCTTCAAGATAGAAAACAAGATTTTGTTTTACAAAATCTTTGATTTCTTCTTCGGTAGAATCCCCCTGAATCATAACATATTCCAACTAATTAAGCTCTAATATGTAATAAAGGACATGTACATGAGAGATGTTTTCTCCTGACACCTATTTTCTTGTACTATGAAATAGCTCCCTTTCTAAATAAAATAGAAAGGGTTCAAAACACACAAAAAGAAGCTCACTATTATAGACATGATCATTCTATTATGGGTTAGAACACAGATTAATCTGAAAATTGATCAACTTGATACATGCTTGCTACTATTTTAATTTAAGAAAAAAAATTTAAATTCTTCATTACATGAAGCAAACCAAATGCACAAAAGAGGTTAGTGATATATCATTCAGTTTGAATCAATAAAGATTTAGAATTGTTATCTAGAATTATTATCACCTTTGTGTCTGAGCTGATGACTATTTGCCTTCTATCTGCATCAATTAGACCACACGCTGCAACCAAGGAATCCAGCAGTTAAAAACTTAATTCTTCTCTCATATACTTAATGAAGTCTGAAGCTTCAAATAAAAATGTCTAATCTATTAAATGACCAAAAAAAAACAATGTCTAATCTATTAAGTTATAAAGAGAAGTGGTACGGGGTGACAGAAACTCCAGCTAAAAAAATTATATTAACTTCAAATCCAAAAAATTTAGACAGCAGAAACCAGGCAAGGCTCAAAAGAGAGTTTATCTCGATAAATTGTACATGAATCTTGTTTATTTTAGGGACAGGATTACCTGTGCAGTGGCAGGCAGGCGGAATCCAAACATGGCAACTGGGTGCGGACCCAGGGTCTGCTCTGAGCCTGGTGCCTCAGGAGAACTGGAAGGCCTGGGTCCTTGGGAGGCGTGGGAGGAAGGACACCCCTAAAAACAGGAGTGGGAAAAGGGAGAGACCTGGAAAGTGGGGACTGGGAAGACAGGCGAACCTGGTAGTTTGAAACTCATGTTCACAAGGAATTTTTAATAGTCTATTTGTTATGTTCGAACCCTAAGGGCATGTGGGGCCCATCTAAACTCTAACATGCCTTCAAAAGGCCCTCTAATCTTCATTTTTATTCACATTTGCATTTCTACTTGTTTGCTACAGCTAGAAGAAGAAGAGTGAAGGCTGAGGAAAGAGTGATTGGAGGAGTGAAAGGAGTGATTGCAAGTAAAAAAGGAGTGTCAAGGAGCAAGAAGAAGAAGAGGAGGAAGATTCTTCACCTTGTTGAAGAGATATTTCAAGCAAAAGGTAGGGTTTTTAACTTATTTTTTATTTTATTTTCTGATTTTCAATGTTCTAAGTTCTTTCATTTCTTGTTGTTTCATTTTTTAATTTTTTTTATTTCATTTCTAAATTCTAAATTCTTGTTGTTCCATTTTCTAGTTTCTAAATTAATTTAGAATCTTAGATTTTGTTTTGCAATATAAAATTTGTTGGAAAATTTAAAATATAGAGTTTTATTTTTTAATTTTAAAGTAGGGCATAGGCTGAAACTATGTGTTTATTGAATTTTTTTTCATTTTGTGAAATGCAGTGTCAAAATGAGCTCCCATAGTCATGAAATGAGTGAGCATGAGATGGAAACTAATTCTCATAGTGCAAGCCAATCAGAATATGAACCTGAGCATGAGGATGAGCACAATGAGGGGGATGAGCAAGGGTCAAATCCAGAAGGGCATACTAGTTCCATAGCTAGTGCACCAGTTTCTACTGATTGCCCTTCCCAGGTTTTGGCAAAGTGGGCTAGGGGTCCTTATGATCCCAAATCTCCTCTCAAACAGTTTGCAACAAGAATAACAGCCCCAACGTCATCAACTGGTGGTACGAGGAAATGGCAATGCAACATTTGTGGTGATGATTGGTTTGGGAGCATCACCAGAGTTAATGCACACTTCCTCTTTTGGCCAGGAAAGGGTGTGGGAGCATGCGAATTTTTGAAGGACCCTAAACATTTGAAATACAGAATTGAATTCAACAAGCTTTGGGGTGTTCCAGATGACCTGGCAGTTCCAATGCCTACTACCTTGTCTGGTAGGCAACATATTCAGACTATTCAGCAGATTCAGGAGCAGCAAATGCAGACGCAACCACGTACTTCTACTCCTACATTGCATCAGAGAGCAGGAACATTGTCAGGGTCAGCCTCAGGACCGTCATCCACTTATAGCACTATGGCTGCATCACAACAGGGCAAGGGGAAACGCAAGATGCAAAGTCAGCCTAACCCCATAGCTGATTTATTTAATGTGCACCTGAGGGATCAGATAGATGATTCCATTGGCAGGTTCTTTTTTGCCAATGGAATCCCATTCCATGTAGCTCGATCTCCTTATTATAAGGAGATGATGTCGATGGTGGCGAAGGGAGGATCATCATATGTGCCACCAGGTGAGCACAAATTGAGGACCACGATCTTGGATAACAACTATGCCAAGATCAATTCATTGATGGAGACGATGAGGGCATGTTGGGAGGACTCTGGATGTAGCATAGTTATGGATGGGTGGACGGACATTAGGCATCGTCCACTCATCAATGTTATAGTTACATGTTCAGAGGGGCCATTCTTTCTCAGGGCAGTTGATTGTTCAGGGCATCGAAAAGATGCTGATTTTCAGTTTGAGATCCTTCGGGCAGCTATTGAGGAGATTGGGCCACAAAATGTGGTCCGAGTAGTGACAGATGCAGCACATGTGTGCAGAGCTGCAGGGAGGCTTATAGAGGCATCATACAGACACATTTGGTGGACTCCATGTTGTGTGCATGCCATGAACAATGCACTCAAGGACATGGGGAAGATTGAGTGGATTAGAGGAGTGGTCAGCAATGCTAGAGATGTGCAGATGTATATCTGCAACCACCACACTTCACATGCCATCTTCAGGAGCTTCGCAAAGGAGTTCTTGAAACCAGTTGAGACTAGATATGCATCCTATTTCATTCTTTTGGAGAGAATGCTTGAGTTACAAGAGCCACTGCAAGTCATGGTTATGACACAAGAATGGAATCGTTGGGATGGGTCCAGGACAGAGCAGGGGAAGAGGGTGAAGGAGATAGTGAAGAGTGATGCATTTTGGCATGATGCAAAATATATTGTCACCATCATTACACCAGTTGTACAGGTCATCAAATATGGGGATGGGGATGCACCTAACCTTGGGGAGGTGTATGAGTGCATTGATTCTATGCTTGGTCAGATGAGGGCAGTTGTGCGAGAGAAGGACCCCACTTTAGCGTTCTACAATGTTTACATTCAGCCTATTATTCAGCGTAGATGGGACAGCCTAAACACTCCCTTGCACATGGCTGCTTATGCATTGAATCCGAAGTGGTACATGCCTAGGCCTGGGAGAGTTACACCGATTCAGGATGATGAGGTGAAGGAAGGGTTCTTCAAATGCATTGATAGGATGTATGATGTTGAAGCTGCTGGCACCATTCGCACTGAGTGGACGAAATTTGCTACTCTTAGGGGTTATAAGGCTGCAGCAAAGGCGGACATAAGAACTATGGCACAGGAGGATCCGATTTTGTGGTGGACTTGTCATGGACCGAAATCACTGACTACCACACTAGCCATTCGTTTGCTGTCCCAGGTTTCTAGTTCTTCAGCTTCTGAGAGGAACTGGTCTACTTATAGCTTCATCCACTCTCTTAAGAGGAATAGACTTACCTCTAAGAGAGCAGAGAAGCTAGTGGCTGTACATAGTGCCTTGCGTATCACTGACCGCAGGACACGTGTGTACAAGGAGAGCCCAGCAGCATGATGGGATGTAGAGCCAGAGGAGCCATCACAGATTGATGAGGATGAGGATGCTTCAGATATAGGGTTGGTTGGTGTTCCTTTGGCGGATCTTGACCTTGAGGAGTCCAGTGGTTCTAGTGATGAGGAGTTTGCTGACCTCCCGAGGGATGATTAGAGGCCTCTGCCTCCTTCACTACATTTGTCATTTTGACATTTTGATTTTGTACTTGTTTTGATATCATATAATCATGCTACTCATTGTAATCATCTTTATAATCAGATATTTTTGATATAATATAATAGAGATCTTCCATTTGCCGATGCAACAATTGTTACATTGTAGTATTGAGTATTACTATTCTAATTTCTAATTAGTAATTCATCATTCGATACTGAAAACTTCAATATTCAATGTTCAATGTTCAAGTACTAATTTAGTATTTCAATTTTGCTATTTTACTTCTTAATAGTCTTATACATCTTTTCATAACTAGCATTTTAGGTACCATATGTATAGTATATAGTATATACACCTCGTCCCCCCTCCCCCCCCCCGCCGTCCCGAAATTGAGGCTTGCTTGTCCCCGTCCGGGAAACCCGTCCCGGCGTCGGCGTCCCCGGAGTCCAGGCGATTGGAATATAGATTTTATTCTCAACATGTTCAATATTTGATTTTTGAAGCTGTCTGACAAGACATTAACCATTGCATAAATCAAATCAACTGGTGTCTATAGATGACCAGAAATTGCAGATGACTCAGGAAAAAGATGCAAGTGCAAGCAAATCAACGAATGCCTTGTCCATCTATAGTACACACAACAGATATGCTAGGAAATAGAGAGTAGAGGAACTAGGTCAAGTAGAAGAGAAAATTGGAGATGAACAACACCCCGATTTGCCCACCCTAAAAGAGTTCAACTGAAGAAGAATACTAAATTCTAAACTGCTCCAACAAAGGAAGAAAATTTGGGTCTTTTTAAAGTTGTGATGGTGTCATATGGTAAAGTCTATTCTGGATACATCTGTTGTAGAGACACCATTTTCACCGCTCCTCCTTCCTGCTGACCCAGCGAAATCAAAAACTGTGTTGTTGGAAAATATTGGTCTTCCAAGAGAACATGTAACCTTTGCTCCTAATGAAAACATTAAATCAAAGTTGGACCAGTTTATTGCAAGGGCCAAACAAGATTGCTATTCTGAATAACTGACTCTAAACAAAATTCCAGTTAAAAAAACGTCTGACATTTGTCCTTTGAGATACAACAAAATTCCAAGTGAAGTATACAATTTAGTTTTTGATACCCTTTTAAGGAATTTTCTTGAAATAGAATTCATCTAAAGGATGAGTAATTTGTATACTTTGAATCACTTCTCAATTGTTAATGAATACTGAAAATGAAACCAATCGAAGATTGCTCTAAAAATATTGATGTTATAAAATCTTAATTGTTTCAATGCTAAATCTTGTAGGACAAAATAAGAAGGCTTGCACCTTTAGCTTCAAACTTGACAGTAACCTCAAACCAGATCCTTTACTACAATGTCAAAACAAGAATATGTGAATACATGAAGCTCTAAAGACTAAGAATCTAGTGATGCAAATATAACCTAAGAGAGCCAACAACTTGGAAATCTTCAATGAATCTAAGCATGTGATGTATGGCATAAAATGCAAGATCAAATATAAAAAAAATTAATGGCATTGTCTTTAAATGTAAGAAACAAT
>VDFB02281492.1:247224226-247342846 GCA_007258455.2 Sequoia sempervirens
ATGTCTGTAATTTTCCTAAAGCTGTATTGGTTCTAGAATTTCTTGCTCGTGTATGCCTAGTCCTTTGCCTTGATATTGCATGCTTTGATAGATTCTATTTGTGATGGGGTATTTATTGTTTTGAAAGCAAGATGCTAACCCATCATGATGTCTATGGACACTATCACTTGTAATATTTTCATCTGCGAGAAAGCCTGATCTGACAAAGATAGATGACCCTAGTTGATAATGTGTCTTAGCTTCATTATCATGTTGGACATATTCCTAGCTGATATCTTTGGTCTGATCATGCGACATGTCAAGTTCAAATAATTCTCTTGGTGCTTCGAAGCCATCATTATTTTTAGTGTCATAGAGCCCAATGATTTTAGCTATAACTTGATCATATGCAAGCATGTCCTTAGTGGAAGATTCTTGTTCTGGAGGAATATCATCTATGTGTCCCATGAAGGCAAGTGTCTCATCATGGGAAGTGTCAATAGTCGAGGCTTGTATAAGGTCAGCAAGTGTTTGATCATGAATGGCGTAAAGGTCAAGGAGTGGATCATTTTGGACTTCTTTGTCAATGGTAGGGTCTTGGTCGAAGATGGGGTTGTCATGGATTTGGACTTCTTGGTCAATGATGGGGTCTTGGTCAAAGATGGGGTTGTCGTGGATGATACAATCAGAAATAAGGTCATGGGATGGACTACCTTGTTCTTGACATGAGGGTGACATTATAAGGTCATGCTTTAGAGTTTCATTTTGTGTATGTATCCTCAAGTTTATTAAATGGTGACTTTGGACTATGATAGAATTTTCATGACTAGATGTGGCTTGTAGAGGTGACTTGAAAAGTTAATGGATGAAGAAAGGACTAGAATAGGACATGGAGACTTGGACTGGACTAGTATGTGAAGGACTAGGATAGGACATGGGGACTTGCATTGGACTAGTATGTGAAGGACAAGTGTAGGACATGGAGTCTTGGACTAGATTAATTATTGAATGGCAAGGATATGACATGGGGACTTCAACCGGATATGCCATGGAGTCTTGAGCTGGATTAGTGTAAGGTTGACTAAAATAGGACTTGGAGACTTGGACGGGATCGATATGGTATGATGTGAGGACTTGACATGAGTTGGTAGATGGTTGATAAGGCATGTACACTTGGACAAGATTGATAGGTGAGGAATAGCATATGATGTGGAGGTTTGGAATGGACTAGTTGATAGTTGGCTTCCCTTGTCAAAGTTAGGATAAGGGTGATAAGTGGATCTTTGTTGTGAATTATTTATGGGATTTATGTCAAGTGACTGTTGATGGTGAGGGTAGACAGATAGTGGAAAAATATTTATGTCAAAACCTTGTGGTAACTTAGCCCCTTCATCCAAAAGCATGGCTAGATACCTTTGAGGGTCACGTAAGATTGATTTTTTTACAAAGGAGAATATATCGAGGATTTTGCATTCCATCTTCTATGTCTTTGAAATATGCCTAAGTCCATTTAGTCTCTTTGTATGAATGGTTCAAAAAAAATTTGATGAAGATGGCATGTTCATGGAAGGTGCATGTTCATATTATGAAATGGGTCAGAAAAGGTCCAATGTTGGTTTGTGTCTTAAGTGTTGTATTGTTGTTGGGATTGAAATCTTGTCCAAAATCTGCCATTTGTTTTTTCTTTCGTTGAAGTCTTGTCTCCACCATCAAAGGAAATTGCTCAAATGAAGATAATAACAATGCAAGTATGACACTAACCTATGTTTTTGTCTTTTTGTGTGATAAAGGATGACAATGCAATAGGATGATAATGTGTATCTAAGGAAATGTGTAATGTCAAAAAGTGAAAGTGACGATTAGGACTAGGATGATGAGGTGCAAAATAAGGACTAAGATGATTATGTCAACTAAAAAGGCAACTAATGCAAAAGCCTAGGTTCAAAATAACAACTAGGATGAAATAATGTTTTTGGATTTTTTTTGAATAAAGGATGACAATGCAAGACTATTTTTTTGGATTTTTTGACAATAAGGGATGCAATATGACAATGTTGTCTAGAGAAAATGACTAATGCCAAAGGACAATGAAGACTAGGATGACAAGTGATGACACTATTTTTTTTGTTTTGTATTTTTTGAGGATGTCAATGCAAGGTGATAATGACATTTTCCTAAAGAAAATGACCAATGCAAGGTGATAAATTGTTAAGAAAGGATGTCAAATGTCAAGGTGATAGTGAGGACTAATGTGAAAATGTTGGTTAAGGAAATGACCAATGCAAAGTCTAGATGCCAAATGAGGACTATGATGACAATATTTTGGATTTTAAAGATATGCAAGGTGAGGACTAAAATGATTTGAATGTCTAAGGTATGCAAAGGAAAAGGTCTAAAATGATTTAAAAGAAGGTTGCCTAACCACCCTATGCTTGATCTATATCTCAATTTTGGAATATCAATGGACTTGTTTAAAGGACTAAATGACAAGGACAAATGACAAATGAGTCTTCCTAACTAGACTTTTGATTTGGAAGAATCTCACAAAAAAATAATGACTAAAGGATGTAATGATGTCTAAGTCCAATGATAACCTAATTTCGAAAGTCAAGATTTTGCAAAGTGAGGTAAGGTTGTCCTATTCCAAAATATGCAAAATGAGATGAGGACCTAAGTTTTTAGTTTATGACTGAAAATGCAAATGGTGAAGCCTAAGGATGAAGCTAAATATTTGCAAAGATGACCCTATGGTAAGATGCAAGCTAAAGTGTACAAGGAATGAGAGATTTGAGAAATTTCATGATTTGGTTTTGACATAAGACTTCTAGGCTGAGACTGTTGTTTTGATGTTTTATTGAAAAGTTTGAGTTGTTTGAGGCTTTGTGTCCAGATTTGTGAATGTTGTGTTATTGTTTGAAAATCTAGAAAAACATTTGACAAGCACAATGCTTTGGTGTATGCAAACACACATGAGACAAGCACAATCCTAATAGGCCAAGGGTTTGTATACTTGGTATAGCCCACCGATATACCCCAGATTGGTGCTGAATGTCTCTCCTTCTCGAGAGCGGATATCTTAGAAGTTTGGTGGCACTGGCTCCCCTCCACGGCTCATTAACGTCATTCGGGCACACCAACTTCGGATTCTTGGGTCATCACTTCCCAAGAATTGCTATCTCTACTCAAGGGAGTGAGTAGTGAGTATCTTCGGTCATGATACTGTACCCTGCACTTTACTAAGCACGACTGAAAATGGTTGGCCTCTAAAACAAAAGGTGTCTAGTTAGGGCATCGGTTCGAGTGGCCACACATGGGGCAAGAGATTAATCACCAATTGGGTGGCACTCTAGCCTGAAGAGGTTATGCTCGATAGGGTTTATGGGAGTACTACTCCGTCCGTGTGACACATCCACACTCGTGGTACTTGAACTTTCCTCAAGCACCCATTTTATATCTCGGTTGGAAGTGGTTTGGCTTTAGCCTGTTACCGGTCAAGTCGTCTCTTAAGGTGAGTACTTTTTCCCTTAAGGCAGGCTCATTTCTAGAGTTGGTAACCGTTTCTCTTACACCTAAGATTGCCCGAAAGTGCGAGGGGAGAGGATACTCCGATATACCAAGTTAGGGTAATAACAAATAAAGATGGGTCTGGTTTTCTGATCACAAGGTTTTCACCAAGTGAGAGCATACTCACCTACTATCTTACAAACACATTTAGACACTTGCAAGCAAAATTCATTTTAGAGCACCAAAAGAAATGTTCCTAAATTAAAAAAATGCAAACAAGTGGTTTGAGAGATAAATCTTTGACAAACATAGTTGCAAAACCACATGTCAGTAGTTTGAATAAATGTCTTTGACCCACAAAAAACTCCAATGCCACATGCTGCCAACAAAGATTAGTAATAAAAATAAAAATAAATAAAATAAAATTTAATGACAGCAGCAAATTAAAACAGCGATAACTTGCTCAAAAATTAATGAAAATTTAAAGCGTAGATATCTATGGAAAGGTAAAAATCAAACCTTCAAAACCCAGAAAGCATTTTTCACGATTCTACACAAAGAAAATGTTATAGACAAAAGAAAAATGCGGGTTTTAAAAGCTAAATTGAAAAAACACGATCACTAAAATGGCCATAACTTTCTCAAATCTTAACAAAATTTAAAACCATTTGATGTTCTGGAAAGCTGAGAGTGAGATCTACAAAACCCATAAACCATTTTAAAAATTTTTATTCGCCCATTTTTCTGTGCTCAAATGAAGGTGACAGAATTTCGTATGACTTCTTGGCTGTAACCTGCAAAATAGTGAAAACAAACAAGAACACACAAATTTATGTCCAAAACGTCGGGTTCACCAAATGTATCTATGGAAAATTTAGGTTGTTAGCTTATTAAACAATAAACACCAAAAATCCATTGAAGTAACAAAACACAAAGGAAATAAACATGAAAATAAAAGGAACAATGTTACCATAAATCTTCATCTTCCATGTTTCACCTTTGTTACACCTTCTAGTTTGCAGCAAATTAAATGAGGCCCTCAGATTTCAAATGAGCACCTAGACTAATGCCAAAGCCCTATGCAAATGTTGAAGGATTTGTATAAAAGAAATGACTTCACAATAGACTAAAATGACAATGACTGCAAATGACAATAATAATAGCTTAAGTTGACATAATGAGCATGAGAGAAGAAAATAAGAACAAAATTGCTATTTTATATAAACTGCAATTTTGAATGTGTGGCCAAGATGAGAAGATGACAAATACCCTAGAATCAATGGTCAAGATTGAATGTTGTAGTATGGAATAGGGTTAGGTCAAAATTAGGGCAAATGATAAAGATGAAGGGTTGAGATTGAATTATGAGATAATTCAATCAAGGGATGGAATTGAATGAGATGTCAAGAGATAAGATTTGATTTGGAAGATAAGATTGGCACAGACAAAGAGGTTGTTGGAGAAATTAAATAATAAAAATTATTTAATTTAGGTGACCAATAAATAATTAAATAATAAAGATATTATTTAATTATAGAGTAATGTGACAAAAAGAATCATTTTGAATTAAATAATGATTTAATTCAAAATTCAAGAGAGTGGACCAAATTAAATAAATAAAATTTATTTAATTTATGAGAGAAGAGGCCAATGAATAATTAAATAATTAAAATAATTATTTAATTATAGTGGATAGTGGATAAAAATTAAATAAATAAGAATTTATTTAATTAATCAATAAAGATAAAAATGAATTAATTAAATAATTAAAATTATTTAATTAATAGAAGACTTATGACATTAGAAAATAATTAAATAATTAAAAACTATTTAATTATTAAGAATGAAAGGGGCAATGTTGAATAATCTAAGAGTTGCAAGCCTAGGACAATTTTATGTGTCTACACAAACTATTGAAAGAGCTGCACATTTCAAAATAATCAAGTGTGATAATTATTTTACCAGAGTTTACCATGTGCTTGGAATCATTCCTTGGAGCTTAGTGTTTTGGCATCAAAATTGATAAATTATTGACTTCAAAGGAATTTCAACTTGTTTGCCATGAATAATAGTTAGGCCTAGTTAGGAAGTTGAATCACATAAGGTTGTGGGAATTAGCATAAGGAATAGTTACGACTAAAATTAAGAAAATATATTATTCTTGAGCTGCCTCTATTAAATTCTTTGGTCTGCACCTTTATCGAAGAGGGTAATTACCTTTGGGAGTTGCAAAATTTATGTGAGTCATGAACATTCAAAATGATGCCATAGTTAAATCAAGGTTGATATTCCAAGATTCAAGTTTGAAAGAGAATAAACAAAGATAAAGAAATGTATCTCCAATCTTATGAATATATTAAAGGGGCATCAATTTGTTGAGATAAGTGTCTCAACCTGTAGTTAGTAGTGGAGAACTAAAGTCATACCAATCATGCATGAAGGAGATAATAACATTGCTGTCAGCGGTGGAGTTATCTATATCTTTTTCAACACATGGAGATTTTAACTTGCTATTTGCAATGGTGAAGGACTGCAGTTCAGTGAGTAAACTATTCAACACATGAAGGAGATTAGCAGTGGTGACAAGTTAAACACATGAAAGATATTTTGGATTGTTTGTAACTACATTGTGTTATCTCTGTCAGTTGTTGCAATTGGTTGTAACTCAAGCTTTACACTTTGAGTTATGTTTTTGAATATTGCATGAGAGATAATATCTCTATTTTGTTGTTGAAGAAAATATACTATGTCATTGTGTATTGAACAGATATAGAGTTAGAGAGTTTTTTGACACTGTTATGCTGTCAAAATTATCCCAGATTCTTGTTGAAGTTAGAGGACATCTGAGAAGCTAAGTGCTTCTATTGTATTGTAATTCTTTGTTACTAATAATACAAAGTATTGTGCTTTTTACCTGGAAAGGTTTTCCTCAGTAAATCTGTGTGTTATGGTATTAATCTCTTATGTGTGTATTTGAATGTGTTTCTTTCTCTGTAATAGTTTAATGATTTGTATGAATCTGCACTATCCCTCCTTCATAGATTAGTGTTGAAAGTGTTGTTCCACACCTTTGCTTCCTTTCAGTTGGTATCAAAGCCTAGCCAGTTTGGGTCTCATTGTTTGGTAGTGGGTTTTTTGCACTGATCTTTGTTTGAGTGGGAGTCTTTGCTGAAGTATTTCAAAATCTTGTTGCAGAAATAAAGATGGAAAGCACATCTAGTAGAATTGAGATGGATAAGTTTAATGGCAGCAACTTCGAGTTATGGAAGTTTAAAATGGAAGATGTGCTCGTGGATAGAGATCTATGGGTTGCAATATCTTAAACAAAACCAACCAATACGACTCAGGAAGAGTGGAATATGAAGAATCGAAAAGCCAAGGGTTTGGTTAGACTTTATTTGGCTGATTCAGTGCTCTTGAATGTCCATGAAGAGAAGACTGCAAAATCTCTTTGGAAGAAGCTTGGAGATGTTTATTAGGTTAAATCCCTAGTAAACAAGTTATTCCTGCAAAATAAATTGTATTCTCTAAAGATGGAAGATGGAGGATCCATTGTAGATCACCTAAATGCATTTAACATGTTGATTGCTCAGTTGGGTTTTGTTGGTGACAAGATTGAAGATGAGGATTGTTGCATGCTTCTGTTATGTTCTTTGTCAGACTCATGGGATCACCTAGTTATGGCTATTGGAAGTGCCACCACTAGTTTCAAAATGGATGATGTGGTTTCATTGCTCTTGTCTGAAGAGATGAGGAGAAAATCTTCTGAGATGGTCAAAGAATCACTTGCTATTCATGGAAAACCTAAAGAGAAAGGCAATAAAAGGGAGAAGAAGTTTAGATCAAAATATTTAGGGAGAGCTAAGCCTCCTGGCAAGTTCAAGATGAAATGTTGGAATTGCGGAAAACTTGGTCATTTACGTAAAGATTGTAAGGAGGAGAAGAAAAAGAAAGGTAATTTTTTTTTTTGATTATGACTCTAAAAACTCCTCTCAGGATGATGCAAATGCTTTTATCGCAGCCTTGGCAACTCATGCATCAAAAGATGTATGGTTAATAGACTTAGGTGCCTCTTTCCACATGACCTCGGATAGGAGTTGGTTCTCAAATTATGAAGAGTATGATGGTGGGAAGGTGTATCTAGGTGACGAATCTCATATGGAGATTGTTGGCCATGGAAGAATTAAGATTAGATTCCCTGATGATAGAGTGAAGGGGATTGATGGTGTGCTACATATCCCGGGTTTGACACAAAACCTTCTTTTTGTAAGTAAGTTAAGTAATGAGGGTGTGCAGGTTGTTTTCTCAAATGGAGGATCATGTAAGATGACAAGAGGATCTATGGTGCTGGCTAAGGGTATTCGGATTGGCACTCTATACAAGCTAGATGCATGCACTATTCAGTGCAATAGTTCTTCTGATATTCTAAAGAAAAAGCCTTTGGATTCTTCATCCTTGCCATCATATCTAGTAGTGAAGAAGTCTATTGTTTGTACATCTAATGGTCATGTATTTTGGGTACCTAAGGGTGCAAATGCTTTGGAGATGAAGCTTCTAGTGGAGAAGACAATGTTATGGAACCAAAGACTTGGTTATATTGGTGAGAAGGGTCTTAGAACCCTAAAAAAAAAAAGCCTTGTTGAAGGCCTTGATGATTGTAATCTCGAGTTCGACTTTTGTGAACATTGTGTATATGGTAAACAAAACTGTGTTTCTTTCTATTATAGCTCTCATAAGTCTTCTAGGGTTTTGGACTATATTCATTCAGATGTGTTTGGTCCTATGAATGTTCCTTCATTAAGAAAATCTATATATTTTTTTGTCTTTCATAGATGATTACAATAGAAGGACATTTTTTTATTTCCTCAGGAGTAAATATGCAGTATTTAATCAATTTAAGGAGTTTAAGGCTTTGGTTGAAAATAATACTGATAGAAAGATTAAATGTTTGAGGACTGACAACAGTGGTGAGTTTTGTTTGGCAGAATTTGATAAGTTCTGTAAGGAGCATGGGATTGAGATACATAGGACAACTCCATACACCCCACAAAAAAATGGAGTTGCAGAGAGGACAGATAGGACACTGATGGAGAGGGCTAGGAGTATGCTAAGTGGTATTGGCCTTGAGCAGAAGTTTTGGGTTGAAGTTGTAGCCACTGCATGTTATCTGATCAACAGATTTCCTACATCAGCTCTTGCTGAAAAGAAACCCATGGAGGCATGGTCTGGTAAGAAGCCTTCGATAAGACATCTCATAGTTTTTGGTTGCGAAGCTTATGTTCATGTTCCGAATGTAAAGAGATCTAAGTTGGAGAACAAGGTAGTTAAGGGTAAACCCACAAAAATGGTTTACAATTTGAGTGAGGAAGGAAAAGTGGCAAAAAATGACCCCATACCAAAAATTTTAGTTTTTGGGGTTCGAATGACCCTTTGGTTCGAGCGAACAAAAAAAGGGTTTGAATGAACCCTAGTTTGTGTGAACCATTTAAATGCAAGGTGGACCCATCTCGCCAAAAAAATAATGAAAACCCCTTTTTGAAAGGGGGTTCGCTAGAACCCCTCTGGTTCTAGCGAAGCCCCCTTTTCCCACCTCCCTGCTCTCTGGCACAAAAAAACCAAAATATTTTCCCTTCAAAGCTCGGGTTGAGGATGAAAATGGAGGAAACTTCATGAACCCAGTTGGAATCAGGTAGTCCTCAGAAGATCTATCCAACAAATATAATTTTAATATGTTTTGGTTTTATTATGTATTTGTTTTTTTAGTTTTATTAAACATAGGTTTTTCATTAAAAATGAAGGTCTTTGTTTTGCACATGTGGAAAAATAGCATATTATCAAAAAAAATTGAAAAATATGAGTGCACCAGATATTGAAGTCCTTGATCCAACAAAAAAAATTTTGAATTTCGATATATACAAAAAATGTTACGTGTTATATGGTCGCGCTATGTCTGAATTGTAATTGGTTTGACTTTGAAACTTGATTAAATACAAAATATTCAATAAAAAACTATCTAACCAAGTGGAAGCACTAGATATCGGTGTTACAAATCTAAATTTGAAAGAAATAGAATTTTATCCTTCATGAAAAAAAAGTTATGCGTTATACGGTGTGCATCACTTTTTTAAAATGTTGTTTTCTAAAAAAACCAGTCTTCGTGAGAGATGGAAAAAGAAGTGCAATTTAATTCCAAAATTTTTGAAAAAAATATTTTTAGAATCTACAAATAGAATGTGACAAGACTCTAGTTTGCATCATCTTCAAATTCCTCATGGTTTACCCGCTATACGTGCCCGAATGTGAATATTTAGTTAAAAAAATTATTTCAATGTCTAGTTTGGCCAAAAATTGTAAACCACTATTGTGGGATCACCCTTAAGTGTATCCTCATTGGCTATGGTGTCGGTGTAAAGGGATACAAGCTTTGGGATCCAGTGGCCAAGAAGGTTCTCCATAGAAAAAGTGTAATATTTCAGGAGTTGAAACCTTCTAGAGTTGAGCTGCAGCCAAAGAAAGATAAGCAAAAGGAGGTAGTTCAAGTTCCACTTATTCTAATGAAAAGTGAACTACGTACTCCAATTGAACTTGGTGATGAGGAAAGCCTTCGAAGCTCTAAAATTTATGAGGAAGAAAAACCACAACCCCAGCAATTCAGGAGGTCTACACGTGATAGGAGGCCACTAGAGAAGTTTGATTATTCACCAGAAAGATTTGGTTATTCACTATTGCAATTCCAGTTGTGTTTTTGGTTTGATTGCTAACACTGATGAGCCTAGGACTGTTAGAGAGGCTATGGGTATGAGTGATGCAGATTCTTGGATGAAAGCCATGGATGAAGAAATGGCTGCTTTGAAGAAAATAAGTACATGGGATCTAACACCTTTGGTTAAAGGATGAAAACTTGTTGGATGAAAATGGGTATTCAAGAAGAAGTGTGGTCTTGATGGTAGTGTTGAAAAGCACAAGGCACAATTGGTCGCAAAGGGGTATTCTCAAGTGGAGGGAATTGACTATGGTGAGATATTCTCTCCTGTTGGAAAGCTGACATCTATTTGGTTCTTGTTATCACTTGCAACAACGTATGATCTAGAAGTGGAACAGATGGATGTGAAGACAATGTTCCTTCATGGCGATTTGGAGGAAGAGATCTATATGTCACATCTAGAGAATTTCGTGGTAAAAGGTAAAGAAAATCTAGTTTGTAAGTTGAAGAAGTCTTTATATGGTCTTAAGCAGTCTCCTAGAATGTGGTACCAAAAATTTGACACTTTTGTGTTGTCTTTGGGATTTCTGAGATCTAAATCTGACCATTGTGTATATTACAAATCTGATAATGGTCACATTCTCATAATTACATTGTATGTAGATGATATGTTGTTTTTTGGGAATGGTATGAGTTTGATTTCAGATTTGAAGTCTCAGTTGTTAGCACAGTTCAAGGTGAAGGATCTAGATGCAACAAGGTATATTTTGGGGATGGAGATCAGAAGAGATAAAGTTAGTAGAAAGCTTTGGTTAAGCCAGAGCAACTATCTGAATTAAGTGTTGGAGAGATTCAACATGATAGCTTGTAGGTAGTTAGTTGTTCCAATGATGCAAGGGACAAAGCTTTCTATGGAGGATTGTCCAAATTCTCCTACTGAGATGGAGGACATGACCAGAGTACCATATGTGAGAGTTGTTGGAAGTTTGATGTATGTGATGGTTTGTACGAGGCTAGACATTTCCCAAGCAGTGGGAGTCCTTAGTCGGTATATGGATAATGTTGGACGAGTACATTGGGATGCGGTAAAAAGAGTGTTCAAATATTTGCGGGGTACTTTAGAGTATTCCCTATGTTTTCATGGTTATCCTACAGGTTCTCAACATTTTGTAAGTATTTTTGGATATGTGGATTTAGATTGGGGAGGTGACATTGACAGGTTGTACTATAAGTTGGATGAGTAAGTGACAGGTTGTATTCGCTTTTTCCATGACAGAAGTAGAGTACATGGCAGCTACTCATGGTTGCAAGGAATCCATTTGGCTTAAGAGGTTGTGTTCGGATTTGGTTTTGATATAGGACATATTACTATCTATTGTGACAGTCAAAGTGCTATTTTCTTAGCAAAGAATCCCACTTTCCATGCAAGAACAAAGCACATTGATTTTCAATTTCATTTTGTTCATGATATGGTAGAAGATGGAAAGGTAAATTTGGAGAAGGTTGACACTTTGAGAAATGTTGTAGATGCACTGACGAAGCTAGTGAGCACAAAGAATTTTAGATGGTGTGCTATTTCCATGGGCCTTGGGGCCCTGAGCAGTTGATTACAAATGACTTATGATAGGTCTTCGACAAGTGGGAGATTGTTGAGATAAGTGTCTCAACCTGTAGTTAGTAGTGGAGAACTAAAGTCATACCAATCATGCATGAAGGAGATAATAACATTGCTACCAATGGTGGAGTTATCTATATCTTGTTCAAAGCATGGAGATTTTAACTTGTTTGCAACGGTGAAGGATCACAGTTCAGTGAGTTAACTATTCAACGCATGAAGGAGATTAGCAATGGTGACAAGTTAAACACATGAAAGATATTTAAAAACCTTACTAGTTTTTAGAGTACTTCCATCCTAGGATTACTAGTGTACAACAAAGAGTGTTTTGGGATGAAAACCCTCATGCAATTTTGATTTGTTTCATGTAGAATCATCATTGTGCTTCAAGTTCAATTGGTATTTTATTTGTGTGAGCTAATTCTAGTTTCCTAAGTTCATTTAGTGTGAAGTTCTAGTTCCAATTGTTTGGTTGAATGTATTATAGTTTGGGTATCGTCTATATTTAATTTAAGGTGGATAATATTTTAGAACATTATGGTTGAATCATTTCATATTTGATGTTGGTAAAATTGTCTATTTTGTTGAGACTACTAGCCACAATCCAAGGTTTAAGT
This sequence comes from Sequoia sempervirens, assembly GCA_007258455.2. Taxonomy (NCBI): domain Eukaryota; kingdom Viridiplantae; phylum Streptophyta; class Pinopsida; order Cupressales; family Cupressaceae; genus Sequoia; species Sequoia sempervirens. The sequence goes on from VDFB02281492.1 coordinate 247,236,645, forward strand.
ATTTCAATATTATGGTCACTAAAAATTTCATTGTTGCTAATTGTAATCTTATTTTAATTTTAGATTCTTACAACCTTAAGCACAACCTATGATATGTATGGAAATTAATAAAAAATGAACAAGATCACTAAATCATTTTCTTTAATGTAGGACCCATTGTTGAAGATGGTTAAGTATGTCAGTATCTTTAGAAATATTTTTTAATAGAAAATATTGAGATAGAATATCTCCTATTCTTTGACCGAACCATTGGTGTTTGAGACCCATATAAACCTATTACATGCACTTTAAGAACCAATTTTATATTTTCAATATCTAACTATCAAGGCTAATTGTTTAGCTACTTTCCATCCATTTTGGAGGTAGGAATCATTTTGTTTGATTTAAAAATTTCATCATTGCATGATATTTTATAATGGGGGACATAATTATGCCAAAGGAGGAGCCTCACAATGTTTAAAGGTAAATTATACCTAAGCTAGTTGAATGAAATGAAGCTCGAATAATGTTTAATATATTACTCCAATGTAACTTAGAAGAGAAGTTAAAATTCCACAAATAGAGCATTTCTTTGTTACTTTCTAGCTCCCTCTATTTTACCCAAACCACAACTTTGAAGAAAAAGTGACCACAACTTTTGGAATTTCAAGTTGGTCTTATCTATGATACTTATTATAATATTAACTTTAGTTATAGCATTTACGATTGCAATAAAGTACCTTTTGATGTAAGGTTCAATATCATGTCTACTATAGTTATCTTGTATCATTTAATAGCATTATACTGAATGCAATTTGATCTAGGTATACTTTATTTTAGTGATTAGCAATAATATGCTTGATAAGAAATAGTATTACATATAGTCTAAGTTGTCTTCATTTTGGAATGTTATTCTATTTGCTATATCAATTTTGATATTTTATTTTAGAGATTCTTATAGTAAAATTTTAATGGATTGGGTGCAAATTGTAGTTAAGATTCATCATTCGAAAATTCTCTCTCATATCAACAAAGTTTTAGGTGCTTCATTATTTATATACTATGTTTGTCATTTGTTTGTCAAAATGTCAATATTTAAAATATTTAAAAACTATTTGATATAATTCCTAGATATAAGTTGCACACGAGAAATAATTGTTTTCCATATCATATTGTAATATTGATTGGTTTATTGCCAATAGTTTTAGTTATTTTAGTTTCAAATATCTTAAATGGTTCACCATTAGATCCCTACACTTCATTGTAAAAGATTCTAGCTGGTCTATCTACTATATCATATTTCTATTTTTAGTACTATTTCTACTTTGTAAGGCGTGTATTGCAATCAAGCGAATTAGTTCGTTATTTTAGCATTGACACACTTATGCATGTTTTTATCTAGTTTAGTTTGATCAATATTTTCATTCAATGTTAGTTAGTTTGGCTTTTCTAAATTGATGATTTATTTTGGTATTCAACTGATGAAATCAAAATCTTGAAACCTTTAAAAAATATTGATTGAAATCCATGGATCAAGATGGTATGAATGATCATGTAGGGAAAACTCAAGCACAAATCTACCAATTTTTAGTGCTTAGATAGATAGTATTAGTCTTCATTGAAAAGTCTCTCCATCAAGTAAAAATACTCTACCTGATGCATCACAAAATCTTATTGTTATAGCACATCCTTGGGAATAGTGACAACCTTATATCTTGTTTGATCCTATTCACCTATCAATTCAACATACTCAATCATAAATATAGATGAATAATTATGGTCCATAGTGTTGGGAAATGTCTCTCAACCTTTCTCCTAATGTTAATATTATAAAAGGTGCAATTTTTGGTATAAAATAATTTTTGTAATTTTTGGGCTATAAGCTTAGTTTTTTACCAAAATAAGAAATTATCGATTGATTGGAATTGCCTATGGGGGTGCTTATTGCATAGATCTATTTAAGTAATTTAATTTTTAAAAAATAGACCCAACTGGACCACTAGATCAAAATTTATGCCCCCTTGAAGTTTGTGTAGGAAATGTTAAAAGTTGTTGCATACATAAAAGGGTGTTGTATGGAACAAGAGATCCTAGACCTAGTGTATAAGTCAATAAGATCAATCTTTCTTCTCACTAATATTAGAAGCAAAAACAACAACGATATGAGATTGGATTAAAACCTAGAAGGAGAGTCAATCTATCTTGGGCCTAGCTCTTTTTTTGCTTTAAAAATTGTTTAAATTTATTGTTAATTAATTGATTTATTTTAACTATTCAACCTAATCTAAAAAATACATTTTTTTTTGCATAAATGAAACCAAAACTCTAGAAACAAAAGAAAAATTTGAGGGAAAACTTTTGTGCACCTATACTAAAAATTTGAGGTTGAAATGAGAGGCCAAGGGTGTTGGGAGCCCTAGAATGGTAGTGAATTTTGGATCTACAACTTTCAAATCTGAAGCTCCCAAATCTGCACTATATAATCCTACTTTGCAATTTTTCATCCTTCGGATCTGGACCTACAAAATCATAGCAAAGAGGGGAAAGGGGTGGCTATATATGAGTTTTCCTATGTCAAACCCTCATTTTGGTATTTCTACTTCGATGAATAGCCAATTGATTGATTGATAAAATGTGTGTGCTCTAAACCTTAAGTGCTTTTAAGGTTGTAATGAGATTAAATGCTAAAAATCCTACTCAAATTTGTTAGAGAAGGATTCCTAAATGACATGAACAAGATCAACCCAAGAGAAAGTCAAATACCCTTAGGAAATCTAAATGTATAAATACCTTTCTTAGGGAAACAAGTAGGTCAAAGTTTGAAGATGATAAAATTTTGAAAAAAAGTTATTAGGTGCTTGAAGGAAGCCAAAGATATCTCCAAAACCTAGATTCCATCATGTCCTTCAATTGGCATCAAACTCCAATCATTATGATAATTGGAATAATTATGAAATTCTCCTTGAAAACTAGTAAAAATGTATGTATTTTGGCAGTCTTGTTGTACTAGTAATTACTTCTTCTTAATTTTGAAATAATAATTCATGTTTATATAGTGGAACATAAGAATAAATTAAAGTGTAGGCTGACTCATTTAATTTTACTTTTTAGGATTAATTTATCATTGAGGCTCAAATTTGAATTTTCAACTTTGAAATTCAAGACCAACAAAAATAGGAAATCAAATTTGTTGGGAAAAATACTTGGACTAGGAAATTGGGCGCCTTTGTCCATCTCTTTTGTACTCAATTGAATATGATTTGTTTGTTTAGGTTCTGCTATAATCAAGACTTCTCCAACATAAGAGAACTTTTCAGGGTCAATTTGATGATGTTTGATTGATAAATAATTTTCTAGGGTAGTACTGACACTTTCTCTTGGTTTGATATGAAAAATTAGGGCTAGGGAATGTCTAAAATGCATTAATGGAGAGGTTACTAAAGCAAGTTGCAAATAGAGCATGAAATTGTATTTTTACCTTAAAGGGAGTACAATTTTTGATGCTACAAAGGTCTATAAGGGGAGTTATATATCTCAACCACTTTTTTATGAATATTATGACACATCATAAGGAATAATTTGGAAACCACCTTTTTGTGGTTTTAGCTCACGAGTTTCTAATTATCATTTGATGGTTTCAGGTTTTTGTATCTCGTATATATTAGGTGCTTGAGATGAATGTTTTACTAGAGTTTTATAGATACTATTTAAGTTGTAAGAATTCCTTTAGATCTTTGGTTGGTGATACTCCTATAAAGTATTTCTCTGTAAAATTTTATTAAAAACATGTTTTACTAAATAATACATTGAGTTGCTTTGGAGTGGGGTTTTTCTCCCAAAAGGGTCCTCTAATTAAATGTGTTTCTAGTTTCTGTAATTTCTAAATGATTAAAAATTGCACAACATTATCCTCTTAATATTAGTGTAGGAAGTGCTTCTACGTACCGTACTTCATTTCATTTGGTATTAACACTTAGTCACCTTAGATTCTAGGTGTCAAAAGAGGGTTCTTTTATACTAATCTTAATTTGAGTGGGATATTGCATAGAGAGGGTTTTTATCTTATTGTAGGAAGAGATGACAAGAAAATCAAGGATAGAGATGGAGAAGTTCTCAAGCACAAAATTTGAGTTATGGAAGATCAAGATGAAGGATTTACTCATAGACTGAGATCTATGGGATGTAGTATTTAGATTCAACCCTTCCCACATCACAAGAAAGATAAGAAAAGATGGATATAAAGGAAAGGGGTCTTATTAGACTTAGTTTGATTGATCTGGTGCTATTGAATGTGAATAAATCTAGTTTAGTACATAGGGAATAATTGGATGAAGCTTGGATAAATATATCAAGCTAAGTACTTGGTGAACAAAATTTTATTAAGGATGAAGATATATACCCTCAATATGGAGGATGGTGGGTTTGTGGTTGAATATCTAAATGCCTTCAATATGATAGTTACCTAGTTGCAGTCTATGGGAGTGAAAATAGAGGAGGAGGATCGGTGTATAAATTTGTTGCAATCTTTGTTAAATTCATGGGCCACATTGTTATGACCATTATAAGTATTACCACCAAGTTTAAGATGTATGAATTGGTTGCATCTTTTCTACCAAAAGGAACAAGAAGGAATATTTTTGAGTTGACTAGGGAGGGCTTAGTGGTTCATGAAAGATGTAAAGAAAATGAAAGAAGAAGGTCAATAAGAAAGATATGTTTAGATCCAAACCATATGGGACATCCAAATATAATGGTAAGTTCATTAAAAAATGTTATAAATTAAAAAAAAATAGATATCTAAGAAGAGACTATAAGGAGGAGGAGAAGAAGAAAAATAATAATTTTGATGTTGAGTCTGAGAGATCGTCCTAGGATGAAGGTGATGATTTTGACATTTTTTTAGATACTCATGCATTAAATGGTGTATGACTAATAGATTCTAGTCCCACTTTCAACATGACCTCACATTGAGGTTGGTTTTGAAAATATGAAGAATATAAAGGTGTGAAAGAGTGGGTGATGATTCTCATATGAATATTGTTGGATGTGGTAGATTCCTAATTTGATTCCCTAATTGATAAGTGAAGAGAATTAGTGGTTTATTTCATATCCCTATTTTGGCATGAAACCTAATTTATGTAAGTAAACTAATAATATAGGTGTGTAGGTTCCCTTTCTTGAGTGGAGGATGGAAGATGGTCAAAGGAGTTATGGTTTTTTCTAAGGGTGTTTGGATTGGCACTTTGTTTTAGCTAAATGCATGTATAGTTCAATGTAATAGTTCTTTAATTCTTACAGTGAAGAGATTTGTAGAGTCTTCACTTCCACCATTGGAACCAACAATAAAGCTCATGTATTTTGTCTATTTTTCATGGTCATTCTTTTTGGGTGCCTAAGGGTGCTCATGCTTTGGGGACTAAGCTTTCCATAGAGAAAAAAATGTTAAGACACCAAAGAATGGGCCTCATACATGAGAAGAGTTTAAGGACCCTAAAAATTAAAATTAAAATTGCAGAGGGGTTAAATGATTCTAATCTTGGATTTTATTTCTATTAAAATTGCATATATGGAAAAAAAACCATGTTTAGTTTTAATCTCATTCTCATAAATCTTCTAGGGTGATGAAATTAATCCATTCTAGTGTATTATGTTTCATTAATGTTCCTTTGATTTAAAAGTATACATATTATGTTTCTTTCATTGATGATTACAATAGAAGGACATGGGTATAGTTCCTTAAAATTAAATCTAAAGTCTTAGATTATTTTAAATAGTTTAAGGCTCCTATAGAGAATTAGACTGGTATGAAGATTAAGATTTTAAGGATTGATAATGGTGGTAATTTTTTTTAAGAAAAAATTATTAGATTCTATACATACCATGGGATAGAAATGCATAAGATAACTCTATACACCCCTCAACAAAATGAAATCTTAGAAAGAATGAATAGGAAACTGATAGAGAGGGCTAGGAGAATGTTGAGTGGGACTAACTTAGGACAAATTTTTTTGGGAAAATTAGTTACCACAACTTGATACCTAGTTAACATGTCTCCTACATTAGCTTGTTGGTGTAAGGTATCTTACCTAACTAGTTCACCTAGTGGGTCCTATTCACATGTTAAATTTACTTACTTGTCCTAGGAATTTTTCTAGAAGTCTTAGTTGGCATTATATCTTATCTTATATTTTGTCATTTAATGCTTATTTCCTAAGTCATTCCATATTAGTTGTCATGACATAGGATTAAGACACTTATCATGATGTTGTCTAATCCTATGTATCACTCTCTCACACATTGTATATCTATGAGTTATTTGAATTATCTAATAGGAATAACATTTATTCATGTCATATTGACCTTCTCTTTTCATTGTGCTTTCCTTTGGCCTCTAGATCTTGGATGGCTATCTATCTCCATATCCAAATATTACATGGTATTAGAGTGATTTGGTTGCCTTTGGTTAGTATTTTTTAAGAGATATTGAATGAAAATCTTGGTAGATATTGAAAATTTTACTATGCTCTTTTCTTTCATTGAATGATGATATAGAGAAACACACAAAATTGATAGAAATATTAGATGCTAGGGGGGTTTATTTTTGTGGCTTTGTATTGTAGGTTTGTTTTGGAGTTGGTGCAAATTTGAGCTCACCATTAAGTTTAGGGTATTTGAGAAATTTTTTCATTTTGTTTCATCTAAATCAGGCATATGAGGCCAAATCTAGATGAGGTTTTGAAGTTGGAAAGTGGTTGCCAAATTGGGAGGTAGCTACAATTTTGGAGCATTTTGGGTCAAAACAAACCCTGTTATCACATCCAAAAGGCCCAAAACCCTAATATTGATTTTCAAACCATCAAAATCAATTTTTTTTGCTAAGATCCATAAAAAAAAATTATCCCCTTCTTGGTTATCTATATGACCATATAGTCATTGTGCAACTATTAATCCAATATGATCATAATTTTTTCAAATAATTAGGATTTTTTTTAAAATTTTTTTAATTTTCTAAAAATTACATATATATATATATATATTCAAATTCATTTTTTTAAATTTTTTATCTTTAATTAAAAATTAAAAAATATATAATTTGTAGATCTACATAATTAGCAGACCTGCATAGTTTGCAGACTTGCATATTTTGCAATACTACACTAGTCATTGGGTTGCAGGTACCATGGTACCTGCAAGTGACCACTAATCCTACCACATGGATCATGTTGTTGCAATCATGCCACTCATATACCTTGCCTATCAACCAAAAAATATATTATTTTTCCAAAAAATTCCAACCAATAAAACAAAATAATTCATTAGATCAGTCAAAAATTCCTTCAAAAATCGATGACAACATATTCTTAACATATTTGGGTAGGAAAAATATATCGACCAAACATTCCAACAGAGGGAATATTTTGATTGAACGAGCATATTCACTGTTCATGTCAACATGATGTCAGTATGTCCTTTTTAATCCCCCCCCCCCTCTCCACTTGTATATTGTGTTTGGAAGGTGATTTTCAAATGCTCATAACTTAGACTTAAAACCTCCTTTTTTTGAGCAATTTTTTTATTTGGGGAAGAGTTTTGTGCTCTTCACAATGGTGTAGATAGTTTTTTATTTTGGTGTCTAGATTTTACATAAATTTTAGATTCTCATAGGTGTTTCCAAACCATTCTCATTTTGGGAACTTTTGGGGCTCCATTCTTGTTCCTAAGGCAACATATTTGGGTGCAATTTTTTTGAAAGTGAATAATTTTTTTTGTAATTTGTAGTGGTGATATTATATTTATCTCATTTTGTTAAAAAGTTGTACTTTGATTTTGTGGCCAAATTTTTCTTTTTTATGTACCAAGATCAAGACCACTTCATTGTTTTGGGCAAATGACATCTATAATTGCAATAATCATAAAGTGTCAAGCTCATATTTTTGCTGGGGGGTTTTGATTGAGTAATTTTTTTTTTTTGGGGGAGTAGTGGGATATTGTAACATGCCAATAGTTCACATAAGTAAATTTCCTAAGTTTTAAATTTAAAGTAAATAAACTATGTTACTTAACCATTGCCATACTTTTTTTGTTTTTTTAATAAAGAACAAATGAACATAAATGACATAACAATAACCAATTTGATTTCATTTCCAAAATAATATTTTTCATATTACAATATTCCAAAGATTTTGTACAAAGGACAAACATAGCTCAACCGAGATTCAAGCAATAGATATAGATGGTCTTGGAATCTCCTTTCAAATCTTAGTCTTAGTCACCTACTGTTCGGAGGAGAAGCATTAGTCAAGCACTTTTCCACCAACCACGGAATCAAATGCGGTCCCTCGCACATCTATCATTCGATAGATGGCCCCACCCTTTGTCAAAGAGATTGGTGGAGTAACCTTGTAATGACAACCATTATGAGTCTAATGTTGTGTCCTACATAGCTAGAAATTATAGACTCTACAATCCTGAACTAGCATGTATAAATAGATCATGGTGAATTGATAGTGGACCCAAAGTAAATCACACTACTTTGGCCAAAGTGTTCTCACTCAGTACTTCGAGTGACAGTCACCCTACTCACATACACTACTCAAGCTTGATTTGACTTAAGGCCATTATAAACTAAGCATAGGTAATTTCCTTCTATAGGTACTCTTTAACCTTAGAAACAACCTATTCCCTTTCCCCAAATCACAATCGTATTTCTACCCACAAAGCATTAACATAAGTTACCCTCCCTTCAATGGATAATCAAATCCTAGTTGTGACTTATGAGCTATCTAAATAAATTATTTATGACATTGCAATTAATAACCCTTAAGCTATCCTTGTTTCATCATTCCTAGTATATTATACTACTAGAAAAAAAAATCTCCTTATTATGGAGTATATACAAACACTTTAATGGAAAAGCATAAAACAACTTCTTTTCCTTTCCATAAGCAAATACTATAATTCACTAATGCAAGCATTCTCAAGAAATTCCAAAAAAATCAATCAAGTCATTCATTCTTTCATAACAAAAGACTTATAAAAAGGAAAATAGATTATCATGCTTGTAATTCACTTAATCCAATAGACGGATATGATTCTCATCCTTCTAATGACAGATTGTTAGGATCCTCCTCAAATTTCTATATTCACTCAATGCTATATCTCACTATAATCTATCTCTATGCTCTCAGATAATAACTCTGTCACAGAAAATTACAGCTCCAGAATAAAAGAAACATAATGAAACTAAGAATGTGCATCCAAATGAGAGAGTTGTCTCATATATTTATACTAAATAATGAGACATTGATTCCTAAGGAAATGGTAAGTCGGTTGACACCATTCAAGCATGTAATTCAACTCAGCATAAATAGAAAAAGGTGACAAAATTCTAAGTAAATACTTAGCTTGGTAGTCAATAGATCGACCTCCTTGCATGACAACAATACTTGACTAAACAAACATGCACATGTTCTAAAGATGACAAGAAAATTGCAAGTATGGAATACTTCTACAAGAAATAGAACATTCATATTATGGCACCAAGTTTTAGCAACCTCCCTATTCTTTTTCCTACGGGTTACCCAAGGAAACAATCAACATTCTATTGGAAATGTACATAATTTTGTCGACTCAATCATAGGCTGGTTGATTGAAATACTAAGGATGAATCGACTCCCTTATAACAAGTCTTAGAATGTGCTTTGACCAAGCACGTCTTACTTGTTGTAGTTTATCCCCTTTATTCATGTGTTTTAATTACTTTACATAGCAGAATTAATGTTAAATATTCCCATCGCCTTTTATACTTTTGGATAATGTGTTCCATTGTATAAGCAATGTGCTACTTTAAAATAGAGATGCATTTATATTATATTGACCATGACTTATAAACTCCAAATCAGCCTTTATCTTTTGCACAATATATGTATAAATTGACCTCTAATACTTTGCATAATATATATACAAATTAGCCTCAAATACTTCCTATTTATAAATATATATATATATATATATATTATATAAATATGTGTGTGTATATATTCTAATATATATATATATATATATATATATATATATATATGCCATGTCAATTAAATATGTATAGATTTTATATTCAAATCTTATATATATTCCTCTATGTACATGTACATACATATATTGATATATCTGTATGGAAATTTCCATTTTTCACACATACATATATACAGACACATGTATACATATGTATATATCTTATATATATACATTCAATTACACAATCAAGCACATATACAATTACTATCTTATTTATAGGAAATATGCATGTGATGTATACATATATACATACATGTTACATTGTCCCTTTGATAACACCATGCTCATAAGCAACCCATTCATAAATGTGCATAGGTACATCTACCTATGTACTCTCATGTATGTGCTCCTCCATGCGTATGGTCTATTTTTGACATGCATACACATACATATATATACATTCAACATATGTTCACCTCATCAATCAAGCATAGTAATATAAAGAAGAACCCATAAACTCCAAAAACATAAACATAATCCAAGAATTCACTCAACAGTAATAAGATCCTTACTAATGAAAACATAACATACTAAAGGATGACTTACCAATTCCCAAATCTATGACTCAACTCAACCATTCTATTGTGATTGTGTGTATAAGCTCAGTTAGGTTTTTTTACAGGTTACCCGACCAAGTTCTTCTCCCTGAGTTATAATTCCCCTCGCTCTTGGAGGATTGAATATGAACCTACATCAAACTTAACACATTTCTATGGCAGTCAGTCATTCATCAAAAAGAATCATTTGCATTTAATAATTTTCATAGTTAGAATATCTAATTCAATAACCATTCATTTCAATATATGCATTCCATCACATAGAATTAAATGAAATAAACATTTATTCATAATTCTTTGATAACAAAGTGAAAGCACATATATTTTTAATTGAAATTCTAAATACATTCACACATGCAATAATTTACCCTAGCATAGTAATAGTAAATATGTAAACACACAATGGGGTCTGACATACTCCCCCCTTGTGAACCATCATCCCCAATGATTTTATGTGGCAAACATAAAAAAAAAACAATAACAACATTGTTTTTCAAGTACTTTCAAAAGCATGTGAAATATGTTGAAACTTTTGTTGTATCTCAGCATAGTATTCCCAAGTTGTAGAATCTTTTGCATACTGGTCCCACTGGACTTTGCACTACAAAAATTCTTTGTTACATAAGCGAAGCTTATGCATTTCGAGCACCTTGATAGGCTTGATTATTACCACTTCATGGTCCTATACTTGTAAAGTATTCCAATCAATTACATGATTATCTCCTGGTATACACTTCTTTAGGTAAGAAACACGAAAGACATTATGCATCTAGGAAAGAGTAATTGGAAACAAAATTTGGTAAGCTATATGATTCACTTCTTCATGATATCAAGAGGTCCTACATAGCGTGAAGCTAATTTGGTTGACTTTACAAACTTGATGGAACTCTTATGAGGTTTTACCCTTAACAACAGCTTGTGACCTAATGCAAAATTTTGAAGTACTCACTTTGCATCTACATAGCTCTTATGTCTATCATTGGCTTCAACTAACCTTTGCCTAACAATCCTCACTTTTTCTTCCATTTCAACCAACATTTTTGGCCCAAGACTCACTTTATCCTCAATTTTATCCCAATTTATAGGGATTTGACACTTTCGACCATAGAATTATTTGAAAGGAGCCATCTTTATTGCAAAATGGTAAGAGTTGTTATAATAAAATTCCACTATAAACAAGTAATCTTTTCACTTGTATTGTTGATCCATGCAATACATTATAAGTATGTCTTCAAGTACTTGATTCACCATTTTTGTTTGTCCATCCATTTTTGGATGATACACTGAGCTTATATTTAGTTGAGTCCCAAGTGTAGAAAATAAATTTTTCCAAAACCTTGAGGTGACTTATGCATCCCTATGTGAGATAATCTTCTCAGGAATTCCATGTAGTCTAAACACTTCTTGAATTAATTTTTGTGCTATAACTGGGGCTCCTTCAGTTAGATTCCCAAGTATGAAATGTGCTACCTTAGTAAACTTGTCCACAACTAAAAGAATGGCATTGTCCTTATTTCTTGACATAGGAAATCCTTGCACAAACTCCATACTTATGAATTTCCACTTACTCTTTGGAATATCATGTGGGTATAACAAACCTACAAGATGATGATGTTCAAATTTCACCCTTTGACATTCTAGGCACCTAGCCACAAATCTAGCAGAAACTCCTTCCATCCCCTTCCCAAAAATATAATGGCTTCGCATCAGTCGACATTTTTGTCATACTAGGTTGTCTAGAGTATGGTGCTTCATGAACTTTCCATACTAGATTTCTTAACTCTTTAGAGTTAGGTGCATACTTTCTCCCCTTATACCTAAGTAATCCATTGGGTTCAAAATGAAATCCTTCATACCTTGCATCTTGTAGATTTCTCATGAGTGCTTTCTTAACTTGCATATAGTACTCATCCTCTTTGCATTTCTGCAACACTTGGCCTTTAAATTTGGTTTGGATTGTCACTATTGAGGCAATATGACATCTACAACTTAAGGCATTAGAAACTCAATTTTCTTTTCCCTTGATGTAGCTGGAATTGAAGTCATAATTAGATATCAACTCAACCATCTTCTCTATCATGCATTTAGATTAGGTTGATTGGATAGATGTTTCAACCCGTGATGATCGATTTTCATCTCAAAGGTCTTTCCCAAAAAGTAATGCCTCCACATCTATAATGCATGAACCATTGTTGCTTACTCTAGATCATGCGATGCATAGTTTTCCTCATAGGGTTTTAGCTTCCTTGATTCATAAGCAATTACTTGCCCTTCTTTCATTAAAATACCACCCAAGCCCTCTCCCGATGCATTTGTGATAACCAAGTCACCATTAAGAATTGGTACTTTCAAAATTGGGGTAGTAGTTAACTTCTCTTTAAGTAGATCAAATGCTACTTGGCACTTTTCTGTCCACTTAAACTTCTTCCCTTTCCTTTGCAAAGAAGTAATTGGAAAGGCTATCTTGGAGAAGTTTGAAACAAACTTTCTATAATATCCCACCAATCCCATAAAAATTCTTACCTCAGAGACATTTTTGGGCTTTGGCCATTCTAACACTACCTTGATCTTAGATGGATCGACTGAGATACCATTTTTTGAGATCACATGTTCAAGATATTGCGCTTTCTCTTGAAAGAAATTACACTTAGAGATTTTCCCATACAACTTATATTCCTTCGGTCATTGTAGAAATATCTCTAAATGCATAGCATGATCTTCCCATTGTTTGAATAAATCAAGATATCATCAAGGAAAACAAAGATAAACTTATATAGGAAATCCCTAAATATGTTGTTCATTAGGTTCATAAATGTTGTTGGAACATTAGTTATTCCAAATGGTAGAACTGTAAACTCATAATGCCCATATATGGCTTTGAAAGAAGTCTTAAAGATGTCCTCAACTTTAATTCTTAACCGATGGTATCTAGATTGTAGATCAATCTTAGAAAATACAACTCCCTTCATTTGATCAAAAATATCATCAATGTGTGGTAATGGATATTGTTCTTTATTGTAGCTTTGTTAAGCATACGATAATATTTGCGCAAACACAAAGTACCATCCTTCTTTTTCACAAAGATTACTAGTGATACCCAAGGTGATACACTTGGTCTTATTAATCCCTTAGATATCAGTTCATCTAGCCTTGCCTTAAGCTCCATTAACTTAGTTGTTGTAATTTTGTAAGGCACTTTGGAAACAAGTTTGGATTTTGGCACTATATCAATAGAGAAATTGAATACCCTTTTTAGTGGTAGTCTAGGTAATTCCTCTAGAAATACATCCAAAAAAATTTGCAATATAGGATATCTTTCCATATTTGTTTCTCTAGTTTCCATCATTTCACCTTCTTTCATTCTTGGTAACTCTATGGTCCAAAGTTGTCAAGATCGTACAAGCTTTTCCATCTTGACTCCAAATAACTTGCATTCTTTCTTCTTAGCCCTGAACAAGTGGATATTTGATGCAACTTGACCTCCCTAGGTATCCCTTGTAGCATCACTTGATTACCAAAATTATCCAAGCATTCTATTGTTTCGACATGATAGTCTACCTTGGCTCTATGTCTCCAAAGCCAGTTCATTCCTAGGATAACATCATAGGATCCTAAGGGTGCTACGTATACGTTTACCTCCGTAGAAAAACAAGGTAGCTCAATCCTAGCTTCAAACAAACATTGTTCCATCATTACTCTTGTCTGGTTTGAATATTCTACAACCCATGATTTTACCATATAACCAACTTTCCTAGATATTTGCTTTGCTATTCTAGGTGAAATAAATTTTTTAGTTGCTCTAGTATCTATAAGTATGGAAATGGGTAAACCAAATAAAATACATGGAGTCTCTATTGGAGTAACTTGATACTCTACTTGGCGATTTCTCAAGGTAGCATGAATCTTTTGTTGGAACGTCGCTTGCTAGGTAGGAAGTGGTTTTCCATAAGATCGTGACCCAGAGGACTTATTGGGACAATGTATAGCATAGTGGTCTCCCCCACATGTGAAGCATCTAGTTATCAGTCCTTTCTTCCTTGTAGGTTCACCAAATTTATTAGCATTACTTCCAACATTGTTAGCATTGCCACCATTGGAATTATTCCTCTTTTGTTCACTCAATTCCCTTCCATTATTTTGAGGTCATTTTCCCCCTTTTTTTTGCAAATCTTGCACAACTTCAAACTTATTTGGAGTTGGTTTGACTTGAGCTTCTACAAAATTCTTACGATTCCTATTCTCTTGGCAGATGGTGATAGCTTTGAGCTTTTTCTCCTATTTAACAAATTTCTCATACACTAGATCCATAGTGGCTAGACCATGAAAATATACCTCTCCTCCAATTTGGCTATTAAGCCCCATATAATGAATTTCCTTACGCTGAAACATTCATCCTTCCAATACATTGGTACATAGCATAATAGATGGGTAAAATTTTCCCAATACTCATTTACGAACATCTCACCTTGTTTCATACTTTGAAAATCAATGAGTTTCTGGTCAAAAAAGAGTTGGGGTAACCATCTTTTCTGAAATATTTCCACAAATTTGCTCCATGTAAGCTTCAGAGAACTAAGCCCGAGTTCCATTTTCTTGTTCATCCACTAGTTAGAGGCTTCTCTCACTAACTGATAAGATCCCTAGGATTCTTTCATGACCTCAAAATATTTCTCCATATGGATCAACCATGCCTCATCTTCTTCTCCACTAGCACTTCCTTCAAATTTGGGTGGGGTTATTTTTCTCATGTCCCTAGAAAGTTCAGTAGCCATACACTTCCTATTAGTTTCCTAAGATAGAGAAGGTGATTTCTCTTTCTCATGTTTATGGGTTTGTTCATGATCACAAGAAGAATTTTCTCCCTCATCCTCGTTATTTTGAACTACCTAGTCTACTCTATCCTTTATTCTTACTTCCTACTCTACTCTATCCTTTACCCTTACTTACTACTCAATATTTCCCAATCTTGCAAAGATTTTATCCAATTTAGCTTCAACACCCACCAGACCTTGCCTGATTTCTTGACTTCCTCTAGGATTGGTTCTTGTTCTCACCATCCTTACAAGAACAGATTATACCTGAAGGTTCATCCATATTAGATTCAATCATGTTCTTATTATCTTATGGAAAACATTTAAATGAGCATTCATTCACACATAAGAAATTTCACATAAGATTTAAGCTCAAACTTTTGATAAAAAAGTGATTTTATTATTCGTAAGGATTTAAATATCCTTTTAATTACATAGAGTGACTATTCATATAGTCAAGTGGAGAGTATCACTCGAATTCACTCTTTGACACATAACTTAACAAGGTATACCCCTCTAATTTTTTTCATCTCTCATTTGCTCATATCTATTGTAAAATGGATAGTAACCTTTAGATTTGTCATCTGATACATAGTTGTGGGAGACATAACCCTCATATTCCTTACTTAAGGAAATTACAATCACTTCTGACATAGGAAGGACTCTACAGTCTCTAAATATGAATGTTGGACTAACAGTCCCTTCTAAGGGCACATCCCTAGAAAGTGAAGGAATCAGACTTTGCTAGTGAGACTGGAGGTAGATAATTGTAATTGGCCTCCTCCTCATCCTTCTCTTTAGACTTCACTAATCTAAGAAGGAGTGTGACTGAAAGTTTTAGTATCGCTTAACCAGACAATATTTTCATAGTTGGTATCCTCTATTGTACAAAAAATGACCTCTTTTCCTTCATGGATTTTAGGTAGTGTTCATTCTTGATTACTGTCTTTCTTATAGCTAACTTGAGACGCATCATCTTGGCATAAAGAATTTCCAAACATTAGATAAAATTGGACAGAAAGTATGATGAGCTCATAGGTTCTAGAGCTAAACCTGGTAGCTCTGATACCACATGTAACATGCCAATAGTTCACACAAGTAAATTCTCTAGGTTTTTCACTTTCAAGTAAATAAACTATTACCCCTAATAATATGGGTGCATTGCACCTTTAAATTGTTTTTAAATAAACTATGTTACTTAACCATTGCCATTAAATTTTTCTTTTCTTAATAGAGAACAAATGAAAATAGATGACATAACAATAACCAATTTTTATTTCATTTCCAAAGTAATATTTCTCATATTATAATATTCTAAAGATTATGTATAAAGTACATACCTAGCTCAACCAAGCTTCAAGCAATAAATATAGATGGTTGAGGAATCTCCTTTCAAATCTTGGTCTTATTCACCTGCTGAGGAGGAGAAGCATCACTCAAGCACTTTCCTTCCAACCATAGACTCAAATGTGGTCCCCCGCACATCTATCATTTGATAGATGGCCCTACCCTTCAACAAAGAGACTGGTTGAGCAATCGTGTAACAAAAACCATTCTAAGCTTAGTGTTGTGTCCTACATAATTAGAACTTGTAGACTCTACAATCCTGAAATAGCATGCATAAATGCATAATGGTGAATTGACAGTGGAGACAAAGGAAATCACACTACTTTGGCCAAAGTTTTCTCACTCAGTACTTTGAGTGATAGTCATCCTACTCACATACACTACTCAAGCTCGATTTGACTTAAGGCCATTATAAACTAAGCATAGGTAATTTTCTTCTATAGGTAGTCTTTAACCTTAGAAACTTGTCCTATTCCCTTTCCCCAAAACACAATGGTATTTATACCCACAAAGAATTAACATAAGTTACCCTCCCTTCAATGGATAATCAAATTCCAAGTGTGACTTATGAGTTATCTAAATCAATTAAATAACTTTGCAATGAATAACCCTTAAGCTATCCTTGTTTCATCATTCCTAGTATATTATACTAATGATAAAAAAACTTTCCTTATTATGGAGTATATACAAAAAATTTCATGGAAAATAATGAAACAACTTCTTTTCCTTTCCATAAGCAAATACTATGCTTCACTAATGCAAGCATTCTGAAGAAATTCCAAACAAATCAATCAAATCATTCATTCTTTCATAACAAAAGACTAATAAAAAGGATAATAGATTCTCATGCCTGTAATTCACTTAATCCAATAGTCTAATATGATTCTCAGCCTTCTAATGACAACTTGCTAGGCTCCTCCTCAAATTTCTATATTCACTCAATGCTATATCTCACAATAATTTGTCTCTCCATGCTCGCACAAAATAACTCTATCACAAAAATTTATAGCTCCAAAATAAAAGCAATAGAAAAAAAAACTATAGAATGTGCATCCAAATGAGAGAGTTGGATCATCTATTTATACTAAATAATGAGACATTGATTCCTAAGGAAATGGTAAGCCAATCGACACCATTCAAGCATACAATTCGACTTAGCATAAATAGAAAAATGTGGCAGCATTCTAAGTAAATGCTCAACTTGGTAATCAATAGATCGGCCTCCTTGTATGGCAATAATACTTGACTAAATCAAACATGCACATGTTCCAAATATGAGAATCAAATTGCAAGTATGGAAGACTTCTATAGGAAACATATGCATTCATATTATGGCACCAAGTTTCAACAACCTCCTTATTCTTTTTCCTGTGGGTTACCCAAGGAAATAGTCAACATTCTATTGGCAACACATAATTCTATCGACTTAGTCATAGGCTAGTTGATCGACAAGTTGAGGATGAATCGACTCCCTTATAATGATGCTTAGAATGTGCTTTGACCAATCACATCTTACTTGTTGTGGTATATATCCTTTATGCATGCATTTTAATTACTTTACACAGTGGACTTAATGTTAAATATTCCCATCGCCTATTATCCTTTTGGATAATGTGTTCCATTGTATAAGAAATGCACTAATTTAAAATAGCGATGCATTTATATTATATTGACCATGGCTTATAAACTCCAAATCAACCTTTATATTTTGCACAATATATGTATAAATAGGCCTCTGATACTTTGCATAATATATATACAAATTGGCCTCAAATACTTCCTATATATGTGTGTGTGTGTGTGTGTGTGTGTACACACACACACATATATGTATATATTGATGAATAAATTTAATGCTATATATATATATACATGTATATGTGTATATATTCTAATATATATATGCCATGTCAATTAAATATGTATACATTTGATATTCAAATGAATAAGATCAAGTTAATATTTCATAAATAATATAGTTTGTATATATATATATATATATTCCTCTCTGTACATGTATACGTGCCTATACATATATTGATATATATGTATGGACATTTCCAATTGTCACACATACGTATATATCGACACATGTATACATATATATATTTGTATTTATCTTATATATATATATATACATTTGATTGCACAATTAAGCACATATACAATTACTATCTTATTTATAGGAAATATACATGTTTTGTATATATACATATATACATACATGTCACATTGTCCCTTCAATAACACCATACTCATAAGCAACCCGTTCATAAGAATGCATAGGTACATCTTCCTATGTACTCTCATGTATGTGCTCCTCCATGTGTATGGTCTATTGTTGAAATGCACATGCATACATATATATACATTCAACATATGTTCACCTCATCAATCAAGAATAGTAATATAAAGAAGAACCCATAAAATCCAAAGACATAAACATCATCCAAGAATGCACTCAACAATAATCAAGATCCTTACCAATGCAAACACATCATACTAAAGGATGAATTACCAATTCCCAACTCTATTACTCGACTCAACCATTCTATTATGAGTGTGTGTATAAGCTCAGTTAGGTTTCATTATTGGTTACCTGACCAGGTTCTTCTCCTTGAGTGATACTTCCCCTCTCTCCTGTAGGATTGAATATGAACCTGCATCCAACTTAACACATTTCTATGGTAGTCAACCATTCATCAAAAAAAAGCATTTACATAATACTTTTCATAGTTAGAATATCCAATTCAATAACCATTGATTTCCATATATATGTATTCCATCACACAACATTAATTCATAATTCTCTAATAAAAAAGTGCAAGAACATATATATTTTCAATCAAAATTCCAAATACATTCACGCATACAATAATTTACCCTAGCATCATAATAGTAAATAGTGATATCAAGTTTTCAGAATCCATACTGTTAATTCAAATTACCATTTTTGGATTTGATTGTGTATGAGATTTTGCATCAACGTTTCAGATCACACTTCGTGGTCCATCATCAGGATAAGAGATCTAGAGGAGAAGAAATGAATATTTTCAGACTAAAGCTAGCTTAAAAAGAAGTGGGAAGGTGAGGAAAGGGGGGCATGAAGTTCCAAGATAAGGAATAAGGTCAAAAATAAAAATGCAATAATGGAAGGGGGGAGGACTAGGCTAAAATTAAAAATAAAAGAAAATTATAATAAAAATTGAATGAAAAAATATAAGAACAGAAGACTAAAAAGACAAACACAATAAAGCACAAGAAAAGAAAAGGAAAAGAACCAAAAATAAAAAAAATAAGTTAAAAAGAAAGCAAATGCAAAGAGAAAGAAATGAATGAAGAGAAGAAAAGAAAGGAATAATAAAATAATAATAAGAAACAAATATTTTATAAAAAGGGAAGAGACAAATAGAAAAGAAAAGAAAGATACATTTTAAAGACACAAGAAAGAAGTTAAAACTAATGGATAAAAGAAAATGATAATAAAATAATAATAAGAAAATAAAATTTAAAAAAGAGGAGACAAATACCATTTTAAAGACAATTGAGAATAAAAGAAAGAAAATTAAACTAATGAAATGAAGAAAATAATAGAAATAAACTATAAGCATACAAAAGATAATAGGGCACGAAATTGGGAATGTATTTGAGTAATGTAACAACCAAATTTTGGCTGTCATGGTCCAATAGTCAAATTGTAAAATGTCAATAAATGGTCTTACTCGAGCTATAACTAGGGGTTTTCTTCCTAGTTCTTTCCCACCAGTATGCTCGCCTGAACCAGGATTTTGCATGGTAAAATTATCTATATAAATATTAATATAATTATAGTGGCTTGCCACTTTTTCCTAAAAAAAAAAAATAGAAATATACAAACGCAAAGGGGAAAGAAAGAAACTTATGAAGAAAATTGAGACTATAAATAGGAAAGTAATGCATAAATAAAAGAGGCCAAAAGAAATTAATGTAACAATGCAAATGAGAATAGGAAAATACAAATGCAAAAAAGAAAAGAAAGAAACACTTAAAAGTCAAATGAGTATAAATGAAAAAACAACTAGATAAAAGCAAAGGATAATAAAACAATAGAAGAAAATTTCATAAAAAGAGGAGACAAATACTAAGAAAAGAAAGAAACCCTTTAAACAAATGAGAATAAAAAAAATACAAATATAACTAATAAAATGAAGAATACAAAGGGAAGAAACTAATAGCAAACAAATGAGAATAGAATAATGCAAATACAAAGAGAAAAGAAAGAAACTAATGAAGATAAATGAGACTAAAATTGCAATGAATAATTCTAATGCAAAAATAAGGCCATGGACAAAGGACCCAAACATTAAGACAGGTCAAAAACTAAAAAATAAAAGCAATAGATAATAGAATAAAAAGAAAACTAGAAAGACAAAATAAAAAGAGGAAGACACAAATCAATGAAATAGAAGGATACTTTTGAAGGCCAATGAGAAATTAAAATAACTAAAGAAAAGAAAAAGAAGGACAAAACTAAAAGAAACTAAACTAAAAATAAATGACAAGATAAACAAGCTAAAGAAAGGAGTAAATATAACTAAAGAAAAGAAAAAGAAGAGAGATAAAATCAAAAGAACTAAACTAAAAACCAATATAAAACAAGCTAAAGCCCTAAAAAGCAAGGAACGAGAGAGGGGGGGAACACGAGGGGAATGGGAAGGAAGAGGGAAAACAAGAAAAAGGTTAAAAAAGGAGGACCAAGGGAGAATAACCTCAAGGAAAAGGGGGATAATTGAGCTAAAAGAGCAAGAGAGAGGAAGGAAAGACTGAGCAAGAGAAGAGAAAGACCAAGAGCTAAAGGAACGGGAGCGAGGAAGGCTAGAAAGAGCAAGGGAAGACAACACAAGGGAAGCACATGACCAAGGTCACTAAAAATGACATCTACTCAGTTTGGACAACAAGGGTTGCCACGAAAGGCTGATAATCCAACCATCATCACGATTAAGGTTAATGGGGTGATTGTTAATCTCAATAGCTTCCAAAAGTTTCCTTTTGAAATTTTTTTCCTCTTTATATAAAATATGTGTGCTTTCTAAATAGATGTGGTGTTTCGAAGAGGAGTGATTAGCTAGAGCCAATTTAAGGATATTTTCATGCTTAAAATCAACACAATGCTCTTTGATTCTTGTGCTAAAGGAACAACCTGTTTCTTGTAGTAACCCTCCTGGTTGCTAGTTGGACTCTTTAGTTTCTATGCTTTGATTTGATACTTTGATACTATGATGGTACTATTATTGTGTGATTTAGATAGTTAGGCATTTGATGATGATGTTATTCCATTAGTGGACATGATTATTTCATATGACATTGTGGTTGGTGATGTTAGTTGATTTTCAGAATTATATTATGATGCAGAGATTTTATAAACTATGTTATGAGATGAATTGTTAGTTTAGAAATGTTATTTTATCAGTTATATTATAATTGTTAGGATAGATGTGATGAAGGACAGTGTAACATCACTTGTTTACAAGTGCTCTGTTACACTGTGATTCCTTCTCACAATGCAATTCTTTAATTTTATATATGTATGCACATGTACACGACTTCGTTTGTATGCAGGGTTGCAGGTACATAGTCTCAATTCCACCTGCTTCGGCAGGATAGGGCAAGCACCAATAGCCCAACGGTTAAATGTTGAAACAGAGGTGACAATGAAGTCATCTCGAGTCCCATGTCAAAATGTCAAATTGAATGGTATTGCACATTCTTGTTGTTGTCGTTCTTTGTGGGTCATGTTTGTGTATTGTTGTATGTTATTGATGTTGGTATTTTATAAGTCGTGGTTTATTTTATTAAATGTTGGTAATAATTGTTTATTATAATGTTAGATTAATTTGTATGTAAATATTTAAATGTTTTATTTTAAAAAGTCATGTGCTAATTAAATATTAAATTGTGTTTCGTTATTTTAATTAAAATTATCCTATTGAAGATAATTATAAAACAAATAAAATAAATAAATTAAATAATGTGCATAGCAAATAAAACTTGCAAAAACATATTTAAAATAGAAATTATTGAAAAAGGAAACATAACTGGAATTAAATTAGATAGTTTCTTTTATATTAGTTTTTTTTAGAGTTTTCGAAAAGGAAAGATGCATATTTTATTTAGTTGCATAATTGTGAATTTTCATTCACGGGAAGATTGTGACAGAAGTTGAAAAATTAAAAAAAAAAATGTCTTCGAATGTAGAAATCTTCTGAAGTTTTCGAGAAAGGGATTTGCCAATCTATTACTGCATGTTTTGGGAAGGGTTTCTGAGAGAATATTAGATTTGAAGTTGAGCACGATATTCTGGAGAGGAGATTCTGAAGGAGGAATGAAAGTTGTTTGAGAAGACTGTTGGAATCAATAGAGCTTCATCAGATTCTCGAATAAGTGCAGGACTCCAGGTTTTATCTACTCCCTCTCTCTAGTCTTCTGATTTAAGAAAATAGGAAAATAATTAGATTATTTGGTGAAAGAAAAATGAAACCCTAGAAAAGATAAATTTATTGAATAGTGAAAATTACTGAAGGAATTAAAAAGATTGTCTATGTAAATTACTCTATGGATATTCTTTCAGATTGGCTGGGTGAAAATAATGTTGAGTTGTGAAAATAAACTATATGTTTTTTTTAAATTGATTCTGTAGTTTTTTGGAAAATATACTTAGTTTTCTTTGAGAACGATTTATTCTGGAATTATGAAAGTATATCCTCTATATATATAAATATATATATATTTATAAGTCATTTCTATGCTGTTCTTCTGTCCTCTGTACCTATAACTGAGATATTTGTTCTTCTGAGTTATATTCATAATTATATTATATATATATGTGTGTGTGTATATATATATACATATTTCGTATATATATATATAAATTAATTAATTTTCATGCAATGTTAAAAGGCCGAATAGACCGTCGAAATCCATATAAGGACAAAGGTTATTTGTAAATTAAATTTGATTTCTGTATTTTTTATAAAAAAATAAAGCTTTATTGAAATCAGATTTTTTTTAATGTTTAAATTTTATTGTTATGGGGTTATGGGAGGGCACAGAAGGCCGTACCAACCCCACCCCCCTGTGGCAAGGACTGTCACAACAGTCCATAGGATTGTTGCGTACAGTAGTCGTCGGACTGCTGTGCAGTCCGCGGTCATTGTATTGGCCGTGCATACCTATGTACTCTCTTTAATTTTTTTTAAAAGTTATTATTTTAAAATATTAATATATATATTTATTAATATATTTATATTTTTTAATGTTTGTGTATATATTAATTTATTAATATTTTCTTATATATTTGTTAAAAAAATAAAAATTAATAATATTATTTTTATTATTATTAATATATATATATATATTAATAATGTTTGTTTTGGATTATATTATAAAACGTAGAACTCCAGAAGTATTGAAGGATAAACAAAAATTAACTTAATCTTGTGATTGAGAATGAATTGGAATTAATGGTGCAACTTTGTGAAATTGATTTAAGTGTATCTCTTTCTTTGTGGTTTTGTTTTGGACTTTAATACCGATGTGGGAACCGTTGTTGATTGCGAAACCTTGTTCCAGAGGTTTGTTTATTTTGAATGTTATTCTCGTCTTGAATCTATTTTTGGAGTTGAAAACTTAATGGTTTATGCTTGGAAGGGTTGAACGGTTTGTTAAGAATTTTGGTTATGAGTTATTGTGAGAGGGTTAATGCCTCGCATGTTCTTGTTGTGGTATTATGCTTTTTATGTTATAGTTCAACCCTTGCCTAGTTTTGATTTATGTTAGGGGTCTTAGGGAGAGTGGCTCTTCGTGGGGACCGACGCCTCAAAAGGAGGAAGAGCTCAGGAGAACCCACGTAAGAGTAGTTAAACAAGTGATAACCTAAACAATAGAACTTAGGGGGAAGGGTAGTAAAACACACAAGATAATAAACATTGGATTCCTCGTCTGTGCATTAGGGCTATCATAGATTAATGATAGACTGAGAAGGCCATGGTCCGCAAAGTCGTAGTCCCATCTTCATGAGAGATTATCGGCTCCGCATGAGCTACCCTATGGTGCCGACGCCTCAGTTAGGAGAAAGGACCAGGAGATCCATAGATGGGTGTCAACACCTTAGTTGGAGGAAGGGCCAGAAAATCCCATGAGAGCTATGCGATGACACTCTCCACTGGACACCCTCGTGCATTATTTCTTGTCGCCTCTGGAATTGTAATCTTTATGTTGTTTTGGATTCTTTTGAAGTTGAGTTATGAATGTTCTTTGGTAACTTGTTTATCTGTTATTGCTTTGATATATTGTGATGTATTTCATAGCTTTATCTTTTGTTGTCTCGTAAATGTTGTGGATTATGTTGTTGTGTTATTGAGTTTGTACTTCGTTGTTTATGGAGTCGGTTTGACAATCATGGTCGAGTTAATTTCATTGTCACCTCTGAGCATGGGGATGAGTTATCTATAATTCACACGGTTGGGTGGAACGTGCTCCGCACCCGTTGGGTTCCCCATCAACGTCCTATCTTCTTAGCATTTCTACAGTTGGAGTTGTACCAGTGTTCACTTTGTAATTCTGATAATATTGTACTTTGTATCATCCCACATGTATGGGAAATGTATTGTAACTCATTATTGAGAACAAGTAATCCTATTTTTTTTAAATGATGATGTAATAGTTGGGATCCTTTATAACATTATTGTAAATGATTCATTATGATTGTAATATGTAATGTAGTGATACTTTCACTCTTGGTTTATGGATGTACCTTTATTAATGATTATTGTCATATAATTGGTTAAGTTGTTTAATAATTGTCTTTTACTTTTGTTCTTGTTGTGTTGCGATGTGACCTCGCGTGCCCCAGAGAACTAAGTGTGATAATGTGATGTAATGTACAATGTGATTATGGTTTTATGTTATTTGCATGTTTAATTTAATTGTTTAAAAGAAATAAATTATTTGCATTGTGTGTGTTCTCTGGGGTTTGCTCGACGGGCATTACATTTCTCCTATATAAGGGGTGCCACAAGAACACAAGACCTTGTAGACTCTTGAGTCAAGGGGGATATCTCGGGGATCTTTGAGAGAGGGAATACAATTTTTAACCATCAAAAAAGGTTTGAAAGCACATTTGAGACCTTTTTTGAGAAGGATCTTGGAGATTTTGTGGGAAATTCCTTCAATATAGGGAAGGGAAGTGATAGGGAGGACTTCAAGTTTTTGGGGAATGGAATTGGAATAAAAACTCACCTTAGCTTTGTTGAAGGCTCTAGAAATTTGTTTACTAGTGTACCCATTCAAACTGAAGACCTTGCATAGATGGGCTAACTCATCACTCAAATTTTCCTCATCACAAATCTGATGATCCCTCATGGCTAGAGTTTTAAGGATGCCATTTTTTGGCTAGGGTGGTGATGAGAAGAAGCTTGGAAGTAGAGGTCGGTGTGGGTCGCCTTGTGAAAGACTCGACGACCTAAAGAGCCATCTGACTTTTTGATGAGCAAGATATCAAGGAAGGGAAGTTGGACCTTGAATCTGATGGCCAACTTTACTTCCTTGATATCTTGCTCATCAAAAATTTGGATGACTCTTTAGGTCGGCGAGTCTTTCGCAAGGTGACCTACACTGACCTCTACCTCCAAGCTTCTTCTGATCACCACCCTAGCCATAAAAGTGGCATCTTTAAAACTCTAGCCATGAGGCCTTATTAGATTTGTGATGTGGAAAATTTAAGTGATGAGCTAGCCCATCTGCGTAAAGTCTTTAGTTTGAATGTATACACTAATAAGAAAATTTCCTCAGCCCTCAACCAGGCTAAGGTGAGGTTTTATTCCAATTCCATTCCCCCCAAACTTGAGGTCTTCCCTATCGCCGCCCTTCCCTATATTGAAGGACTCTCCCACAAAATCTCCAAGATCCTCCTCAAGAAAGGTCTTAGATGTGCTTTCAAACCTTATTCAACGGTTAAAAATCATATTCCCTCTCTCAAATATCCCTGGGATATCCTTCTTGACTCAGAAATTTACAGGGTCTTGTGTTCCTATGGAGCCCTCTATATAGGAGAAACAGGTCATTCCTTTAGCACAAGAATCAAAGAGCATTGTGTTGATATTAAGCATGAACGGATCCTTAAATCAGCTCTAGCCGATCACTCCTTGTCTTTGAAACACCACATCTACTTGGAAAGCACACAAATTTTATACAAAGAGGACAAATTTTTAAAAGAAAACTTTTGGAATTCATTAAGATTAACAATTGGGTAAAAGCAAGAAGTTGGGTACACGAAGAGGGGAAGTTTCGGCCAAAAAAAAATCTCGCAGAAAACGCATACGCATTATTAAAAAAATGCGTATGCATTTAGGATCAGGTACCTGATCCTAAAAAAATGCGTACGCACTATCAAATGCGTACGCACTATCAAATGCGTACGCACTATCAAATGCGTACGCGTTATAACGCGTACGCGTTATATAATGCATACACATTTTATAACACATAAAAATTAACTATTTAAAAAAATAAATACTTTTTAGAAACGCGTACGCGTTTTCAAATGCGTATGCGTTTTGAACTCAAAACGCGTATGTGTTTTAGAACGTGTATGCGTTTTGAACTCAAAACACGTACGTATTTTAGAATGCGTACGCATTTCTAAAAAGTATTTATTTTTTAAAATAATCAAGAAAGTAAGGAATGCATATGCATTTTTTAAATTCAAAATTTCCAACCCACATGCTGCCTCAGTTTTAGGCTTGAAAAAGGCTTGGCAATCTGAACCTTAGCCTTTGATCTACAACTAAAAAACTAAGGCAGATTGAAGAAGAATGTCCAATTTTGACAACATAAATGATGGACTTTTTTTCTGAATGAGTCTATAAAATTAAAACCCATTAGAGAACACAATGTCTACTTTCTAAATATATATTTTTTGTTAAAATTGGATTACGTTTGATATTTTTTAATTAATTTCTAAGAAAACTAGTCCTTAAACTTGAAATATCAGGTTTTTTTGATTTTTTAATAACTTTTTATTGGTTGATTTTCTTGTAAAAAAAATTATATGGGACCAAACTTTAGAAAATTCTCTACACAATGAAAAAAAAAAGAGTCAAAAAATATTTTTTTTAGGTCCAATTATGTTGTCTATACACGTTGATTTGAAAAAAATCAATTAAGGCTAATAAAAATTTAATTAAAAAAAAAATATTCAACCAAAAATTACAAAAAAAATCCAAACCAAACTTCATGTTGTTAGCTCTCTTTTCCTAAAAGGAATTAGCAAAATAATTTTATTTGGGTCAAAAAGTGTTGTCCGTACACCTGCTTCGTATGGTAAAAAAAAGGGACTTTTAAAAAATGGTTTTTATAGATCTTTATCAAAATGTAATTTCTATAAACTGGGTATTTTAATAATTTATATATTTGGAAACTAGATTCAAAATTATAAATTTCATATTAGTGAATTTTTTTAAGATTCATTGTGGAAGTGCCTCAATTTTTCAGTCCAAGTGTGACAAATTTTGAAAAACAACAAAAACATTTCAACTTTTTGAGCTTTTTGTGTACCCAACTTCTTGCATCAGCCCAATCACCCCATTAACCTTAATCGTGATGATGGTTGGAGTCTTAGCCTTTTGTGGCAACCCTTGTTGTCCAAACTAAGTAGATGTCATTGTCAATGACCTTGGTTGTGTGCTTCCCTTATTGTGTTGTCTTCCCTTGCTCTTTCTGGCCTTCCTCTCTCTTGGTCTTTCTCTTCTCTTGCTTGTTCTTTCCTTCCTCTCTCTTGCTCTTTTAGCTTGGTTCTCCCCCTTTTCGTTGAGGTTCTTCTCCCTAGGTCCTCCTTTCTTAACCTTTTCTTGTTTTCTCTCTTCCTTCCCATTCCCCTCGTATTCCCCCCCCTCTCCCGTTCCTTTCTTTTTGGGGATTTAGCTTGTTTTATCTTGGTTTTTAGTTTAGCTCTTTTGATTTTATCTCTCTTCTTTTTCTTTTCTTTAGTTATATTTACTTCTTGCTTTAGCTTGTTTATCTTGTCATTTATTTTTAGTTTAGTTTCTTTTAATTTTGTCCTTTTTCTTTTCTTTAGTTATTTTAATTTCTCATTAGCCCTAAAAAATATCCTTCTATTTAATTGATTTGTGTCTCTTCCTCTTTTTATTTTGTCTTTCTAGTTTTATTTGTATTCTATTATCTATTGCTTTTATTTTTTAGTTTTTGACTTGTCTCAATTTTTGGGTCCTTTGTCCATGGCCTTATTTTTGCATTAGCGTTCTTCATCACAATTTTAGTCTCATTTATCTTCATTAATTTCTTTCCTTTCTCTTTGCATTTGCATTATTCTATTCTCTATTGTTTTATTATCCTTTGTTTTTATCTAGCTGTTTTTTCATTTATTCTCATTTGGCTTTTAAATGTTTGTTTCTTTTCGTTTTTTGCATTTGTATTTTCCTATTCTCATTTGCATTGTTACATTAATTTCTTTTGGCCTCTTTTATTTATGCATTACTTTCCTATTTATAGTCTCGATTGTCTTCATAAGTTTCTTTCTTTCCCCTTTGATTTTGTATATGTCTATTCTCTTTTGTATGCTTATAGTTTCTTTCTATTATTTTCTTCATTTCATTAGTTTAATTCTCTTGCTTTTATTCTCAATTGTCTTTGAAATGTTATTTGTCTCCTCTTTTGTAAATTTTCTTTTCTTTTTATTATTTTATTATCATTTTGTTTTATTCATTTATTTTAACTTCTTTCTCGTGTCTTTAAAATGTATCTTTCTTTTCTTTGTTATTTGTCTCTTCCCCTTTTATAAAATACTTGGTTCTAATTATTATTTTATTATTCCTTTCTTTTCTTCTCTTCATTCATTTCTTTCTCTTTGCATTTGCTTTATTTTTAACTTAATTTTTGTTTTTGGTTCTTTTCTTTTCCTTTTCTTGTGCTTTATTATGTTTGTCTTTTTAGTCTTTTTGTTATTATATTTTTTCATTCAATTTTTATTATAATTTTCTTTTATTTTTCATTTTATCCTAGTCCTTCCCCCTTCCATTGTTTCATTTTTATTTTTGAACTTATTCCTTATCTTGGAACTCGGTGCCCCCCTTTCCTCCTCTTCCCACTCCTTTTTAAGCTAGCTTTGGTCTAAAAATATTCATTTCTTCTCCTCTAGCAGACTCTTATCCTAATGATGGATCACATAATGTGATCTGAAATGTTGATAAAAAAATCTCATACACAATCAAATTTAGAAATGACAATTTGAGTTAATAGTAGATAGGAAAAACACACAATGGGGTGTGACATATATTCTTGTCTTTGTGGTTGAATTCCTCTTGATTTGTGTTTTTTCCTTCTTGTTTCATCATGGAGCAATCTTCAATTCCACTTCTAACACATGTTAACTATCCTAAATGGAAATCTAAAATGAACAAATTGCTAAGAGTTAAGAGGTTGTATAGGGCAGTCCATAGGCTTGATGGTGAACTGAAATATGATGAAGCTAAGAAGAATAAGTGGTTGAATAGTTGTGAAGAAGCCAATGGCTATTTGTTCTTGTATATCTCTATTGATTTGTTGTTTCACATTGAGAATTTGGATACACCCATGGCTATGTGGAGTGTATTGCCAAAATTACTTGGACAAACAAATAAAATTAAAGGGTATTTGTTAGAGAATAAATTAATAAGGCTCAATACATGTAATTTTGACAAAATACATGATTTCATTACCAAATTCAAGTCACTCATAACATAATTGAAGGATTTTAAAATTGAAAAATCTTATCTAAAAGGGGAGATAAGAAACTAATAAAAAGCTAGAGGCCAATAACCCTCTTGAACATGTCCTACTAAATTCTAGCCAAGGTAATGGCCTTAAGACTAGTCAATATCTTACCTAAGTTCATCAACAACACTCAAATTGGATTTATTAAGGGTAGGTACATATTGGAAAATCTAATAACAAATTGGGAGGCTATGGAATGGTTGAGGTGTTCTAACTAGAATTTTGCAATTCTTTTGTTAGACTTTGAGAAAGCCTATGATAAGGTTGATTGGCCCTTCCTAAGGGCAACCCTTGAAGCCTTTGGATTCCCTATGATGTTTTGTAACATGGTTGACACCCTCCTAAAAGATGTAGTTGCTTAGGTTGATGTAAATTGTTCAATCTCAAAATAATTTGACCTAGAAAGATCCATCAGATAGGGATGTCCCCTAGACCTCACATTATCTTCATTACTTGCTTAGGGAGTAATCTCTCTCCACAGGTAAGAGACATTAGGCTTCCTGACCAAAATGAATTAATCAATAAACAATTTATAGACAACACTACATTTTTTTTAGAATTAGAGGAAAATAATATGGAATCCTTGATGAACAAGCTAGACATTTTTTTCCAAGCTTCTGGTAGTAAAATCTCCATTTTTAAATCCAACATTCTTGGTTAGGATGAGTCACCTCTGGAATTGATCAAAAAGTATGACTTTCAGTGGGGTGGCCCCAATAAACAAGGTACCTTGGGATACCTTTTGCGGTCAATCCTAACTTAAAATAAATATGGTTGTGGATAAGTAACAAAATATTTAAAAAAAAGATTGAAGGATGAGACATAAAATATCTATCTTTAGCTAGGATTTTGGTTTGTTAGAAGATCCTTTCTTCCTACGACATCTACTTTGCATTAATTTGGATTTTTAGCAGCTATTAGGTAAACGAAATCGAAAAAAGAATCCAAAATTTTCTTTGGTTTGATGGTAAAGGAAAAAAAAAATCACTTGATAAAGTGGGAATGGTGTTGCACAGATAAAATTCATGGAGGGATTGGCCTAAAGGACTTAAGGCTACACAATATTTCCTTGGCAACAAAATGGATTATCGAGGCTGTAGAAGGTAATGAACCCTGGAAGGTGCTAGTAAGGAACAACATTCAATTGGCTATCCCCAATAGGCTAAGACATGGAAGGGATTTCTAGTTTGTGATATTCTCATGAATAAATATCCTAGGTCCCCAACTGGTTCTTTAGTGTTTAAGTGTATTTTTCCAAAGCTTGGGAGTTAGTTAAATCTAAAGTTTCTTGTAAATTGAATATCTCAATAAATAGTGATATTAACTATCATTCATGTAGTTACATTTGGTGGAACTTGGTTCACAAAAAACCTGTGGCCTTGCTGCAAGGTTGTTTTGCTAAAACATGGAGTCTAATGGACATTCAAACTTTTAAAGATATTCTTATCAATGGTCAAATTAAGAGCTGGGATAATCTTATCTTTGACTTCAACCTTCTTATTTCCAACTTAAGGACTTACAATACCCTAGTTGAAGCCTGCAAATAGGTGCACTTCCTTGTTAATACTGATAAGAACCTAGATTTATCCTATGATCTTGTCTAGAAAGATAACACTAGGCTAACTAAGGTCAAAGAGAAATCAATCTATAAATAACTAACCAGCCCAATTTATGTTACTGAGCATGCTAACAAGTGTTGGGGGATTGACCTCCCTAATGATGTGTGGTATAAAACCTTTGGGTCTATATGGCATAACATTAAAGAGCCTAAGAAGGCCTATTTTAGATGGTTCATTTTATTATATAAGTTACCATTCAAAATTAATTATGTTGATGTTGACATTTGTAGTATATGTAGGACTTCAAGCTGACTATAAAGCATATCTTTTTTTATTATTTCAATGAAAAGGAAATTTGGAAACTCTTTTGTAATGATTTAATGATTTGGGATAAAAATGATAAGATCTATTGGAAAGATGTATTATTCAATACTAAGAAACTAAATAAGGAATTTCATATGTTCTAGGATTGCTTATCTACTGAAATATTATGGCACTTATGGAAGGAAAGAAATGCAAATAAGTTCCAAGGGTGTAAAAGGGTGCTTATTGAGTCATTGAAATGACTCACATTCTATAAAATTATTGTGTAGGTCATTATTCATTCGGAGTTTTCCATGGAAAAGTTTCTAAATTTGTTTAGTGAGGGCTCAGTGATAGTCTTCAAAGAGGAGGTGAAATGTGAAAATGCTCACCACTGCAATTAGGAAGAGGCTAGTGTTTTCCTTAGAGCATTGAACATATTGTAGCATATAAAATTGTACTCCCTTGTAGGTGATAGTACAATGTCATGCTTAGTTTGGACCTATTTTAGTGACCTTTTCATTTATGCATTTTTAGCACCTCCTAAGTAGGCCCTAATCACCTAAATTATGCATTATGAGGCCTATTTTATCATTTTTTGACAAAATTGCAAGAATTGAACAAATGCAATCAATTAATGCTTTTCCCTCGATACTTTATGTCCTTGGAAATAGGGATAGGACCCATATACCCATGGGCATATGGTTCCCCTATCTTTTTGGGGACTAATTTTTAATGTGTTCGTGTAGGTATTTTAACATTCAAATTTCAAATGTCAGCTTTTAGGGTCTAATCTTTAGGAAATTAGAGAAATTAATTATAAATAGCTATTATTTTCACCATTTCAAAACTAGAAAATTCAAGAAAGCAATAATCAAAGTCTTGGAGAAGCATATTTTTCCATACACATTTGAATTTGTAGGTCTTCAAGCATATTTGTTGATTTGATCAAGCTTTATCTCATGATTTGAGGTTGATGCCTATAAAAGAGCATGGTGGATTCTAGGTTTGGGAGATGCATTTGGTCATTTCCATCAACCTAATGACTTATTTCCTAAGTGTTCTCATCTTCAAGCTTCTTTCTACTTGCATCCTAATGCAAGGTATCATGTCATTTTAGATTTACTAGGGGTGTTTAACTTCTTACAAGGTAGATCTTGTCATTTAAATATAGAAATATCTCTCTAACACAATTGAGTAGGGTTTCTTTACATTTTAGCTTATAAAAACCTTAAAAACACTTAAGGTTAGAGAACACACACTATTTTCTATCAAATATTTGGCTATTTTTGAGGGTGGAAATACCAAAATAGGGGCCTGACTAAGGAAACTCCTATATAGCCACTCCCTAGAATCTATTTTGAAATTTATTGTAGGTCTAGATCCAAAGATAGAGGTTTGTAGGGAAAAAAGTAGAGAGTAGACAAAGAGTTACAAAACCAAGTTTTGAAGTTCACACAAGGCATACAAGGACCCATATGCCCCTTGACGACCCAATCCTACTACAACACTTAGATCCCAATTTTTATGATAGGTAAACATCGTTCATCATTTCTTAGACTTGCTTGCAAATTGTTGTTTTCGTCTGTGTATTTTTGGAATATTACATTTTTCATATTAACCTAACAAATTATTTCCAATCCATTTCTAATCCATTTCTAAGGATTAAAAGGATCAGATCCAAGTTTGATTGATTCACCTTTATGGTTGAAAGTCAATTAAAACACCTTGTTGATTTGCATCCTAATGTACTATTAAAAAAGGAGGTGATTGATCCTAGGTTTTATGCACTAAACTTAGGGTTCCCATTTTCTTATGATACATTTTGGTGAGCTTGACAACAATGCAAAGTGCTAAAGTAAATCATAGGGAAAAGCTACAGACAACTCACCATTGGTGTGACTGTTCCTTGCTTGACCCCTACTCACAAGATGTCAAGCCTTGGGGTTGGTATGGTTGATGTCTTGGCATCTTCACTCCTCTGCACAAAGGTATCTCTCTTAGAATCTTCAAATAGTAAAAATGAAAATGATGGTCAAAAAGTTGATTTTTCACTAGTATATTGTAAAATTTTGTACCTGCATATATCATTCAATTCACTATTGTGGGGGCTAGTGAACTCTAATTTTTATGTCGTCTATATTATGTTGGATTCATAGTTTTGTCCCCAATCACATCCAATATTTTTTGATAGCTGGTGTTGTGATTTCATGACCTATCATAAACATTTCCATCACCAAGCCTTGAAATTTGATCTGGTTAGATTGTTACCCTGATTCCATCTCCATAAAGCAATTGTAATTATGGGGCATACATCTACCCTCAATTTTTTTAACATGTTTGTTTGAAAGGATAAGATGATTTTGAATAGCTAGCAAATTAGTTTTGCAAGATGCAGTTCCTAGCATTATGGTTTTGCAAATGACCTATTTTAGTGACCTTTGTATTTATGATTTTTTAGCGCCTCCTAATTAGGCCCTAATCTCCTAAATTATGTATTCTAAGGCCTATTTTATTATTTTCTGACAAAATTGCAAGCATTGAACAAATGCAACCACTTAATACTTTTCCCCCAATATTTTGTGTCTAGGGAAATAGGGCCAAGACCCATATTTCCATGGGTGTATGGGTCTCCCTATCTTGTTGGGGATTTAATTTTAATGTGTTGGTGTTGACCAGTATTTTAATATTCAAATTTCAAATTTCAAATGTTGGCTTTCAAGATCTAATCTTTGAGAAATTAGAGAAATGTCTATAAATACCTAGTCTTTTCACCATTTCAAAATTAGAAAATTCAGGAAAGAAATAATCAAAGTCTTGGAGTAGTATATTTCATCATATGGGTGATCCCGTGCAATATTGGTTTACACTTTTTGGCCAAACTGGACATTGAACTAATTTTTTTTAACTAAACCTTCACTTTCAGGCACCTATAGCTACTAAACCATGAGGAATTTGAAGATGATGCAAACTAGTGATTTGTGACATTTTGTCTATAGATTCTAAATATATTTTTTAAAATTTTGGAATCAAATTGCATTTCTTTTTCCATCTCTTTCAAAAACTCATTTTTAACAATAAACACCACTTTTAAAGAGTGATGTTCACCGTAAACAACTTAACTTTATTTCTATGAAGGATAAATTTCTATTTTTTTGAATTTAGCTTTGTAACTATAATATCTAGCACGTTCATTTAGTTTCATAGTGTTTTATTGAATTTTTTTTTCTTAATTCAATTTTGAAGTCAAACTAATTATAATTTAGACATAGGTGGACCGTATACAACATAAATTTTTTGTATGTATCAAATTTGTTTTTTTGGTTGGATCAAGGACATCAATACCTGGCACGAACATATTTTTCATATTTTTTTTTGATAATCTATTATTTTTCCACATGTGCAGAACAAAGAGCTTGATTTTTGATGAAAAACCTATGTTTAATTAAACTTAAAAAAAACATAATAAAACCAAAATATATTAAAATTATATTTGATGGATAGTTGGTTTTGTGAAGTTGATTTAGAAAATTGCTAGGGGAGAGGGAGAAGGAAAAAAGGGGGGGTTTGAGCAAACCCCTTGGACCCCTTCAAGCAAAGGGGGTTCGCTCAAAGGGGGGTTCACTCAAACCCCCCTTTTTTTGCAATTTTCATTTGTTTTCATTAAAAAAACGTGCAAACAAGGGGATGACATCACTGTTTTCTCAAAGGGGGTTTGAGTGAACACCTTTTGGGTTCATGCAAACCTCCCCCTTCAAGTGAATCCTAAAAATCCAAAAAAAAAAAAAAAATGGAGCTTTTTTGCAATTTTTCTTCATGAAGGGAATTGTAAACTAGTATTGTGGGATCACCCATGCACATTTGAATTTGTAGGTCTTCAAGCATATTTTTAGATTTGATCAAGCTTTATCTCATGATTGGAGGTTGATGCCTATAGAAGAGCATGATGGATTCTATGTTTGGGAGATGCATTTGGCTATTTCCCTTAACCTAATGACTTGTTGAATCCTAAGTGTTCTCATCTTCAAGCTTCTTTCTACTTGTAGCCTAAAGCAAGGTATCATGTCATTTCAAATTTATTAAGGGTTTTTTACTTCTCCCAAGGTAGATCTTGTCATTTTCATATATGAATCTCTCTCTAACACACTTGAGTAGGATTTCTTTTCATTTTAGCTCATAATAGCCTTAGAAACACTTAAGGTTAGGGTACACACACTATTTTCTATCAGATATTTGGCTATTTTTGGAGGTAGAAATACCAAATCAAGGGCTTGAATGAGGCAACCTTCTAAATATTCACCCCCACTAGATCTATTTTGTAGATTTATGGAAGTCTAGATCCAAAGATAGAGGTTTGTAGGGTAGAAAATAAAGAGCAGACAGAGAGTTACATGATCAAGTTTTGAAGTTTAGACAAGGACTATAAGGACTCATATGCCCTTATGCTACCCAATCCTACTACAACACTTAGATCCAACCTTTTATGATAGGTACACGTAATCTTGTATCTCAAACTTGCTTGTAAATTATTGTTTTACTCTGTGTATTTTTGGAATATTTCATTTTTTATATTAGGTCATATAGTTCAATTAGGTTAATCATATCAATTTCCATTCCATTTCTAAGGTTCAAAAGGATCAGATCTAAGTCCGATTGACTCACCTTTATGGAAATGAAAGTTAATCAAAACACCTTGTTGATTTACATCCTAATGTACCTTTGAAAAAGGAGGTAACTGATCCTAGGTTTTATGTACTAAACTTAGGGTTCCCATTTTTTTATGATACACATATCAAGATGAGTTTCCTCCTAATCTTATTCCTTGTTTTCCTAGTACTTAATTTCACATGTTACTTTAGGTACTTCATTAGATATCAACCTTTCTTGTTTCCTAAATTTAGATACTTTGTTATATATGTACACACATGTGGTTGTATTGTTTGAAGTTTCAAGATGTGTTGTTGGAATTTTTTGAAATGCAAGTGCTTTTATTTTTTTAATTTCTTGAGAAAAAACATATTTGGAATTACACTAAAGGTTTTTTCTTACTTTATTTTATAATATTTAATAATTAAATGATTTATTAATCTTTTATTTTAGATTTTATTAAATATTGGTTAGGACCTTTTAATATCCATGTACACCATAGTTATATATTTTTCATCTAGGTGTCTTTTCTTACTTAATCTGGCCATTCTCACTTCCTACATGCCATCATGCTTTATAACACATGATTATTCCTCTTTTTCTATCTTCATTTGGTATATAAATATTTTGGACCTTGATCAATTAATGATGAACATTTTTTTGGTGAAACCAATTGATATATCCTCTACCCCTTAATTTTTGACCTTAGGGTTTAGTTTATGTATTTTATTTCAAATCTAATACATGTTTTATGAAATTTTAATCTACCCTTAGTTTCTATAATATTTTAGTATTTCCCCTCGCAAGTATGTTAATATATCATTATCCTACCCACTTTTCACTAAGGATAATATCATCAAAATATTTGAATGTTGTGTCTCATCCCCCTTCCTACTAACACATTTTTTTTGAAAATAATAACCTAGAACAACTATCAAATATAAAAAAATCCAAGAAAAAATAATCCATTGGTGTTGAACCCTTAATTAAAGAAATC
This sequence comes from Sequoia sempervirens, assembly GCA_007258455.2. Taxonomy (NCBI): domain Eukaryota; kingdom Viridiplantae; phylum Streptophyta; class Pinopsida; order Cupressales; family Cupressaceae; genus Sequoia; species Sequoia sempervirens. The sequence goes on from VDFB02281492.1 coordinate 247,274,725, forward strand.
CTTATTTATTTTTAAATAAATCATTATATCATAATTCTGATAGATCATTCCCAATCTAACAATATATTTTTTAGGATATACTACTCCCAATCTAACCCCTTTACATATAAAATTGATTTAGGGTACAACAAAGATATTATTATAATAATATACACATATTTTTCAGCTTAATTAGGAGAATAATCTCATTTATTTTGTTTTTTTATTATTTGTGTGCCTTACCTTCTTATTTTTTTTCTTATTTTTTTTTTTCATTTTTTTTTTTACTTATAACATATCATTGCATCATAGTTTTTCCATATCATGGTGTATCCTACATTATACTAAAGAAAGCATTAAGTTGCCCCTAAAGAGTTGTGAATTAATGTAATTTTCATTTCATGTACGAAAAAAAATGACTATCTTTTCAAACCATTCATCATATTCTTAAATTATTATTAATATTATTCTATCATTAATATTCATCACACTAATTGCATGCATTTATAATTTTAACATTCATATTTACAATATAATTAATATGCATATTTATATCCATTTATAATCCTCATTTCTATCATTCATCTTTCCCCTCAACATTCTTCATATCAATTCACCTTTTAGCTAAACTAATTCTATTTTCATTTTTGAAAGCCCACCCATGTGACTCCTACCCACCTACTCTCTCAAGGGGGCATCACTCTATTCCAATCTTAATGTTGGGGTATCTTGCCAATAGTGTTGTCCTACTAGGCATCTATAATTATCTTCTTTTAAATTCCATTACTTATTTTAGTCACAACACAAAAATGTACACCTAAAATATATCTCATTATTTTTTTCACCATATCTAATGCCATATTAACACAAAAATCATGACAATTAATTTCATATTAATAAATTCCACTTCCATATCACTAATTAGATAAATAATTTTATTATTTATTCAATTAATCCAATTTCTTCATTTATCCAAAATAAATAAAAATTAATCCACTTTTTCACTTATTCAAAATGAAAAATTAATCCACTATTATCATGTATCCAAATAAATAAAATAAATTTTATTATCTTCATTTATTAAAAAATAATAATTTAATTATTCACATTCTCATCCACAATTATAAAATAAATAAAAATTTTCATCTCAACCATTAATAAAAATAACACTAAAAGTCACCTATAATTAAAAAATTTATCTCAATCATTTTTGACAATTCATATTTAGTTTTAACCTAAAAGGTAACAAAAATTCAATAAGATTACCTTAATGCATCTCAACCATCTACTCGACATCAAATTTAGACCATTCATATTCTCAAGAAAAAATATGGCTATAGGAAAATTCATCACTGGTAACAATTCATCACTGGAAAATTCACCACCAACAATTCATTGTGGGGAAATTCACTGCGGTGGAAAATTAATTGCATTAACATTTTTTAATATATATTTGCAAAACTTTGAAATTTTTTGCAAAAGAATAATTTGATTTATGATAATAAAAATGATAATAAATGTCCTGAAAATTATTAAATTTAAATGTTTTGAATATATATATTAAAAAATGTTAATGTGTGACGTGAATTGCTTGTGGTGAATTTTTCATGGCGGCGAATTTTCCCATGGTGAATTGTTGACAATGAATTTTCCAGTGGTGAATTACTAGCGATGAATTTTCCTAATGCCAAAAAATCTATAAATATAACCTTAAACCTTCCATCCTTAAAAAAATTATATACAACATATTGCAAATCTTGATAAGTACATGCTACCAAAACCATGCCCAGATGTTGAGATACTGCAAAGAAATAATATATTGAGCACATCTAGGTAAAAAAAAGGTTTGTATTTGTTAATATTATAGAATATTTATTTTATTTAGCTCTTTTTATGAATTTGCAAGAGGAATCATATTTTATATTATCTAATTTCCTTTTATTTTGTTTCATGTATATAGTATCAAAAGGCTAATATCAAAATATTCCTTGAGTCAAAAGAGGACATCAATATATAATCTTCAAAGCTATGTGCAAGAATAAGAAGACACCCATAAAAGAGGATTTTCCTAATATAATATTGAATAAAAGAGGAAAATATCTGTAGGAATGAGAGAAAGAGAGAGGAAGATGAATGTACGAACTCAAGAGGAGGTGCTACAACACCATTTACTTATTTTAAGAAGGAAGAGATGTGTTGGTGTAATTAAATGTCTTGTACCTTGTCCTAGGTCATAATTACACCTTAGTTAAGTTTACTTAAGGACCACATAGGAGGTTGTTGGAGAATTTCCACTTTTGGTAGACTTGACATGTCACTACCTCATCATTTCCACCTTTTGTGGACACATCATGTGATTATCTCTCCACCTTTTGTGGAGTGATAGGTTTTCTTAGTTGTCTCATGTCATAAGATTACAACACTTGTCATAATCTTATGCCCTTCTATGTTCTCACCTTGGCTATATAACCAAGGGGTCTTTCTCATTTGTAATCATTCATAATCAGAATTATCATATCAATGACATTGAATACAGTTTATTCTTTTCATATTTTCTCTTTTTGTGCTTTCCATTTGGTCCATAGATCTTGGGTGGCAGCCATAGCCAATTCTAACATGGTATCAGAGCGGGTTGGGTGCCATTGGAGAGTCTTTTTCTAAAGAGAGATCCTAGATCTGAGGAGGTTCCGTTCATGGCTCTTTATTGCAGGTTCATATTCGAGCTTGCTGGTGCAAATCTGAGCTCACCATTGTGTCTGGAAGGTTCGAGAAAGTCGATTTTTCCTTTTGTTCTGTCCAAATCGGACATACGAAGCCAAATCTATGAGGGTTTGAAGCTGAAGAGTGGTTGCCAAATCCAGAAGGTAGCTGCAATTTTGGAGCATTTTGGGTCAAATCCGACCCTTCCATCACATCCAGAAGGGCCAAAAACCCTAGGATCGACTGTCAATTCATCCATTTTGAACAAGTCATCCGGTGAAGCAATTTTTTTTTTACCCGAGAGCCATATGGCCCCTAGGTCACCATAATTTCCGACGGTACGATTTTATTAAAAAAATAAAATGTTATTTTCTACGAAATAATTTTTCAAAATTTGTTTTAAATAATTTCGCAGTTTTTATACAAATTCATTTGGATTTTTTAATTGTAAAAATTAAATATATAAAAAAAAAGGGTTATAAAAAAATTTCTGAGTAGAAAAGTACTCTGCGTACCCTGTACTCAGAGTACCAAGGTACCTGCAGCCATGTGGCGTACCGCGGTGGCCCATGCGGGCCCCCACACTCCCGCGGTTCCCACCAGCCAGTGGCATCCATTGAAACCCGGCGGACTTTGAAACATTCCAGCCGGTCCATAAAAATTCCGGTGGGTATAAATCAAAAACCCAACACAGAAAGAATATTCGCCTAGAATATTCTCGGGAAAGATTCCGTCACATTCCGGCAGCCGGAGATTCTGAGAAGAATATTCTGTCAGCATCAAATATTTCAGGCAGGCGGTTAGTTTTTCGGTGATGGGTGTCAAACCATCAAATTTAACTTCGGAGATTGCTAACATCAGCGCCACATCATCAATTTTCAAAAAAAAATTCTGCTCACCATTGAGCTTTTTGTTTTTGCAGTCGAACTTTGAAGCTTAATATCTTGCTCATTCTGACTCCTTTTTTCGAGCATTTTTTTTTTATTTGGGCTAGAATTTTGTGCTCTACGCACTAGAGGAATCAGTTTTTGGTTTTGGTTCCTGGTTTTTCTAGAAATTTCAGATTCTCACAGGTGTTGTTGCTTCTTCCTCATTTTGAGAACTTCAGGAGCTCATAACTTGCTCCTACAGTAACATTTTTGAGTACAGTTTTTTTTGAAAGTGTATGATTTTTCCTGTTCTTCTCAATGGTAGGATCAGATTGATCTCATTTTGTACCAAAAATTGTACTTGATACTATGGCCTATTTTGGCATTTGTAAGCACTAAGATCAAGTCTAGCTTGTTATTTTTGGCATCTAGCAATTGTAAATGCACTAAATATAAAGTGCCAAATCAAATATCACTTGGGGGGTTTCTTGATTGAGTTATTTGGGGGGGTCTCTTGGTGCATTGTCTTTGATCTGTTTGCTTTGCTCTTTCATTCTCATGGATCATTCTAAGGTTCCTTTGCTCACATCATATAATTATTCAACATGGCATCAAAATGCATGGAATATACTAATGAAAAAAGGTCACTCTATATATGTTGAAAATAAGGTACCTGAACCTACTAATGGTGAGAAAAAGTTAAAATGGATGATCAAACATGCCAAAGCTCTTAGGTGTCTTCGTAGACTAGTTTCTCAAGATTTTTTGTTTCAGATTGAATCATGTAAAAATTCTCATGAAGCTTGGGAAAAATTGAAAACATTGTATGGTACAAAAGATGAAGTAAGAGGCTATCAAACTGATAATGATTTGATGAATCTTGATCCTAAGAACTTTTACAACATCCAATACTACATCACTAAGGTTAATGATCTAAAAGAGCAATGTAAATCATGTGGAATTGATAAGGACATCCAGTTGGTGTATAATACAATGAACAAACTTGGTCCTGATTATGCTTCTTTTATTTCTAGCTTTCATACTCATAGATTGACTATGGGGTTTGCATATACTACACCTTCATTTGCATCATTTTCTGAGATGTTGATACATGAACAACAAAAGCTTATCTCAATGGGTCTCATCAAGACTTCTAAATCTCAGGCATTGTTGGTTAGTCAGGTGAAAGAATTAGAATCAGATAAGAAGCATAAGAAAGCAAAGAATAATCAACATTCAGATCAAGTAAAACCACATTCAGATCAATCAAAGAAAAAATCTTCTTCAAAAGGAGAATCATCTAAGAAGGAGAGGCCTTTTGTGCATATTGCAAGAAGGATGGACATGAAGAACACTATTGTTATAAGAATGATATTGATGAGTTGAAGAATCTTCTCAAAAAGAATCACATTGATCTGCCTTCTAGAATGTCTGAATCATCTTCTACTCCTTCTACTTCAAAACAGTCTAAGAAGGACAAAGGTCAAACATCGGGATATAAAGGACAAGCTCTTTGTGCTCATTCAAGTCCAGGATTAGGGAGATGGCTTCTAGATTCAAGAGCATCTCATCATATGGCATCTTCACAAACTATTTTCTCTTCATTTCAGCCTTGTAGTATGTCTCCTATCTTGATGGGAAACAATACATATATGAGTGTAATAGGGAAGGGATCTATTAGCATTGGGGAGAACACTTTTCAGGATGTCTTGTGTGTTCCTCATTTGACGAACAATCTTCTTTCCATTTATCAGATTACACATGGTGGAGATGGGAGAATTGTGGAGTTCAATCCTGATTCTGTCATCATTCGTGACTTGGAGAGTTAAGAGATCATTGCTACTGGGGTGGTTGATCATTCATCTTGGTTGTATTCCTTTGCATAGTTTGCTTCTGATGATGACTTTGTTCATTCGACTATTGATCACATACACCATGATTCTGAGGAGACATTTGGCTTTTTGAACTTGGGTATTCTCACATCAGATCCAATACTTGAGCCATGCACTTCATCTCCTCCATCTACTGTTGTACTTGATGCTACTTGTGATTCAACAGTTTTGACTCCTAGTGATTTAGTGCAGTAGGACATACATAGTCTTCCAGATATGGCTACCTTGGATGACTTCCTAATAGGTATTTCAGACTTGTTCATGGAGTCTCATCTTGTGGATTTGGAGGACACCGTCAATAGCATTCATCTTCTCCTTGATGAAGATGAGCCTTCTTCAGTTGTTGTGAGGGAACACCTTGACCCTCTTGTTCATTCTCTACATGATCATTCTTCTCAGTTTGGCGTGAGTGTGGATTCTTTTGGACAACATTTGGAGGAGGCTTCTTTGTCTTTAGAGGGGATATCTTTGTCTTTGGATTGTGTTCTACATTCATCTCTACTAGATGTTGGATTGTCCTCTTCAGCAGTGTGGCCTAGAATGCCTGATTGGAGTGTGTCAGCGTTCGACATCGACATGGAGACACTTGAGCATGCTTCAGAGACATCATCATACATCATACATCTTGACATCTTGCATACATCCTTGGTTTTGTTTCTTCCTAAGGGGAGGAACGTTGTTGGGTGAGATTGGATCATCTTCAGTATTCAATGTTGAGCTTCTACCATTCTTGCAAGAGACTCAACATTGAGGGGGGGCTACCTTGTCTCTCTTCTACTTATCTCTTATGGGGGGGGTCTTTTTCCTCACATGGGGTTTTTACCTTCTCATTCTTCATTGAGAGTATTGTATTTCACTTTTTGTATTTCATCTCTCTTTTGAGGGGGAGTTTTTCCCATGAGGTTTTCTCCCTTTCCTCATTTGTGAGAGATTGCATTGATTGCATTGCATTTGTACATGGGTACCTAACATGGCCTAGCAGCTGGGACCCATATTTGCATCTTTGTGTCATTTGCATAATAATTCGCTACTCCCTAAATTGCACTTAAGGGGGGGTGTTGGTGTAATTAAATGTCTTGTACCTTGTCCTAGGTCATAATTACACCTTAGTTAAGTTTACTTAGGGACCACATAGGAGGTTGTTGGAGAATTTCCTCTTTTGGTGGACTTGACATGTCACTAACTCATCATTTCCACCTTTTGTGGACACATCATGTGATTATCTCTCCACCTTTTGTGGAGTGATAGGTTTTCCTAGTTGTCTCATGTCATAAGATTACGACACTTGTCATAATCTTATGCCCTTCTATGTTCTCACCTTGGCTATATAACCAAGGGGTCTTTCTCATTTGTAATCATTCATAATCAGAATTATCATATCAATGACATTGAATACAGTTTATTCTTGTCATATTTTCTCTCTTTTTGTGCTTTCCATTTGGTCCATAGATCTTGGGTGGCAGCCATAGCCAATTCTAACAAGATGAATATTTATTACCTTAAATTGTATTTTTAATTACATAAATAAAAAAGATAGAATATAGAATTGATATTAAAGGGAATTATTTAGTAATAACTATATACAAGAATAAAATAATTAATAGGTTGAAGAAGTTTCATAAAAAATGGCACAGGGTGGCGAATTGAAGTGAAAATTTGCAGGAGAAGTGAAAGGGAGGTGTTGGGGGGACATTGAAGAGGATAGCCGTCTAGGAGAGAATGCAGAAGTGGATGGAAGGAAAAGGCAAGCTGGGCACATCCCACAATGGGTGTTTGAGAATGGAACCTAGATGAAAAAATTCCACTCACATTACTACAAGATGGAAGGCCCTGTGATGCAAAACTATAACCAAGTGAGAAGGAGGACCCAAGGTGGTGGTTGGGGGAAGATTCCTGATCCAGGATGGAAGGCAACCAAGTGGTAAAGGAATAAGGAAAATTATAGTGTGCGAGACTCAAGGTGTGGGTGGTTTTGGGAAAATGGATGCCATGAAAATTTGTTGGATTCAAATTGGAGAAACAATGGTAGCAGCAATCAGAAACACACCAGCAAAGTCTACAAAGTGAAAGGTTTGGAAAACCCTATTCTAGGGAAAGAAGGAAAAATGAGTCAACAAAGTAGAGAAGAACTTGAATTTGGTAGAACAATGAATTCAAGAGATTGAGAGTTGAACAAAATAAAAGTGAATAGGAGTAAATTTCATAATAAATGGAAGGGATTGGATGTGGAAAATAGCTCGAGGCCATAGGGAAGCAAGCTATATTTGATGCCAATAGAAGTGATCGAAGCAAGAGTAACCAGACTAACAGATAACACATTGTTTTCCAAATGGTGCAACCTAGGATGCCCTCAAGAGTAGATCAAGGATTGGTGGAAAAACAATTTTAAGTACCGGGTAAGCATCAATCAACTACCAAATTCCTTCTTCCTCATAGAATGTATAGATCAAAGTTTAAAGTGGGAAATAGTATATGGGAAACCTCTATTTCTGAATAGATATAGCTTTCATTTCCTAAATTGGAAATCAAACTTTGACCCTTGGAATTGCTCAATTAAACAAATCCATACATAGATCAAACTGATGGAGCTTCCATTAGAATTTTGGAATGTGGAGGCCATGGTGAGAATAGGGGATGCCCTAGGGGTGTGTCTAGGAGTAGATGAAGACTTTATAAATGGAAAAGATGGTGTGAAAGCCAACATTTTGGTATAAATAACAAAGGGAGTTGGAATTTACAAAAAATTAGAGATCTTGATAAAGAATGGAAGTTGGTAGCAGGAAATAGAGGTGTGTGAAGGTGCATGCCCAAGAAAGTGCCTTTTTAGAGAATCAATCCAAGAAAGTGGCTCAATCAAGGGATTAGGGAAAACTAGAGGTGAGATGGAGTTGGAAGAAGTAGGAGATAGTACATCCCAAGGAGACTTGGCCCAATCCTGGGAAGATCCATCCCAAAGATAATTGTTAGGATCCAAGAAGCAGAAGATTGTATGGGAAGCATAGGTTAGAAGAGAGGAATTCCACCCAGTGTAGGCACATTCGAAGGATGCGGCCACACAATCAGAAAAAGACCTTAACAATCTTCTGGGCAAAGCAAAGGAACTACAAAAAGACATTAATATCTAACTCAAAGAGTTGACCAAGGAAACAAACAACTCAGAAATGGGAATGCAAAAGGCGGGACATGAGGAAGTGAAAGGGAAGCAAAGTATCAATAACAAGGCAGAAGAGGAGATCTTGGAGGAGGAAAATAACTCACAATCTGAGGAGGAAGAGAGTGATCAATTCATAGAAGTAGAAGAAGAAGATCTAGAAGAGGCAGAGGAGGGAGAGCTGATTGAAGAACGAATGCTTGAAAAAACCAAATAAAAAATAAGAAAACCAAAAATTAGAAGGAAAATAAAAAGGAGTCAAAAGAAGAATAGAGCTAAGTTGGTAATTGCAGGCAATGCAACAAGGTGGAGGAAACTAAGATCTAGGAAGGATGTGCTCCTTCCCAGGAATAAATGAGGATCATTACATGGAATGTTAGGGGCATCAATGCCCCTGAAAAATGGTGCATGGTCAAGTGCCAAATTGATAATCAAAGGTTGACATAGTTCTAATTCAGGAATCTAAATGGAGTAATGAAGAGGGAAAGAAAAGAATGAACAACTGGAGGCAATGAAAAGGACAATTCAAGGAGGTTGTGGGTGCATTTATAGGTCTAGGAGTAATATGGAACCCTATATCAATAGAAAGTGAAGTGGAAAAAGAAGATGGCAATTGGTAACTAATAAGGTTCAAGGGGCTGATGAGAAATGAGCTCTTCTTCATCATCAATGTATATGGCCCAATAGCCATTGTGGAGAAAAGATAATTATGGAATAAAAATTCAAGTGATTTGGAGAATTGGAGGAATGAGAGAGGAATAGTAGCATGGGATTTTAATGCTACCTTGAATAATGAAGAGAAGCAAGGGGGTCTGGGAAGAATCATGGCCATACAACGCGGTTTTCAAGAATTTATAGACAGTAATAAGCTAGTAGACTTGCAAACCAAAAATGGTACTTACACATGGTTGAACAGAAGGAAGGGATTCGCCAACATAGCTGAAAAGTTGGATAGATTCCTACTTTGGGGGGATTGGGGCGAGTTAGTAGCCACACAGGAATCCCAAATTCTACCCTTCACAAGGTTAGACCATTTTCCAATATTTCTCTCCTTTGGCCAGGAAGACCCCCCAAAGGGAAGCCCATTCAAGTTTGAAAAATATATGGTTGAGGGATGAACATTTGTCAGAGCTAATAGATAGATGGTGGAATGAGATCAAATTTGGAGACAAATCAGAGCTTTTCAAGATCAACAAGAAGTTGAGATTTATCAAAACTAAAATCAAAGAGTGGAACAAGACCCATTTCAAAAACATATTCCAAGAAAAAGAAAGATTAGAGAAATAAATCAGAGTCTTGAATGAGCACATAATAGAAAAAGGAATGGATGCAATTGATTTTGAGAATGAAACATGTTTGAAAGATGAATTGGAAGAGATACTAAAGAGGGAAGAATGCTTCTAGCATTAGAAATCAAGAGAAACTTGGTTGAAAGGAGATAGGAACACCAAATATTTTCACAAATCAACAATCACCAATTGGAGTAGGAACAAAATATCAGATATCAAGAAAGAAAATGGGGAAGCAACTCACTCTATAGAGGAAGTGAATAAGGAGGCTGTCAGATTTTTTGAAGCCATTCTAAACAAGGAAAACCAGGAGAATAGAGCAATAAGGGAAATATTTTTGAACGCAATCCCATCAATCATAAATGAAGAGTAGAACAGACAACTGTATCAGAAAATATTTTTGGAAGAAGTCAAGGAAGTAGTGTTCCAGATGAATCCAAACAAGGCTTCGAGGCTAGATGGATTCCCGAATGGTTTCTTCCAAAAAATTTGGGATATAGTAGGGAGTGGTCTAGTAGCGATGGTGGTAGAATCAAGAAGAAGAATGGCGATGATGGGAGTAGTAAATCATACATTCCTAGCTCTAATTCCCAAGAAAAAAGACCTGCAGATGATGAGTGACTTTAGACCAATTGCTTTATGCAATACGGTGCATAAGGTGGTCACTAAAATCATAGCAAACAGACTCAAGGGAATTCTAAATGAGGTCATATCAAAATAACAAAGTGGCTTTGCTCTAGGAAGGTCGATTACAAAAGGTATAATCATTGCACATGAAACCATTCACACAACCAGGAAGAATAAGGAAGAATGTATGGTGTTAAAAGTGGATATTCTTAAAGCATATGATATGGTAGAAAAATAGTTCCTTCTAGAAGTGTTGGGGAAGTTTGGGTTTGATGAAAAATGGATAAACTGGGTCAAGAGTTATATTTCAACAACCAAATTCTCAGTACTAGTGAATGGATCTGCATATGGGTTCTTTTCATCAACAAGGGGACTAAGGCAAGGTGACCCCTTCTCCCCCTTCCTTTTCATAATCATGGTAGAGGTTCTAGGAAGAGGGATACAAAACTTGAGAAGGGAAGGGAACTAGGTGGGAGCTCATGTGACAAATGGTTTGGAACCCACTACACATCAATAATTTGCATACGGAACCATTCTATTTGGGGAGGCAAGTAGGAGGGAAGCAAGGGTGATCAAGAAATTTCTAGGGTATTATTGTAAAGCATCAAGGAAAAGTGTCAATTGGGGAAATTTAGAGATTTTCTTTCTCAACACACAACCAAGTCTACAAAGGGATCTAGCCAAAATCCTGAATCTAAAGCTGGCAACTCTTCCTAGGCGGTTTTTGGGGATGCCTCTGTTTGTAGGGATAAACAAAAATTGCTATTGGGAAAACCTGATAAACAGTTGCAAAAAAAAAATTGGGAACCTGGAAAGGCAAGTGGCTATCCTTAGCAGGAAGACTACTAATGGTGAAATTAGTTCTATCATCCATTCTAGTGTATTCAATTTCATGTTTAAAGCTACCAAAAGTAGTGGAAGACTCCTTGACTAAAATTTTCAAGAGATTTTTTTGGAGTGGAATAGGGGAATAGAAGAAATTCCCACTGCTGGCATGGGATAAGGTGTACACTCCAAAGGAAGCTGGTGGTGTTGGGGTAAAGTAGTTAGTGCTTATGAATCAAGCCATGAGAGATAAATTGGTTTGGGACCTATATACAAAGAATGAGCAGAAGTGGGTCAAAATTTTGAGCAGAAAATACCTAGATTCAGATGAGCCAACTAGAATTCTCACCACAATTAACCCATTGAGAGGCTCTACAATTTGGAACTTCATTTTGGAATGCAGGGATATAATATATAAACATGTAACTTGGGAGGTTTGCGATGGTAAAAGTGTTTCCTTTTGGAGTGACTCATGGTGTGGGAAACCCCCCATTAACAACACCCCGAGATTGGAAGAAATCAAAGAAGAAATGATAAGAGTATGAGGGCAAAGGTCTCCAATTATGGTAAGATAACATTCCATCAGGGAATCCCTAGTTGGAGTTGGAATGATTTGCAATCCCTCAATGTTCCAAAAGCACAAAAAGATGCATTGTCAGTGATTCTCAAAACTAGACATTTTATCCCTTCCAATGACAAGGATGTAGTCAGATGGTGTGGATCATCCACAAGATCATACAAAGTGAAGTTCAGATACAAAATAAAAGAAATAGCCATGGCAAGACAAGACTGGCCATACAAATTGATGTGGAGGAAAAAATTCCTTCCCAAAGTGGGAGTCTTTGCATGGATGGCAATTTAGAAAAGAATTATCACCAAGGATAGATTAGTAAATTTTGGTGTTCAAGGTTCGGGAAGATGTATAATGTGCAAAGAGAATGAATAATATGCAGACCATTTACATTTATCCTACCGATATGCAATTGAATGCTAGAATAGAGTCATGAGAAAACTAAACATGCAATGCCCCATGTCGGCAGACCTTGAAACTTGGTTCAAAATGTGGCCTCAAGGAGGTAAGAAATCGATGTTTGGTGAAATATGGTAGATAACCCCATCTATAGTAATATGGTAAATCTAGAAGGAGAGAAACAAAAGGATCTTCCGAGGGAAGGAGATGAGTGAAGAAGGTCTTTGGGGGAAAATTGAAATGGCCACAATAGAATTTGTCAATGAAGATGTCTGGTGCAAAGTAGGCAAGCAGAAAATTTTCACAAATTGGGATGACAACTTAATGAAATCAATCGATGGTATGAAACTACCACTACTCAGTGGAAACAATGTGTCACAAATATCAAAGACAAAGAGGAAAAATTAGTTTGGAAAGAGTTGGAAGAAGGTTGGAATTAAATCAATTTTGATGGAGCTTCCCGTGGAAACCCAGGTTCATGAGGTGTAGGGTGTATTGCTAGGGACGTGCAAGGTAAAGCTCTAGCAGAAAAATCCATATCCCTGGGAATGTGCACAAATAATGAAGCAACGTTGAGAGATGCAACCATTGGATTATAGTTGGGTATAGAGATAGCAGTAAGCATATTCATTTGGAGGGGGATTCCCTTCTCATTATTAACACTATTAGAAGAGGTAGTGATCCGAATTGGAAAATAAATCATTTGTTGTAGAGCATCAAACAACCAGTAAGAAAATTTGAGGCTTTTCAAATAAGCCACATATACCAGGAAGGTAACAACAAGGTGGATGAGCTGGAAAAAAAGGTGTAAGGAGATAACACGTAAGCAAAGGGTCAGATTGCTAGGAAGAAGTCGTAATGGGAGGAATGTAAAGCCGAAAATCAAAAAAGGAAATCAGAGATACCAAACTAATCGACATCCAATGAAGCACATAATAAAATGAAGAAAAAATTAAATTTGATTAGATTGACAAGACATAATCCATAAATAGAAGGCAAGGAGCAGGAGATATGAACAAGTCCCAAGGTAAAGGAAATGACGAGTTTTTGTACGATCTCACAAAAAAAAAAGATTTGTATTGAGAGAAAAGTGGTGGATGGTAGACACGCTTCAAAGGGCATGAACTCAGAATTGTTCATTATGAAGAACTAATGCTTCATTTTTAAAAATCCCTAGGTTGGCAATAGCTTAGGAAAATTGTGAAAGTGTCATTTTTAGAGCAAGAAGTAAGGTGTGCTAGCATTGGAGAGTTTGAAGAGGCCATTTGTTGTAGGAAGAATGGACACTCTATTATTTATAAACACTAAGAATTAGTAGCAATCTATAGTGGGTGAGATAATTGACAAAAGACTGAGAGGGCTACTGGTTTCTTCCCATTTGATGATTCTCTAGGCAACTAAAAAGGTGCTATGGCCAGAATTTCTGAAAGCATATCAGAGGTTCAAGTCCAATGCGGACATTCTAGTGATGTTTTTGGAAATGTTGATTCACATGGGTGTTTCTAAGGAAAGAGCCAAGAAAAAAACCCATATGGTCTTCATACACGCATGGCTAGTTGAGATTGATGAAGCCTTGGACAACACTGATGGTCACTTGATGATCCCAATGCCGCATAATTACTATATAATGTGTTGAAATGGTGGGGAGGTGATGAAATTTTTGTTGATTCAAACCATCAACCTGATAGGGTTCACAAAACTTTGGGATGAGAGAGAAAGAGGCATCTTCTTCCTTCTCAGAGTGGCAAAGATGATGTCTAACCCTCCCTGTGGTTGGGCTTTGAAGTATGTAGAGGACGAAGAGATGGCAAGAGAGATAGTGGTAGGAGATGATGATGACTAGGATCTTGGTACTGGGGAAGAATGGATACCAAACGATGGAAGAGACCCTAAGCAAAAAGTGAAAGGCCTGACTCATCATAATTATGGAGCTAATTATCTAGTCTTGGAAAATTACTTGGCTTTCAAGAGAAGGGAGGTGTCTGATGATGAGGAGGACTAAGCAAGGTGGGCTTGGAATGAGTCGTGACAGTGGGTTCTGCAACATGAAGGATAGGTTAGCCTCTGTGGTTTAAACTAGTATTTTGTGGTAATGATTAGTTATCTGTGTTAGTCTAATAATGGTAGCTATAGAGGCCTGAGTCAGTCCGTCAAGCAGTAGAATATTTTTTCTATTGTGTAAAGGGGTAATGAAGTTCTTCGGGGATTTTGATCCTAGCCAAGGGCCATTTTGAGTTTTGTAAGGGTAGGGCTATAAATCCAGTTTTGGGTCAGGGACAAAACCGTGTCTAAGTCCAGTTGTAGATGGAGGTGGTCATGGTGAAATCTACAGAAAATGCTGAAGAAATTGTAAACATTTTTTAATATCAATACAAGGTGTTGCCCCTAGCATGGATTTAACGATAATTTTTTTTTAATAAGTCAAAGAAAAACATATTGAAATGAATGTGAGAGAATATGTGGTAAACAAACTCAAATACACCTCTTATAAATCTATAATAAATATAGAAGAGAATCCTTCTATAAGCAACATAAATCTACATATACTAGCCTTGAACAAAATAATCTAGGATATAAACAAGTATCAAGAACCTATTAATTTCTTTTACTTTTTATATAGGTACCTATTTCCCCGGTCAATCTCAACCATGGGATATTGTAATTTTCTTTCATGATATTGACATTTCTACATCATATCTACTTCTTGAGTCAAATTTCTTAATAATTTTATAGATAAATTTTCTTTATTTTAGTTTATTATGTGTTCCCAAAGAAAATATTTCCTTCCTTAAGTAAAGGGTCACTTCATGTGTTTTACTTGATATTCCTTATGTTTCCAAATTTGATTAGTATCCTACTTATACTTGTGATTCATCTTATCTAATTGTTGTCTTACTTCTTGATGTAAATTCTTTGATATACTCTACTTAATATTTAGCTATGGAACTCTTCTTGTGGTTTATGGTGAGCTCTTTTAATTTTAAAACATTCATTAGATTCTAGCCACACATAACTTTAAATGGCATTCCACCAAGTAATTTTATTTTTTAATTTATTATAAGAAAATTTTGTTTGCAGTATGATTATATCCCAATTTCATATCTTTTAACTTGATAAACATCTTAATATTCATCCAAAAATCCCATTCATAATATTTATTTGTACATCTATTTGCATATGATATGTTAAACTAAAATTTACTTCTATATTCATATTCTTTCATAATGTTCCAAAAAAATAACCAACAAAATTTACATTCTATCTAATAAAATACTCTTACGTATCCATGCAATCTCATAATTTATCTAAAAAATTTAAATTAGCTATATGCATTGCATCATTATTTTTACTACAAGAAACAAAATGTAAAAACCTATAACATCTCTCAACAACCACACAAATATTGGAGTAAACAAATAATCATCTAACTAATTACTTAATTAAATATTAATTAATTATTAGGTTCTCTTTTACACTAGCATACTTAAGATAAACTTAGATTATGTAGTTTTCCATCAAAATTTAGAGGATGAGGCTAAACTTCATGATCTAATTTAATCCTCACCTAGGATCTCATCTTGGATTTCTTTATCCTTATTATAAAGATTTATTATTGTATATTGTGTAGTTCATGTTTTTTTAGATCAATAGAATTTTCAAGCTTGCATTGTGAATCAATTATTTTCTCTCTTTTGTGATAGATGTTTTGGTTGTAGGTGATGTCTAAGAGCTATGAGGTGTTGGACTAATCATTAGCATCTCCCTTAGAATTTGAGACATGGAATAATCACCTCTTATGGATCCGTTTATCTTTGGCATTTGTATCGAGTGTTAATAGGTCAATCTTTTGGCATAATGGAAAACATGTTCAACAAGTGGTATCAGAGTTGTGGTCATGGGTTCGAATCTCCTTGGACTATATTGAGGGTGGGTTGTTGGAATAATCACCAACATATCCCTATGGATTTGGGACATGGACTAATCACCTCTCATGGATCCATTTATCTCTAGAATTTGTATCAGGCATTAAAAATGTCAATCTTTTGATGCAACGACAAACGTGTTCCAATATGAGGCTTAATAATTAAATATAACATGGTATCATAGCCTTACATATATGATTACCTATCATTTTTTGGAAGATTTAGACTTGAGCATTCAAATGGAGCACCCTAGAGTAAAGTGGACCTCACCCTTGCATTGTAAACATCCAAAAACCCTAAGAATATCTGTCCAAACCTTGAACTTTGAGTAAGAAAAAATTAAAGCATACTATTTTATGGGTCTTAAAAATTTTGTGTTGAAAAATTTGTATGACTATATGGAATCCATATAGTTGTATATTTAGTATAATGCCATACAGTCACCATTAGCAATGTGTAAGTTTTGCATCAAAATATAATAGCTTGTGTAAATTTCCATTGAGCCTACATGAAATATGATGAATGCATTTTTTTTCTAACAATGACATATGATCCAACAAGAAGTGATGTTAGTAGGGTACAACATAACTTTTCTACTATACAAAATCTAATGAATGTTATTTTCTAAGTCAACCAAAAAAATATGTGTATAAGCTTTTTAAAAAAAAAAAAACTATCCAAAAATACGTATGCTCCTACAATGCTTATGTAAATCAATATTTCTTCTATTGCTTTAATTGAAATGTTGTAGTGTGAACGATGTGTCCTCAAATGTTTGAAGTAGATAGGCTACTTAATGATATGAAAATAAATGTATTGAATGCCTAGAAATATAAGGATATAAAAATAAATCAAAGAAATTTACAAGAGTTAGTGAAAATATCAATTTAAAAATTGAGTTTTAAAGGGTGAAGTTAGGGATTACATGGTTGACCCTTACATTGTGGACTTAGCCCAAGACATGAAATGGGTCAAAATGGAGTCGGTAATGGGTGGGTGGAAGTATATGCATGTTTGGTTGTCATAAATGTATGGATAGAGTGAATAAATTGGAATATGTGAGTATAGGGATAAGGTAGGTAGTTTAAACTACATCATTTTTCAATACACCAATGTATCAAATGTCACTTCTCAAAATGGGTAGGAAACTAAATGGGAAATGACTTTTACATGAAAATTTCATAATTATAATTTTAGAAATATTTTTGATAGTCTTCAAATAAAACTCTGAACTTAGAAATTACTTGAGTAAAATCAAATAATGAAATATCTAAAGTCATCAATTAGAAGAATTTAATCTTAAATGTCAAACTAAATGGGAAATGACTTTTACATGAAAATTTCATAAATTATAATTTTAAAAAATATTTTTGATAGTCCATAAATACAACTCTACAACATAGAAATTACAAGTAAATTCAAATAATGAAACATCTAAAGTCATCACTTAGAATAATTTAATCTTAAATGTCACTTTAAAGATTTGAACTTGAATCTTCAAAATTAAACTTGAATACTCTAACCACTTAATCCCAACTAAGATTACCATTACAAATTTAACTAGCATATAAATCTTAAATTTAAGATATATAAATTACACTGAGATATATCAAGGCATTTAATTTTTCAATTTAATACATCTATATTAAAGTTGAATGATGAAAAATTAAACGCCTCGATAAATCTTGACATAATTTATATATCTTAAATTTAAGATATATATGCTAGTAGGTGTAACACATAAAATGAATTAATATATTATTTTATTATATTATATAGTAAAATAATATTAAAATAAATAATAATATAATATAATAATATTATTATATTATATGAATTAATTATACTATATTATTTTGTAACCATGACCCTAACCCTAACCCTAACCATAATCCTTATTCATGGTGATAAACCTATTCATGATGATAACCATAACCCTAACCCTAACCATAACCATAACCATAACCATAACTCTAACCCTAATCCTAACCCTAACCCTAATCATGTTCATGATGATAAACCTAACCCAGACCCTAATAATAACCCAAACCCTAATACTAACCCTCACCCTAACCCTAACCCTAACCCTAACACTAACCCTAACCCTAATCCTATTCATGATGATAAACCTAACCCGAACCCTAATAATAACCCAAACCCTAATACTAACCCTCACCCTAACCCTACACCTAACACTAACCCTAACCCTATCCCTAACCCTAATCCCTATTTGTGATGATAACCTTAACCCTAACCCTAAACCTATTCGTGATGAAAACCCTAACCCTAACCTTAATCTTAACCCTAACCCTAATCCAATTTGTGATGATAATCCTATTCGTGATGATAACCCTAACCCTAACCATAACCATAACCGTAACCATAACCCTAATCCTAACCCTAACCGTAAACGTAATCCATATTCATGATGATAACCTTAATCCTAACCGTAACACTAACCCTAACCCTAATCCTATTTATGATGATAATCCTATTCGTGATGATAAACCTATTCACGATGATAATCGTAACCCTGGACTTAGAAATTACTTGAGTAAAGTCAAATAATGAAATATCTAAAGTCATCAATTAGAAGAATTTAATCTTAAATGTCAAACTAAATGGGAAATGACTTTTACATGAAAATTTCATAAATTATAATTTTAAAAATATTTTTGATAGTCTACAAATAAAACTCTACAACATAGAAATTACAAATAAAGTCAAATAATGAAACATCTAAAATCATCACTTAGAAGAATTTAATCTTAAATGTCACTTTAAAGATTTGAACTTGAATCTTCAAAATGAAACTTGAATACTCTAACCACTTAATCCCAACTAAGGTTACCATTACAAATTTAATAAACAAATCTAATAAAAATAAACATTAAAGAATAAAATAACTTTGTAATAAGATTCTCAAATGTAATGCTGATCCATTCTAACTCAAACTTAAAATACTACTCAAATACAACAAGAGATAATACAATAGAAAGAACCTAAAATGCTTACATAATGGTAGATACCACAATAGGAAAAACCATGAAGTGCTTACATATCCATCTAAGAATACATATATATTCTTAACATAAAAAATGTCATATAGCTTTCTTGCAGGACGCTTTCTCTTTGAGCAAAGAAACAAGGTTGTGGATGTTTGATCGATAGATTTGGCAGTCGTTGCTGTTCAAGACTCTACTAATCTCTTGAACGTTAGATCTGATGTGTCTGCCTTCCTCTTCTTCCATTAACCTGTAAATAGCCTTAGTGATGTCTTCCTTAGAAAAAGAATCATCCTCCTCACTTCTCCTGATCAGCACCCCCACCTTGAGTTCCTGGGCTATGAGCTTCGCAATTAAGCCCTGATCGTACTCTAGAGGAAGAGTCACAAGTGGGACCCCAAACCTCAATCCTTCCGTCACTGAATTCCACCCACAGTGAGTGAGAAACGCTCCCACGGATGTATGACTGAGAATGTGCAACTGAGGCGCCCACGACGTCACCAAAAGTCCCCTTCCTTGGGTGCGCTCCTGAAAGCCTTGGGGCAACTCAGCAGCCATCTGGCGGAGAAGAACAAACAGAAATGGAACCCCACTTTCTTCTAAACCCGCCGCCAACGCACCGAGCTCTTGGGTATTGAGAATACATTGGCTGCCAAAGGACACCACCACCACCGAACAGGTCTGTTGCAGATCCAGCCAGGCCAAGGAACGGTCAGCAGCCGGTGGCGGCGGCAGATCCGGCATCAGCACTCCCACGGGAAGCACGGGCCGCCCGATGATTGTTTGAAAGTAGTCCATGTATTCTCCTTCCAATTCTACGCATGTATTGACCAATACCACCCAAGTACCCTTCAAAGACATACTCCATCTCTCTCCCGGGTAGATGTGCCCTTCCTTCTTTTCGAAGAAATACATGAATTTGTGGGCTTCAGATGCTGCACGGCGGATGTGGGCCGAGGGGAAACCAGGTGGTGGTACTGTCAGATCTGGAACTGTTATGCCCTTATCTGTCATGGCGGCTACATGGCCTAAACCGAAACCTGTGCTGGCGGCAGACGTTATGACAAAAAGAATGGTGGGAATGCCCAATTTGGCAGCGATTCCAGAAGCCCAGTACTGTGTCATATCATGGATTACAAAATCCGGTGAAACCGTTCCTAAAAGGTCTTCAAATGGCTTCTTCCACTCGTCCATGGCTTTTACAAGAAGTTGAAAGTCGCCTTCTTGCTTTAGATCTGCAGCTGATTCTGCCCCTTCCGGCAGGCCGTCTACAGAGGGCAGTGGAAGCTCCAGCAGATCGATTTCTGGAATGGGTTGTACAAGTGACATCTTCTGCCTAATCCATCTAATATTGAGGGGAGTGGAGAGGATGGAAATTTTGAGACCATGAGCACCCAATTTCTTGGCCAGCTCTAAGAAGGGCCCTATGTGGCCGTATGCAAGCCAAGGGACCATCATAACATGAAGCTGCAGCTTTTCTTGTTCCATACTCACCAAGAACAAATTGGAAGTTTCCGTTCGAGGGAAGATGAGGTTGGGCTTAACTAGCACACTCTAAGCTAGGTGGCTGATGTGGGGCCCTGCTAACGTTTTCGACTTCCCGTTCGCAGTTCCCGTCGGCAGATGTTCGTTGTTGCCGTTCATATGGTGATCCCGTTAACCCAATTCAAATTTTCTTCCAATGCGGAACTTCAGAGGAGGCCTCGTAAGCGCTTGATCGCATAAAACAGGAGCGTCAGAACAGATATCTGAAGCACAACAGATACTTCAAAGATGTCTATATCACCGTTTCACCATACGCAACACACAGATTTCAAACCTGATCAGTTTCTATTTGCCATTGTACTTCCGGCCTGTGACAAAATGGTAGCTTTGGAACAGGGTTTAGACATCCATTAAAGCATAATGCAAGGTGGATTGTAATCAGATATTACAGTTGGAAATGCTCTGGTAGTGTATGCAAAATGCGGAAGCATAGACATGGCATGTGAACTGTTTGACCAGATGCGTCAAAGAAATGTGATCTCATGTAATGCTATGATTCCAGGATATGCATAAAATGCGTTTGTTGAAAAGGATTTAGAAACTCTCAACCAAATGCGATTGGCAGGTGTAAAGCCATACTCCGCAACCTTTGCCAGCATCCTCCCAGCCTGTGCCAAAATGGGAGCTTTGAAACAGGGTGTGGACATCCATCGCAGGATAAACGGTAGAGGGATTTTGTCACATGTTGTAGCTGCAACTGTCCTGGTAGACATGTAGGCAAAATGTGTAAGCATTGATAAGGCACGTGAACTGTTTGACAGAATTCCATGATTGCAAGGTATACAAAATTGTGGAAGCATAGACAAGGCACCTGAACTGTTTGACATAATGCCTCAAAGAGCATTGTTCTCATGGAATGCCTTGATTGCAGGATATTAGCAAAATGGATTTGTTGAAATGGCTTTAGAAACTCCCAATCGAATGCAATTGGCAGGTGTAAAGCCAGACTCTACAACCTTTGCTAGCATCCTCCCAGCCTGTGCTGAATGGGAGCTTTGAAACAGGACATCTATCAAAGCATAAAGGATAATGCAACTGCTGTATTCAAAATGTAGCTACATAATCATAAGTAATTTTGATACCATAGGTAATTGTAGCTATAATTCAAGAATATTGAAGATTAAGGGAATTGAGAAAGGTTTAGATGAGGTATATTCTTAGGTTAAAAATTGTGAAATAATTATTTTGTGGATGTGCATTATGTGTCTCACTTGTGATGTTATTAAATGTGACAGTCTATGTACAGGCTAGAGTTCTCAATGTGGTTGCTGTGTGAATATGTCATTCTATGTTTGTGAATTCATGAGTCTCATATTCTCATGTCTAAGTTGGAATCCTTATGTACACTTGTTTGATCTATTGTAGCACAACATGCATGTGATCTAGTGACAAGAAACTCTACAGACTAAATTGTTGATCATCCTTTAGGCCTCAATGGAGTTGTATATTTGCCATCTTACAAAGAGAATGGCTCCACGGTCATTCATGCATAAAGTAACATGGTGGTTATTTAGGACCAATGAACTTGCAAGACCAACAAAATGGAAAGTTGTGTGGGCACGTGATGTTCTTGCAAGTCAATATGCAAGATTAGATATTGATGGTGGAGATAGAACCATGTGGATAAAAGAAATGTAACAAGTGTGCTTTGAATAGTCATGACTATCACTATGGAGACTACATATTAAATAGGACATGTGGCATGAGTAGATTGGGCCATAGCAAAGACATTGAGCTCACCACAACCCCAAGTGATGTTTAGTTAGTGGAGACTTGCATTTAAATCCATATTGGACATCTTCAAAGATCATGCACTTGTAGGATAGAATAATTTTAACACACTAGGATGATTTCAACACTTAGACATGAGGCACTCAAAAGGATAAACCACATATCACCAAAGATATGAGGTGTAAACATTTTGCATATGCAGCTATAGGATTGAGCCATATCAAATACAAGGCCAGTTGTGTGCATGAAGTGGAAGGTAGCACAATAGCCAAATAGGAGATGTACACTCCCAAAATATATGTTGTGCACTACTAATCAAAGTGTGCCACATAACAACAATGAATAGTCGTAGGGTAAGCACAACAACTTGAAGGGGTGGGCACAAGAAACTATGGACTATGATATGGTCTAATCGAAGTAGAAATAGTGATCAAGGACATGAACACAACTAACCAAGGCAACGCTGATAAGAGTTATGTATGTACCTTAAGTTAATTGGTGACCAGCTAAGGGCAATCAACATTGAACTGGAAAAAGTGCATAGGAGCTAGTTTTTTGGGATTGTAGTAATAAATATTGGCACACAAGTTTGATATGAATTGTGGTGGTGATGAATTTAATGAACTAGGCCTGGGATAAAGACTAACATGTAGGTTGCAATCTGACTTCAACTTGAAGGGGTAAAATATCAACTTTGGGCATAAGAAGACACATTAAACATTAAATTAGACCATGTAAAGCCCAAGGATACTACAAAACCAAGGTTATGTACATGAGGATGCCTAATTGCACAAGATCACACCCATGACCCATAATATAAAACCCTAACCATAGACCACAACCACATACATTTGACTTGAGAACAATGGTACACCAAGGTTAGAATAAACGATATGAGCACACTATAAACACTAAAATGGTAAAATAAAAAGATAGGCCATCAACTACACAAACTTTCTTAAGATATTTATAGTTACAAAATTGTAGCATGCCTCGACAAAACCCTAGAACAAGTTTTTGACAAGCTTTTCTTTTTAGTATACATGGAAAATGTTTCATTTTTACAAAAAAGTAATTCACATGTAATTCTCATTGTGCGTGTATACAATCATCCATGTTAATGGGCTTGGCCAAAGTGCTACAATAATGATGAAATTTTTTATTGTCAAAGGTAAGTAATAGATATTATATTTTGCAATTAGTAATGAAATCTATCCCTTTATCTCTTAAGGATATAAGAGTATGGAACCTAATGTTAAAACATATCAAGATAGTATGTGAATTGACTCCATTTAGTAAAAATACCTAGTTTTGTATATTGGGATTGCTTTGTTTTACATAAAATGAATATGTATTTACAAAATACAAGATATAAAGTTTTTTTCATAGAGGATGTGAAATGTGCAAATAATATCTTCCTTTTAAGCATGAGAAAATTTCATAGATTGATAAACAAATCTAAATGCTACAAAATAATTATATATTGTTTCAAAGAATTGACAAAATTCTCAAAACTTGTCCTAGTGCAACCACCAATATTGGTAGACCTTAATTGACAAACTCCACTTAAGTAAATTTGGACTCATACTAATTGGATTATAATCTAAGATTAAGATTCAACAAAACACATCATTTTTTATTATAGATTTATTTTATATCAATTAATATTAAACATAAGTTGTTCTTTTTTACTCTATTATTTGATAAACTATAAAAAAGATAAGTAGTGAAAAAATATCCAAGTATGTTAATGGATCTTCATAATAAATTTAGAACAAACAAATTTCTTAGATGAAATTAAATCAATAATAGTGCTAGACAATATTGTGTAGGTATTATATTTTAAGGGAAACTCACTTGACAACAAACTTGTACCAACCTCAAATGGTTCACAAAAGTAGTCAATACATGCAAAAACATCATGTATTTAATCATTTAGAATACAAGATTATGTTTTTGGAAACCTATTAAAATAAGTAACTACCTCCTTCTCATGCCTTCTAATGTTTGTTAGCTCTTGGAAAAGAAGAGAAGGATCAATGACATGTGCTTACCACTTACTGAAGGATAAAATAAGAATTTCCCAATAAGATAAATGAGGGTCTAGGAAACCTTTTAACCATATTTTTAAGCTCCCATTAAGGGACCTATTAAAGAAAACCATCTAAATATCTTTATTTTCAAACTAAAATTTATCCATTTCAAATTAGAAGGAAACCTAAACATACACTTCCTCTTATGAAATTTAATCTAGAATATATCAAAAGTAGGAATTTGATTGTATACTTCATTTTCCACAAATTCAAAATTGTAAGTCATCCACAATAAATCTAACTTCTCATATACATTAACAATAGGGGTATTCTTGATCTCTATCCAAACACTAGAGGATTTTTCTTTGCAACATTTACTTCATCCGAGGAGCGAGATAGAGTGTTGGAGAAGGGGTGGATGTGGGGTATCCATTCGCTATTCCTTCAACCTTGGTCTCCCTCATTCAATCCTCTTATGGAGCCACTGAATATTAGAGCAGTTTGGGTCCGATTGCCAAATCTCTCTCTCCAATTTTGGGAGGATTCTTGTTTTGAAGCTATTGGCAATACCATTGGTTGTTTTTTGAAGGCAAACTCTACGTCTCAAGATCTCGAGCATACTACGGTGGATTGTATTTTAATCGATTTGGACATCTCCAAACCTCTTCATGGTGATGTGGTCTTGATGTTGGAGGATAGACCTTGAAAACAACTCTTGGACTATGAGGGGCTCCCTTTTCGGTGTAGGAGATGTTTCTTTATTGGACATTTGGCCTCTAGCTACCCTCTTGCTCGCTGCAAGAGTGCTACTACTTGGTGGAAGGATGCTCTCTCGAACCATCTCATAGTGGGTTCTCCCTCTTTGATGGTTGTAAAGAGCCGAACCAATTTTTTCATTTTTTTTACAATGAGCAACTCAACAAAACAAGAACCTGTTAAGGTTAGCTCATAAACCAAACACTGCTAGAAAGTAACTCTATGCAAAGAATGTACCCCAAGATCTCGATGTAGGGAAAGGTGTGAGCTTATGGCACCGAGGGTCGTCAGTATCAATTGAAAGAATTGCAATGCTGAAAGGTAACCCAATGCCAAGAATGTGCACTCAAGACCCAAGGTGGGTGAGGTGCTAACATATGGCGATGGGGATCATTAGTGCTCAAAGAAATAAAATACTGAAAGAAAGCTCAACCACTTATTCAACAGGAGCAAAGAGGAATTGAAAGAAAGAACTCGACCACTTATTATGCGGGAGCTATTACAATGAAATAAAAAAGTGTTCATCCCCCTTCTTGGCAGTAAACCATCAAAGAGCTTAAGAGTGTTGTTCATTTACCTTCTCTAGCAGTAAACCATCCAAAGATTATTAATGTTTTCTACTAAAGGAAACTAAGTAACTACAGAATTAGATGACTAAAATAGTACTACTATTTGCAGCCTTTCAATGCAACAGTCTAAAAAATACAAAGTGTTACAATTATCCAATCTATGCAACAACTATATGATTGATTTCCCAACATCTAAAACCCAGTAATACTAGAAAATGCAAGCCAAAATTCTAACTTCTAAAATCTGATATGACAGACCTATAGCTAAAAAATGCACAACTAGCAACATTGTAACTCACTAAAATGCTTATAATTCACTCCATACTTAAATGACATGAAATAAAATGCATAAGCTCCTAAAGATGAAGGCGCCCAAGTAACAACACTGAAACCACTCTAAAATACTTGTATTTATTTTGCACGAATTCCAATGCCACTCTAGAATGGTACAACCCTCAAGGAGGGGCGATTTCATGCTCTAAAATCACGCGCTTGATATTAACATCTGATACTTGGTACAAAGGGTCACCCCAATCAGCAAAACACATCTAGCCAATACCCATAACCAATAAAATTCACACTATGACCTGCAAGCAAAAATGTACTTGAGCTATACTAGACTAGCAAACTCCAAAATGCTAAAAACTACTGGAAACTCCATCACAATCTGCTCAATCTTCTCTCAAGTGTCAACAACAGTCATAATCTTAACTAGTTGCTATCTTTCAAGCAAGAAGCTAAGCCAAGCTAGGAGGTTTGCATCCCTTGAAGCAACTCACACACCATTCCGATAGCATAATGATATAATTTTCATGGATGAGAAATGAAGAAGAAGTGACTCATTTTTATAAGTTTGTGAGGATCTTCTAGAAGCCTCTGGAAAGTGTACCCAATCACCAAGAGTCAAACATTTTCAAATTTTAAGTTGACTTCATTCCTCCTTCAAGTTGGCGTCCCATTTCATGAAGTCTAAAATTTGATTAAATAAAACAATACCCTCCTCAAAGTTGGCGTCCACTTCATAAGTTACATTTTCAACCTTTTGAAATATTAAAATCACCTCCTGATGAGGCGTCCACCCATGAAGAACCCCTTTTAAAAACAACTTATGTTATGTCACTAGGCCAAGGGGTCATAAAATGAAAATATAACATTAATATTAACTTATCTCTCCAAAACTTATGCCAGAAAATCCAAACTCAGAATAACCAACTAAATTGATAGAAGAGGAAAGCCAAATATGTTGATGCCAACATGACCACTGCCAAAAATAGAATTTACTAAAAATAGTAAATTCAGGAAGTTGCTCAGATCAATGTGCAAGCTATATCGTTGCAAAGCTCTCTGAAAACCCAGAAAAAAATATGCAAACCAAAATCCAAAGCTCCAAGTGCAAACCACTGAAAAATGAAACAACCTCCTAGAAAGTAGGAAACCCTAATTTTAGCTTTTGACTAGCCTATGGGCCTTCGGGATAGGCTAACGATCAATAGCACTGATCACTGTTGAGAAGGGGACATTATAGTCTGCCCTCCCCAAGATTGCTTTCCCTCAAGCAATCACAAGTATGGATGCTAAAAAATCTCATCATTCTCCCAAATTGCATCCTCCAAAGGAAAATTCTTCCATTTCACCAAGTATTCTTTGATTGTCCTTCTCCTCAAAGAACACTCTCTAGAATTAATGATCTCCTCTAGAACCAAAACCAACTGTCCCTCTTCATCCAAAGGAGGCAAGTCTGATGAAGCAACAACGTTGAGTCCAAGCGGCTTCTTGAGGTGAGACACATGGATGACATTGTGAACTTTGCTACTTGCTAGTAGCTCCAACTCATAAGCCATTGCTCCAACCTTTTTGCTGACTCTGAATGGCCCATAGAAATGTGGTTTGAGTTTCTCATACCCACTCTTCTTGATAGTAGATTGTTTGTAGGATTGAAGTCGAAGATAAACCATAGCTCTAACCTCAAATGAGCACTCTACAAGCTGTTGATCAACGCACATCTTCTGCTGATTTTGTGATATTTAAAGATTGTTCTTCAAGGACTTCAAAATATCTTGACTTTGCTGCAACAAATCCTTGGCTTGAGGAGGCTTGCTATCACCAAAATCCAAATCAACAAAGCTAGTATCCTCATAACTATAGAGATCCATGAAGGGAGACATTCTGATAGACATGTGATGATGAATTGTAGTAATACTCTCTTAGGTGAAGCCATTTCACCCATGCCCTTTGCTGCTCTGAGACATAGTTTCTAAGATAGCCCTCTAACCACTTGTTCACAATCTTCGTTTGTTCATTAGTTTGTGGGTTATAGCTAGTGCTTGGAGTGAGCACTGTACCACACAATCTAAAAAACTCTTGCCAAAAGGTGCTTAGGAACTTACTGTCCCTATCACTCACAATGTTTTTTGGTAGCCCATGCAATCTAAACACCTCATGAAAAAATAAATCTGCAACTTGAGCTACTAAAAATGAGCTAGTAATGGAAAAGAAGTGAGCAAAATTTGTTAATCTATCCACCACAACATAGATACATTCTTTGCCTTGGGTCTTGGGCAGCCCCATGATGAATTCCATTGATATGCTTTCCCAGTTTGGATTGGGAATAGGAAGAGGTTGCAACAACCTAGCTGGAAGAGTATGCTCATTCTTGTTAATTTGGAAAGTGTGACACTCCTTGATGTAGCATTGGAATTCCTCTTTCAGCCCCTTCCAAGAAAACCTTTGTCGAATCTGCCTATAGGTCTTGAAATAACCTTGATGACCAACAAGTGGGATGTCATAGAAAATCATCAAAATCTTCTTTTTGAGATTAGAATCGGCCACCAAAAAATCCTTCCTTTGTAGTGTATCAATCCATCAACCAATTTGTACCTTTTATTATGAAAAGAACCTTCAATGATGCTAGTTGCAAACTGATTTTTAGCATAATCAGCAAGCAACAACTCCTTCCAATCAGTAATAAGCTCACACAATGAGCTCAAATGAGGCCTCCTAGATAGAGCATCCGCCACAATGTTGTTTTTCCCTTTGACATACTCAATGGAAAAATTGTAAGCTTGAAGCTTACTCACCCACTTTTGTTTCCTTTCATTCAAGTCCTTCTCATGCATGAAGTGCTTGAGGCTATTGTGGTTAGACTTGACAACAAAAGTGCTCCCCACCAAATATTGTCTGAACTTGGCTAATGCATGCATGATTGCAAGCATTTCTTTGTCATAGATGGAGTAAGTCCTTTCAACACCTCTTATTTTTCTGCTTTCAAACACAATGGGATGCTTATCTTGCATTAAAACAACACCAAAACCTTCTCCTGATGCATCACACTACAGCTTGAAAGGCTTGGAAAAATATAATATAGCCAAAACCAGACAAGAACTCATGATCTTCTTGAATTATCAAAAACAACTTGTGCCTTTTCTGACCAAAAGAAAGCCCCCTTTTTAGTG
The DNA here is from genome assembly GCA_007258455.2 of Sequoia sempervirens. Taxonomy (NCBI): domain Eukaryota; kingdom Viridiplantae; phylum Streptophyta; class Pinopsida; order Cupressales; family Cupressaceae; genus Sequoia; species Sequoia sempervirens. The sequence continues at coordinate 247,304,041 of VDFB02281492.1, forward strand.
AGGTCAATAAGAGGAGAAAAAATTTGAGAGTAGACCTTCACAAACCTTCTGTAAAAGCCACAAAGATCCAAGAATCCTTTCAAATGAGTCATGTTCTCTGGAGGTGGCCAATCAACTATCGCCTTGATCTTTTCTGGATCAACTTTCACCCCTTCAACATTGATTATGTGACCAAGGTAGAGCAACTCCTTCATTCCAAACTCACAATTGGATTATTTGGAAAACAAGCTTTCTGATTCCAAGATGCTAAGCGCTTCCTCGATGTTCTTCCCATGTCTTGTTGAAGATGAGGATATCATCAAAGAAAATCAATACAAACTTCCTCAACTACTTCTGAAAGACTCGGTTCATACACGACTGGAAAGTGGCAGGAGCATTAGTCAACCCAAATGGCATGACTAAAAAGTGACCATAGTGGCATCAGAATGTTGTCTTCTCAACATCTGATCACCTCATTCGAATCTAATATTAGCCTGATCTCAAATCAATTTTTGAAAAGAACTTGGCACCATGTAGTTCATCGATGAGCTCATCTATCCTGGGAATGGGGTACTGGTTCTTGATTGTGCTTTGATTCAAGGCACAATAATTGACACACATGTAGATGGTGCCATCCATCTTCTTCACAAGAACAATGGTTGAAGAAAAGGGGCTCTTGCATGGCCAAATGAAGCCCATCTCCAAGAGTTCTCTTATGTTCTTCTAAATCTCATCTTTCTGCTTCTTAGGATATCGATAGGGTGTTGTGATAATTGGCTTGGACCCATCTTTGAGTTCAATGACATGCTTGACTCCCCTTTCAGGAGGCGGCCTAGGAGGTAGGTCAACAAACACCTTACTCTTCTTGGTGAGCAAGGAATGAATATTTGGAGGATAGTCCCTCTTTGTTTCAACTGGACTAGCTGGAAGAACCATACATTCTGCAACCCATTCAACTTGATCATGCTGAATCATCCTCTCCATTCTTTTGAATGACACAATTCACAAACCACCATTGGACATACCTCTTAACACCACCTTCTTCCTATCAGATTGAAACTTGAGCTCCATTGTTTGCATTTTTAGAGAGATTTCTCCAAGAGAACTCAACCATTGAATGCCAGGAACAACATTCGTATCTCCAATGCTTACAACATAGAAGTAATCCTTGACTTCATGGTTACCCAATTGCAAAGACATGTTGGAAACCTTGTGAGTGCATGAAATGTGAAAGCCATCAGCTACCATGACTTTGAATCCTTTGAACTCTTCAGTCTCGAGTCCTCTCTTTGCAACCACTCCTTCATCAATGAAGTTGTGCATTGCTCCAGTATCAATCAAGGAAACAATACGATGCTTCCTAATCATGCCATAGACCTTGAATGATTGGTTCTTTTGTAAACTAGAGAGTTGGGAAAATGTGCCCCCACCTCCTTGCTCATCCTCAGCCTCTTCTGGATCCCTTTCTTCCTCATTCTCAACAAAATCAAACCGCTGCTCCAAGTGATTAGATTCTGATCCAAAAATCAAAATAGGCCTCCATGTGGTTAGAATGACCACATCCATAACATCTATGCCCCTTTGACCAAGGTTCTTTGCATGTGTAACATTTTACTTCCTTTCTAAGCTTCTCATGAAGCTCATCATCCCTTTTAGAAAGGAAATTTCTTGTGTTGATTTGAAGGATGTCTCTTATCTCTCTTGTGAGAAAAAGGCTTAGGTGGAAATTTTGGCCTAGGGGCTGACAAATCCATACTTCTATCCTTTTTGATGGCTTCTTCAAGACTTGGTGGATTGAAAGCCTTAACCCACCCTTTCAAGGGTTCTACTAAACCTTTAGAAAATAACAATACCAATCTTCTTTTAGTGATGTTGGGCACCATCATAGAAATCCTTTGGAAATCAGCTATGTATGCATCCAACGAGCCATTTTGCTTCAATTGTGCAAGCTCGTGAAAGTTCACTTCAGGATCTGTAGTGTCGAACCTCTCATTCCGATTGTTGGCGAACTCATCATAGGTTTGAATGAGGTTGTGGCCAAGTGTGACCAAACCATGGTACCACCACTCATGGGAAACTCCTTCCAAATGCAACGTTGCAAACTTTATGGAATCTTCTTCGGGCATAGGACTTAGTGAGAGGTAGTTGTCCACCTTTTGAACCCACGACCCCTCTGAACACTTATCACTTCCATTGAAGTGAGTCAAAGACACCTTCTCAAGGGCTTGCTGATAGTTAGCTCTAGGAGCCATAGGAGCTCGGTTCTCAATTCTTCCACCATTTATTTTGTTTCTATGATTCAAGAATTGATCAAAGGACCATTGGTCTCTAAGATCAGGGGGTAAGGTGGCATATTCAATGTAGGCTTTTCTGACATCATCTGGAAAAGGAATTGCAGGCTCAACTTGTGGTTCTTCCCTCTAAGTGAATGTAGGAAAGAGTGGCCTAGAGGCTGATCCTCTAAAGGTGGCCTCATGCTGGTCAATAGTTTTGTCTCTCCCATTGCCATTGTTTCCATTGGCACTACTATTTTCTCCTGTAGCATTATTTTGGTGGGGTGGATTCTAAGTAGCCTGTTGATCCATTCTTGCAAGAAAACGTGACATCATGCCAATCATCCCATCAAACTTATTTTCCATGATGTTTTCTCTTTCTTTCATGGTCTGCCTAGGATTATATGACATCTTCTCAACTGCTTTATTGATATCTACTACTTTATCAGTCTCTCTCAAAGCCTCTATCAAAAGTGTCTGCCTCTAGAACTGACGGAAACAATGATCGATTTCTTGCCTAAATTTTGGTGTAGTATCTGTGGGCTATGTCACTAATCTGTCAATTGACACTGTTGGGCACAGGATGGTAGAATCATAACTCTGATACCACTATAAAGAGTAGAACCAATTTTTTCACTTTTTTACAATGAGCAACTTAGCAAAACAAGAACCCGTTAAGGTTAGCTCATAAACTAAACATTGTTGTAAAGTAACTCTATGCCAAGAATATACACTAGGATCCTGATGTAGGCCAAGATGTGAGCATATGGCGCTAAGGGTCGTCGGTACCAACTAAAAGAATTGCAATGCTGAAAGGTAACCCAATTCCAAGAATGTGCACTTAAGAGCTGAGGTGGGTGAGGTGCCAACATATGGCGATGGGGATCATTAGTGCTAAAAGAAATACAATACTAAGAAAAAGCTTGACCACTTATTTAGCGGGAGTGAAGAAGAACTGAAAGAAAGAACTCGACCACTTATTTTGCGGGAGCTATTACTATTACTAATTTTTAGCTACCAACTAAATTAGTAAAGTTTTATTAGGTAGTGATTAAACTGGGGTAAGATTTTTTTTGACATTTGAACAAATCAGATAAGAAAAACCATACATTCAAAGATTTATCAAGTACACGTACATGTTTCATGGTTAGTTCATCATGTTCAACAGTTTAGCATGTGGTGTAAAATGGGCTCCCACAAGGGTTGAGCCCAGCATGTTGCCTTCTCAGATTCAAAAGATGGAATGAATAGTGGTCGTGTGTTTCAATCATATCTTAAAAACTATGATCTAGGTTTTTGTTCTTTTTGGATATAAATTATAAAACAATGAGGTGAAAAATCCCTTTAAATTTCTCACTGACTCATTTCCTATTTTTTGAGAAATATTCACCACTTCTATCGAAAAAAATTAATCCACCTTTTTAGGAGGATTGAAGGCTCAAAGGGAAGTTCTACATTATTTTTGAGGTCGCACATGGGTTGATCATCACTTAAAGGGAGTTTTGAACACATAATCACTTAGTTTGCTATAGTTTTGAGGCATTTTGTGCATACTTTTCAAGCTTGCACAACCAAAGATGATTCATCATTCATATTGGTGGAGTTGAGAGTTAAGTATCATTATTATCATTTAATTTTAAAGTGAAAAACACTTAGCTTGTATATTTTGCATGATTTTAAATAAGACAAAATATGTAATTAAATATTAAAGGTAATTTTTTATTACCTTAATATTTACCATACAATGTAAAAAAAAAAGAGCTCACATGATAAATATTAAAATAATCATATTGATTATCTTTAATATTTAATTGAATAGTCCATTTTGCCCAAAAATAATGCAAAGAAAAAATTGAGTAAATGGTGAGACATAACTGTAGTTTCACATCAGCTTTCTACTTTAGATATTTTGACTTCAATTATCTCCTCTTGTATTTTTGAAGCCCTTTATTGTAAATAGTATTTTTCCTTAGTTCTTGATGATTTTGCCTTTGCATTTCTACAAAGAAGAGATTGAATTTGTAACTCAAATATTTTATAGTTAATATTATGTAGTAGTTTTTTACAAGTTATTTTAGCTTGGCTATTAGCAGATGAATTCCTTTTGATTTTCAATATTATCAAGTTTTTCCTTCAAGGTTTCAGGTATCATCATTGTGTTGGATCTTATTAGAGGATTATTGTGTTTCAATTTTGAAACCTCTAATTTTCTATCTCTTTCATAATTGTATGTATGCAGTAATACTTAAATTCATAGGTTATGCATTGTGCATATTGATACTTTATCATTTTAGTTGTGAAAACATAGTTTTTGTTTGAAAGATATATTCTGTCAAAGCCTTTGTATGAAACATTTAGGTGATTAAGTTGTTAGATTTGGTTGTGCAAGTGGAAATATTGAAAATTCATTTGTGAGTTAGGTTGTAGTTTAAGTTTTCATCATTAGGTGCATCACCTTCCATTTTAAATTTTATTTTATGCATTTAATTCAAGCCTTTTTCCCTTTTCCTTCAAAATTGCAGTCATTCATTAGAAAATCATAAAGGAAGTTGACCTATAATCTGGAGATTAACTTTCAACATAGGGTACCCACAACCTGAAAGTTCTCCCATGTTACATAAGATTGCAAAGCATCTTTACTTTCGCATTCGGGTACACTTCTATTGATAAAATTGTTTGGCACACTCAGTGTGACTCTGAAACATACTTTAGAGAAAGAATTTAAATTGCAAATTGCTGTTCTGGTATATATAGCGGTGTATTTTTCCTTTTAGAGGTTACAGTTTATACCTGGCAACTCTGAGCACAATCTACTAGTTTCAAATAGACAAAGTGTTGGTTTTTATGAAAAGAGCATGTTCTCACCTCCGTTTCATGAAAGTCCTATCTATCCACATCCATATCAGGCCAATTATACTATTGGTTTTATCCAAAAAAACCATGCAACAAAAAATAACCAACATGCTTATTATGATTACCACCCATCCACCCTTGTTCAACCTTCATATCAACATTTATATGTCCAAAATTAGCTCTGAGAGGTTGATGATATTAAGAATAACATGAATGAAACCAAGGAAATATTCTTAGACATTAGAAAGAAGATAGAAGAGTTCAGGGGGCAACAAGAGTTTGATATGCAACAACAAGAGTTAGATTATCAGGCCTATCTTCATGAGAAGGAGTTGGAGACATAGAATATTGTCTGAAGAAAAGTTCAAGAGGGAGTTAGTTGCAAAAGATGTAGAAATGAGACTAAAATTTTCCAAACAGGAGGTTCCCAAGGTTAAAATTCCATGTTTCAATCAAGATGAGTCTCCTAAGTCTTCCAATTTCAAAATTTCAAGTTTGAGGAGCTTCCCTTCATTTCAAGAGCCTATTATTGAGCAAAAAACTAGCCAAGCTCTTAGTTTTCCAAACCCATTATTTGAAGAAGGTATTCTTACGTTCAAAACACTATGCTTCGTACAAGAGGAATTTATTCTTGAGCAGGTTCAACCTACAATCCTTTAGGAGAAAACTTTCCCCAAACTTGTTTAGTCTCAAGAACCTAAACAAAATCAAACTTCTTTTTTAGACACAATCATTCCATCCATAGAAGAGTTTATTGATTTCTTGATTTCTTAAGATAATCAGGTTGTAGATCAAGAAATTGAAGAGGTTGTAGTTAAAAATCAACAAGTTTTAGACCAAGAAAAGGCTAATGTTTCTTATGATCTAACTGATATGATTAATGAACTTCTGTGCTTCATTGATGATGACCAAGATGAGTCTCATATCACAACAGTTTTAGCCTTAGATCAGTAAGAAGAAGGTAAAAGAAGTGATGTTCTCACCCCTCAACAAAGTTGCATTAAGATAATAAACAATCCTCTTTTACAACAAAACAAAAATTAGGATGAGCTTGAGGTATTTGTTTCAATTTTAGACTCTAGATAATCATCTTTCGAAGAGAAGAAGGCATGACAATAGGATGAAGGAAATCAGTTTGACAAGGTGCAGATCCAAGAAGAGACAAATGACAACAATCATGTAGAGCAAGAAAAACAACAAATCATAGATTTTGAAGGTATAATATTTGAAGACCATCATGAAAAAGAGTTAGAGCATACTTAGAGCATACTTTCTATGATAAGCTTGATCATGATATAGACTTATTCGCAAACATCATTGAAGTTTTTTGTTCTAACATTGTTGACAACATAGCACCTTTCAAGATAAAGGATTGTGATCATCATAATTAGGTGACCAAAGAGGTTTTGGTTGAAGAGAAAACACATGAGAAAGAATATGACAAAAAGAGTCATCGGTTTAGCATCTCAATAGGATGCCCAATTAGGCATCTCTCCATAACAGAGTCCAAGCATGAGATTGAGATTAAAGGACAATAGGTCCAATTTTCCCATTCACTCCAAATCAACAGTTTGGTTGATCAAAATTAGAGGGTGAGTGAGTTTGTTTACATTCTTCATGAAGAATCATAGTAGTTTATTGAATATCTTCTTGTTCTTCATCTAGTTTTAACTATTCATAAACATGTAAATCAGTGTTTTTTGTTGAGAAGGGGAAGCTACTTTAACCAAATAGTAAATGGATTTGTTTGATGCTTTCATGGTTGTTTGGGTAGTGTAGGGTAGGATAGTTTTCAAGCTAATAAGTGCTTTGAGCACACTTCATTTCAGTATTGTTTTATTTTTCAATAAAGTGTAGATGTTGCACAATTTTTTGGTTTTGTCTTAAATAGAGTTATGCTAGTTTCTTTTAGTTTTGTTTGTTGTTAAATGGTTTCTACAACTGAGTTACAAAGGTTTTTTTGTTAGAAAAAGACAAAAAATGGACTACATGCCTAATGGATAAGAAAATCAACTGATTTTATTTGTTTAGTAGGCAAACACCCCAAAGAGGTCATTAGAAATGTTACTAATTTTTAGCTACCAACTAAATTAGTAAAGTTTTATCAGGTAGTTATTAAACTAGGGTAAGAATTTTTTTGACATTTGAACAAATCAGATAAGAAAAACCATACATTCAAAGGTTTATCATGTATAGGTACATGTTTCATGGCTAGTTCATCATGTTCAATATTTTAGCATGTGGTGTAAAATGGGCTCCCACAAGGGTTGAGCCCAATATGCTGCCTTCTTAGATCCAAAAGATGCAATGAATAGTGGTCATGTATTTCAATCATATCTCAAAAACTATGATATGGGTTTTTGTTCTTTTTAAATATAAATTATAAAACAATGAGGAAAAAAACCCTTTAAATTTCTCACTCACCTAGTTTGTATGTTTTGAGAAATCTTCACTACTTCTAAGGAAAAAAGAAAATCCACCTTTTTAGGAGGATTGTAAGGCTCAAAGGGTAGTTCTACATTAGTTTTGAGGTCCAACATGTGTTGACCATCACTCAAGGGGAGTTTTGAACACATAATCACTCAATTTGCTCTAGTTTTGAGGCCTTTTGTGCATGTTTTCAAACTTGCACAACCAAAGATGATTCATCATGCATATTGGTGGAGTTGAGAGTTAAGTCTCAATATTATCATTTAATTTTAAAGTGAAAAACAATTAGCTTGTATATTTTGCATGATTTTAAATAAGACAAAATATGTAATTAAATATTAAAGGTAATTTTTTATTACCTTAATATTTACCATGCAATGTAAAACAAAAAAGAGCTCGCATGATAAATATTAAAATAATCATATTGATTATCTTTAATATTTAATCGAATAGTTCCTTTTTCCAAAAAATCATGCAAAAAAAAAAAGAGCAAATGGTGAGACATAACTATAGTTTCACATCAACTTTGCAGTTCAGATATTTTGACTTCAGTTATCTCCTCTTGGCTTTTTGAAAACCTTTATTTTATATAGGAATTAGTCTTTTTTCCTTAGTTCTTGATGATTTTTCTTTTGCATTTCTGCAAAGAAGAGATTGATTTTGTAACTCAAATATTTTACAGTTAATATTATGCAACAACTTTTTATAGGTCATTTTAGCTTGGTTATTAGCAGATGAATTCCTTTTTATTTTTAGTATTATTAAATTTTCCTTCAATATTTTAGGCATCATCATTGTGTTGGATCTGATTAGAGGATTATTGTGTTTCAATTTTGAAACCTCTAATTTTTTGTCTCTTTCATAAGTGTATGTATGCAGTAATACTTAAATTCACAGGTTATACATTGTGCATATTGATACTTTATCATTTTAGTTGTGAAAACAAAGTTTTCCTTTGAAAAAGATATTCTGTCAAATCCTTTGTATGAAACATTTAGGTGATTAAGTTGTAATATTTGGTTGTGCAAGTGGAAATATTGAAAATTCATTTGTGAGTTAGGTTGTAGTTTAAGTTTTCATCATTAGGTGCATCACCTTCCATTTTAAAGTTTAGTTTATGCATTTAATTCAAGTCTTCTTCCATTTTCCTTCAAAATTACAATCATTCATTAGAAAGTCATAAAGGAAGCCGACCTATAATCCAGAGGTTAACTTTCAACATAGGGTACCCACAACCTGAAAGTTTTCCCATGTTACGCAGGATTGCAAAGCATCTTTGCTTTCGCATTCGGGTGCACTCCTGTTGATAATAATTACAATGAAATAACAAAGTGTTCATTCCCCTTCTTAGCAGTAAACCATCCCAGAACTGAAGAGTGTTTGTTCATTTACCTTCTCTGGCAGTAAACCATCCAAAGATTGTTAATGTTTGTTGCTAAAGGAAACTAAGTAACTAAAAAATTAGATGAATGAAATAGTACTACTATTTGTAGCCTTACAATGCAACAATCTATAGAATACAAAGTGTTACAATTATCCAATCTATGCAACAACTATATGATTGATTTCCCAACATCCAAAACCCAGTAATACTAGAAAATGCAAGCCAAAACTCTAACTTCTAAAATCTGATATGATAGACTTGTAGCTGAAAATGCACAACCAACAACACTATAACTCACTAAAACGCTTATAATTCATTCCATACTCACTCAAATGACATGAAATAAAATGCATAGGCTCCTAAAGATGAAGGCACCTGAGTAACAACATTGAAACCACTCTAAAACACTTGTATTTATTTTTCATGAATTCCAGTGCAACTCTAGAATGGTACGACCCTCAAGGAGTGGTAATTTCAGGCTCTAAAATCACACACTTGATATTAAAATATGACACTTGGTACAAAGGGTCACCCCAATTAGAAAAAAACATCTAGCCAATACCTGTAACCAAATAAAATTCACACTATGACCTGCAAGCAAAACCGTACTTCAGCTATACTAGACCAGCAAACTCCAAAATGCTAAAAACTACTGGAAAATCCTTCACAATTTTCTCAATCTACTCTCAAGTGTCAAGAACAGTCATAATCTTAACTATTTTCTATCTTTCAAGCAAGAAGCTAAGCCAAGCTAGGAGGTGTGCATCCCTCGAAGCAACTCACTCACCATTCTGACAACATAATGATATAATTTTCATGGATGAGAAATGAAGAAGAAGTGACTCCTTTTTATAAGTTTTTGAAGATCTTCTAGAAGCCTCTAGAAAGTGCACCCAATCACCAAGAGTCAAACATTTTCAAATTTTAAGTTGACTTCATTCTTCCTTTAATTTGGCATCCCATTTCATGAAGTGTAAAATTTGATTAAATAAAACAATACCCTCCTCAAAGTTGGCGTCCACTTCATAAGTTATATTTTCAACCTTTTGAAATGTTAAAATCAGCTCTTGATGAGGCGTCCACCCATGAAGACCCCCTTTTTAAAACAACTTATGTTATGCCACTAGGCCAAGGGGTCATAAAATGAAAATATAACATTATTAACTTATCTCTCCAAAAATTGTGCCAGAAAAGCCAAACTCAACATAACCAACTGAAATAATAGAAGAGGAAAGATAATTGTGTTGATGCCAATAAGACCACTGCCAAAAATAAAATTTACTAAAAATAGTAAATTTAGGAAGTTGCTCGGATCAATGTGCAAGCTATACCATTGCTAAGCTCTTTGAAAACCCAAAAAGAATCCACAAACCAAAATCCAAAGCTCCATGTGAAAAACACTAAAAAATGCAACAACAATCTTCTAGGAAGTAGGAAACCCTAATTTCAGCTTCTGACTAGCCTACGGGCCTCCCGGATAGGCTAACGGTCAATAGTAATGATCACTGCTGAGAAGGGGACAATACAATGGTCCCTCTGGGGAGGATATCCCTTCCTTGACTATTTTTTCTTTAGAGGTTATGTCTCCTTAGGATCCTCCTCTGGCTATTCCTTCTATGGAACCAGTGTTTCCTTGTACTATTGTCGTTGTGCTGGTAGAGCCTGCCTATCCCTCGACAAACACTTATGTTGATCCTCTTAATGCTCCTGACTTCTCTTCTACATTATTGGCTTCACTACATGGTGGATCTTTGTCCATGATGGTTGTTGAGGAACCACTCATCTCACATCACTTGGTAGACTTCATCTTCGAGCCTTCTTGGTTTTTTGTGTAGAGAAAATAGAAGTGACTCCCTAAAATGTGGCCTTAGGTTTTGGGAGTCAGTTATGTCCCCTCAAATTCTGGGGTTGTCTAGTCCTTTTCCTTCATTTGACATGCGGTCTGTTGGATGTTCATGTCCTATTTATGTTTTCTAGTTCATGTCCTGTTTTGAACTAGCTTGTTTTTGGCCCTGAGGGCTCTCCGTGTAAAGGGTAAAGCACCCTGTAAATGCTACTTACTTTATAAAAAACAATAGGGATATTGTGAATCCTAATATTTTGGAACTTTGTAGTTGCAAGTTAGGCTTTGAATTGTAATCTAGACTCAAGTATTTTGATTGGACTATCAAATTATCTTTTCTATCTTATAAGATCATCTTATTTTATTATGAGTTCATGGATTTCATTCTTGGATACATGTAAGATTTGGGAAAGATCCATATAATATGTATGAATACTTGGATATTAGGAAGAGGAATGACTATAATAATTATGATCACACCCTTCATCATACTATTTAGCAATTGAACCATAAGAAGGTGCATATGAGGGGTAAACCTTAGAATGATCATTCTCATACCAAGACCCACCATGACTATAATATTCTATCATGAGATACCTATGCCTCTTTTACAAATGTGTGTTTTATTTTATGAAAGAAACTTTATGTCACCTATAGAGAAGAGACAAAATATGTACCTTAACTACCTTGACTACTACACCACTTGATTGCATCTTTAATTCACCTTGGTAAGCCTTATAGAAATATCATAAACTTGTTTTTCAACAACATATTCATAACCTCTTTGAAAAATAAAATCCTTGAAGAAAATTATTTCCCAATGTATTATATTCATCTTGAGTTAGCTTATTAATATAAAGCTTATTAATATAATCTTCATGTTTTGTAGTATGAGGATTAACACAAGCTTTGAATATTCCCCAACAATGGTGCCAATTATGTTGGCTCTCAAACATGTAACTCCATATTAAACTCTAAAGGTAACACCAAAACCCAATCCTAAGGATTGTCATCAAAGACTAAAGTGTTGGATTGATGATCCAATAGTGGTAAGATTGGACCAATTGTTGTGTTTGTATAAGATCAACTTCATCTTTAACATATGCTAAGCTTAGGGGAGATTTATTGGTGTTTCCAATACTGTAAGGTCTAATTAAATAGAGATAAATGATAAACATAATATCCTAATAGTTATACCAACAATGCTATAAATCCCTAAGGTTGTCACTAAACTCATATTAGCGTTGGATGAAAAAAATGTATTAGACCTCTAGTAAAAAGAGAAACATTTCACATGCACCCTAAGATATTAGTATTATTACTTCTCAAGAATTTAATCCACCTGATTTTACATACATGTGTTCAAGAAAGACAACATCTAAGACTCAAAACTATCTCTAAATTATAAGAGCAAGAGAACCTTAAAATGAAAAATGTTTGGACTTCTCACCAATCAAACTAGTGCCTATTCCTTTCGGAAATTGAGTCAAAGCTCATGAAGGGAAAGGAAACACACTTGTAATGCAACCAAGGATATAGAGTTGTGCATGCATATGGGATTGTTGGAAGTTTCTTTATTTTTCTTCTTTGGTGCATAAGGATGAAATCATCATTGCTTTGGTACATTTGAATGAATGAAATATTATTTCTTTATTGGTGGAGGACAAGATATATAAGTTGGTTTTTATGCTAGAGGAACTATTAGGAGGCAATGAAGAGGGCTTTATTTTCTCCTTATTTTTCCTTTTAACTTTTTCATGATTATTTTGTTGCACATTCAAATGTTATAATTAACATGAATTCTATCTTTGGTTTCACAAGGATATTCTATTTAATGTTCCTTACCTTTGCAATCATAAAAAAATGCCTTGAGAGTGACAACATACTTTTCAACTTCGAAGTACTTGACTTTAAAATAGGAACATATGTATTTCTTGTCACTTTCACAAATTTCTCTTCACAAACATATTTTAGACATTGATGTATCATAGAAAGTATCACATTTAATTATTGTAACTAAGGTATCCCAAGTAAAATACATTTAATCTAGCCAATAAAGGAATGATATGGAAAAATCCATCTACCTCCTTAAGCCCTATGTCAAGAGGAAAGATGATACTCCTAAAAGTGTCCACAAGAATACCATTGGTTATGTTTAGAGAAACACATAAATTTGTATATTTTTTTGATGCTAAATTTTCAATTATATCAAATTCTTCTCTATGTATGTATACTAATTTACGATGTCTATGTGAATACCTTCACATTGTTGACCACATGTGAATAAAACCATGACCATAAAGTGGACCATAATAAATGTAGTTTGGGATCTCCTCATAAAATGAAATAATTGAAATTACATAAGGAGGTGAAATTTTATGAGTAATAACCATAAATTAAATGTATTTGTAGAATTGTGGGAAGAAGAACAAACATGTTTTTTGTCCATAGGATCTTTATTCATACATGTGTGTACAAATAATATTATTAGGATGCACTTGAATACCTATTAGTGTTCAATATTGTTAGATTGTGTGCAATGAAAAAATATTAGCATAAATTTTCCAATTCGTTTTAGTCGAGCAACCAAATGATTTCTCCCATCATTCACACCATCAACATGAATCACATTATCATTAATACGAAATATGATTTTATGTTCAAATACCATATGTAAGTATGTATGGTGTCCAATAACTCTATGTAATATGTAGAGGGATGATTCATTATGACTTTGATAATCATCTAGAGGAATCCAATAGATTGATGTAATTAAGGCTTACCAAATTATTGGGAAGGTTTGAATAACATCATCCAATGGTTTGCTAGGATTTGTAAATTTCCTTGGCCCTTAATGTTTGAATGATACAAAATTAGATGTAGCAGACATTCGATTGGAACTAGATTTAGATTCTTTCTTGTTATTTCCTTTCTAAAATGTATTATTATTTTGACATTTTGAAGGGTTGGAGGAAGTGGGGATGTCCCATTATTCCAACCATTACATTCAAATAATTAAAGTTCAATATTTTTTACATGAACACACAAATTCTACCATATGAATATTGGAAGTTAATTCCACACTCATTAATTTAGACATATTATGTTTTTGGGAACATTCAGTTAAATTAGTTAGATGTTAAATCCATATTGACACATAAGTGTTGTAAGAAAGTGGTGACTATCTCGTCAAAATAATGGATAGAAAAGGAGTTGAGGATTAGATGTATTCAAGGGTATAGTCCTTAGGGTTCACGAAAATAATTAGGTAAGACTTCATCTTCATATGCAATATCTAGACATGTATCATTGAAAGCTCGTAGGTGAACATTGTGACCACCTTTTCCATAAATAACTCAATTATAGCTACCATAAAGGTGGTGGCCAATGGGTGTGTAACAACCTCAAGTACAAAATACATGCAATATGGAGGATTATATGTAAGTGAGTAAAAACTACATGAAAAGTATCCACTCTTCTTAAGGTGATCGAACTACTTCAAGTAGTGTATTGAAGGTTTAGAAGTGCAAGTATTAGTGGTATGAGAAGCTTGGGTAGAATGAAGGGTTTTTAAAGAGAGTGAGGTAAGAGGGAATGGAATGGTAGTGGAAGGAAAAATCGCACTATAAATGTAGAGTTGTCATAGGATGACAAGGAGGAATAATACAATGAATAACAATATCACTTGTATGCATATGAGTAAACACTATCCAACTTTAAATTGAGAACTCTAATTTAGACATAGACAGTCACAATTTAATAACATCACAAGTCACACAAACATAATGCACATCCAAAAATAAATTGTTTGACTAGTTTCAACTTAAGTATATGATTCATCTAAACCTTCATCAACTCCCTTGATCTCCAGTATTCTAGTATGGTGAATTGTAGCTATAGTTACCTATGGTATTTGCATACATGTCTACTAGAGTAGTTGAAACTATCTTTGAGAAAATTCGTCTATCCTTTATGCTTTGATGGATGTACATATGCTATCATAAATTTCTATTCGACATAGGCTGGGAGGATGCTAGAAATGGTTGTAGACTTTGGATTTACACCTGCCAATTGCTTTGATGGATGTACATACAACTCAGGTGCCTTGCCTATGCTTCCACATTTTTCATATCCTGCAATCATATTATTTTGTCAAATAGTTCACATACCTTGTCAGTTCTTACACATTTTGCTTACATGTCTACCAGGATAGTTGCAGCTACAACATGTGACATAATTCCTCTATTTTTTTAATCCTACGATGGGTCTCCACACTAGGTTGTTCCAAAGCTCCCATTTTAGCACAAGAAACGAGTACACTACCAAATAGAAACCAATTGGGTTTGAAAAAATGAGATATATATCTTTGTGTATCTATTGTGCTCACTAGTTTATAATTTTTTTAAAAGTGATAAGTGTGAGTTAGAACATGTGATCAATGATTTTTAAATAATGAAATACAATTTTGAATTTATCTATTAATGATTTAGATTTGATCTAGGCAAGAGACAATAAGAGATAATGAATCTCAAATTCAAAATTGAAGTGTCCTAGTTCCTTTTATGATTTATTGTAAGCTGAATTAAGTTTATGTAGCATGTTTTCATCTCATGGTACTTAAAAAACATTCAATAATATGCACTAAATTCATAAAGAGAAATTACAGAAAATATTAATAATCAAGTAGAATAATAAGAACACACTTTTAATTTAAAAGGATAAAAGAATAGATTAAGCACATAAGCTATCTACATGCTTATGAAATTTTTCTATAATATTCTTTATCAAGTTATTAATCTTGTCCGCTACAAAATATAACCTAGAAGAATATGTTCACCTATCAAATCAACAAACCTCTAAAGGGTGTCCCTAGAGGCTAGTGCCTTGATAAATTCTAATAGTGACAATGTGAAAAAAAGTAAAGATTTATGCTTATATTCTATCAAATAATTTTTGTATGGTCAAATTAATATTGTGCAATAATTGAGATTGAAATTGTGACACTCATATTTGAACAATAGAGTTTTCTAACAAAGCACATATGTCGAGACTATCATTAGATTGAGGAAATCAACTTTTAAACATCAATGATTTGATTCAACATAGCATCAACATCATTTATTCATCATCAATCCTAGAACTAAATACACTTAATCATCTCTTTAATTATTACATTTATTTAACTTCACTTATGATGGGCTAATCATCTTTAATCATTTAATATAAATTTAGATATGCATAAAAATAATTATGAATTAACTTTATATTTTAGAATCATAGTTATATAATGAAATATAAAATTATTATGATAAATATTAAATTATTCATAACTAGTGAAACATATAGTAATTTTAAAGAATTTATTTAGATGTAGTGCAAAATGTTTCTAATGTATTATTTCAAACATCAAAAAATTAGTTCTTATTTAAGGGAACCATATGAAATGGTTACTTTCATCTCAAAAGAAGATGTTGCATAGGCCCTTAATCTATGGCCACAATCTAGGATGACAATTTCAATAAATATAGGATGTATAAATTCAGTATAGTCCTAGTTAGAATTGTCCCTAATGTACTATATACATTTAGTTGGACATACTATGTGTACATTTTCTCTATTTCTCATCATCATTTCAAATCCTCTTAAGTGATTTATATAATATTCCAAAGGTATGATTTCCAAATAATCATATATACTATCATATTTCAATTACAATTTGATTGATTAGTTTTCCTTATTTATTTTCATATTTATTTCTTCCCTATTTTACACTTAATAATTAGTTATTTTTCAAAATATTTCCCAAAGTTAATTAAATAGGAATTATATATTTTTCATTTATACCTTTTGTAACTTAATGGTTTGTACCCACTATGTATGGAGAGGGGTATTTATGTGTGACCTAGGGTACATGTATGGTATTGATTCTTTCCTAATAGGTTTAGGTCTAGTGATGAGGAATGAAGAGTTTCACATAATATACCTACATTCAAATTGATAAGTGTTAGAGTCACTCAAGGAATCAAGCTCTTGGATCACCTGCAAAACCAAAAATAACCTTCTACAAGAGAGAAAAAAAAATAATAAGTTTACAATAATAGATGCAAAATAATATTAGACCAAATACGATCAATATGCAATACAATGAAATATGCAATGTAATGATGTATGATTTGCAAATCAGAACTCCTTGGTTATATAGCTTGATGTAGGAGCATCGAGGATGTAAGAGTAATCTTGCATCCTAAAAAAAAAAGGATATTTTAATTTTAGATAGGTTTAGTAAATAATTTTTAGGGGCCAAAAAAGACATGATTACTTTCTATTTTTAGTAAGTTGGAAGGGATAAAAATAGAAGGTTTCTATTTATAGTACGATTGGAAGGGCTAAAAGTAGCATGTTTATATTTTTAGTAACTGTTATAATTTGTGCATGGTGGGTGGTTTTTGTGGAAAGGTTAGGTTCCTGTAGGGGAAGGTGGTGTTTATTACCTGGCATGTTGCATTAGCAATCCATGGTGGCAAGGGGTAGTCTTTTCACTGGGAGTTCTTTGGGAATGATAATAGACTACGTTGGACTTGGAGTTAGGTGGTGATTTGATGTTTAATAAATGTTTTCTTCCTAACATTCCTTTAGCACCAACATTAACAAATTTATTATGAGCCAAATCTATGGGTGATCAGAGCAAATACAGATCGTGTCCCTATTGGAATTCCATGGTGTGACATCATGCACAATTATTGACAAGTGGAAGGAGCATAGGAAACAAGGGAGGGAACACATGCTTTTACAAATTGTTGTAATTGCAGCATGCTTTGGTGTAATAGGGTCCTTAAATAATTAAAGGGTGGCACAGTTTCACCAAAGTTTGGCTTCATTTTTCTAGTGTGGACTCTATCTGTAGGAATGGTGAAAAGATCAAAGTGTATAGTAGAGATGTCAGTGGAGATGTTGGTGAGGTTGGGACTTGACACCCCCATCCATTTGGATTGTAAGGTTTGGTAAAATGCTTTCAAGGAAATTATCAACTAATGGTTGAAGAGGATTATGCTCAAGATTGATCCTCATGTGATGGTGGTAGTCAAAATGATACTAGGTAAGGGGAATTTGGTGAATTGAGAAACATTCCAGGTTAACACCACATTGTCTCTAGGTTCTTGGATTCAATGCTTGATGTTCAAATGCCAAAGTAGAGGTGTGATAGTTTGTAATATCTTCAAGAAAGAGCTTTTGGTTGGACTAGACGAAATCCTGCAAGTGCCATTCTTGGGTTGTGGCATGCCTCGACCTTGTGATCTTCCACTGGTCAAAGTTCTTGGTTAGGTTGTTAAGGTTTATCCGCTACTTTTGGAGCTAAAAGGAATGGATCTAGTTAGGCATCGACAAATTGTGGCAAATGGGGTAAGCTTCTTCAAGAAGTTGTTGATGATTGATCATATAAATGATTTTGACTAGGTCCCTAAATTCGATCAATTTGCAAAAATGAATGGTTTCTAGGTGGAGGTAGGGAAATTTAGGGTTAGTAGTCTAAAGATTATAGCTAATATAATGGTGGCAGTCTAGTTTTTGTTTATAATTAATATGCTAAAACATTGTATGGCTCTGGTCGAAAATCATTTTTTTGGGGTTTTGGAGTGTTCAGTGTCAAATAGAAACCATAGGCTGGCCATTTTAGTTGATCATTTTTAACAGTTGGTTGGGGTTTGGGTGTGGTCGATGTTTGGAAGTGGAAGGGTATGAATTTTTTGGCACTATTTCTCCATGGTTCCTGCTCTACACACGTTTGTATTAAACTTTTAATATTAATAGAATTTACCTTACCTATTAAAAAAAAGTTATCATTTGTGCATGTATGGGCATGAAATATTACAAAGAGATCCAAAATGGTGAAATAAACCTAATGATTAAGAAATCACTTGAATACAAATTGTCACTAGTGAGATACTAATGTTTTTTTTTCGAAATCACTTTAAAAATATTTAAAGTCAATCTTGAGGCACCTAGAGGTTCCGAATCAGCTTGAAAAGTGGCTGAAAATTCAAAAGATTGATTTATTGACCTTTTTCGACCCTAGTGATCATCAAGATCGATCCAACAGTGCAAATAGTTTATTGAATCTATGCTTGAGTCAAAAGTTATGACTACTGGAAGTTGGACTAAAATTTAAGAATTTTCAAGTTATCATAATGATTGGAGTTTGATGCCAATGGAAGGACGTGACGGAATCTAGGTGTTGGAGATAGATTTGGCTTCTTTCGACCATTTAATGACTTATTTTTAGAGTTTTCACATCTTCATATTTTGATCTACTTGGTGCCCTATGTAAGGTATTGATGCATTTTAGATTTTCCTAAGGGTATTTGAATTTCTCTTAGGTTGACCTCATTCATGTCATTAGGAATAATTCTCAACACATTTGAGTAATATTTTTATTGTTTTAGCTCATAACAACCTTTAAAACACTTAAGTTTAGGAGAATACACATTTTATTAGTCAATAAATTAGCTATTCATGGAGGTAGAAATACCAAAATGGGGGTTTGGCCAAGGAAAACTCCTATATAGGCAACCCTTGTTCTCCTCTTTGTTGTAATTTTGTAGGTTCAAATTTTAGTACAAAAAAATGTTGAGCGAGATCTCAAAGTGTAGACTATGGAGTTTTAAATCTGAAGATTACAGATCTAAAATTCACATTCCAATCATAGGTGCCAAGAACCCTTGACCTCTTTTTTAAGCCTCATAATCACTACATAGGTGCACAAAATTCTATGCTTCTTAGATTTATCTTCCATTTATAGATTTTTAATTTTTTTGTATAGAAAATTATGTTTTTAGATTATATTGTATAGTCAAAATAAATCAATTAATTCACACTAAATCAATAAAATTTCAAAGAAACATAAGAACCAAGCCTAGGGAAGATTGGCTCTCCTTTTAGGTTGTTAGCCAATCTCATTCACCTTGTTGGTTTGGCTAGCTTATATTTGGGTTATTTTCCTATTGGTTGATTCATGGATCATTATGTTTTAGTTTGAAATGCCTCTATTGCTACATTATTGGTTCTTTTGAAGGTGAGTGTCATCTTTAATGCTCATTCAAAGACTCTTCTTTGCTCAGATAGTCTTCACTTGGTCATTTGGATGACCATTTTGTTGACATGACAAACTTCTTTAATGATCTAATTTTTTTGTTCAAACATACAATGGGCAATCTACATTCTATTGTTTCTGTTGTTCCTCCTCTTGAGGTTGCAAGCTCTAGTGGTAGATGTTATGGTTAATTAGTAGTTTAACACATACTCTATTTTTTTTTGGTATTTGTGGGTGGTTACCCCTTATGGCCTACTAAAGCTCTTTTGTTGGTTTTTGTCTCTCAAACTTAGAATCTTTTTTCCTTTCCCCTTTGGGGTTGATAGTGTAATTCAACCTTTGTGCCTCTAACATAATCCTTTTTTAATATTTTTTATTATTACAATATCTAAACATTTATTATTTAAAAAGAGAATTAATTTTTGAGAAAAAGAAATGTACTCTATCAAAGAGAACTTAAGGAAGGTGGTTAATGTTAGTAGGATAGCTATTCAAAATTTTTTTGCGAGTATTAATATGTTGCATGTCGGAATGAAGACATAGGAAACTCCAATGCAAGAAGCCTTGAGTTCTTATGTCCATAGTCAAAATAAAAGTAAGGTGATTGTGATTGATGAGTCAAGGTAGTAATTTTGTGGCTAATCATTTACAAATTCGTAAAGATTAGTGGAGAGCATATGTTTCTTTCCACTCTTTACGCCTTTCTTGAGGGATTGCTAATATTTTATGATATTGCCGAGTTCCAAATTTTGTTCAAGTTTGTTCGAACATTGTTGTTTATTTAACCTAAATCATTTCTAGACTATTTTGTTGATAGATTTTTTTACCATTTATACTTTATTAATTGTACAAGAAATTGAAATCATTTTACAAACTCAATTTTACCCTTAAACAACAAAAAGAAAATCATTGATCTTTATCACAAAATTGCATCAAAATCTAAACAATTAAATGAGATTACTTACCCTTCCATTAATTTAAAGTCATTCATTAATTAATATTTTAAGACATTTTTTTATGAGATTTTGAGGAGATATAAAACAAAAAGTTAATATTATAAAATAAATAAAACTTCCATCAAATGACTTCAAATATATTTATTAAATAAATATTTACATTACAAAATTTGATTTACTTTCTAATTTGAAGAAGTCAAAATTCACCAAACTGAAATTATATAAATGAATAGAATATAATTATATCTCTTCTAAATTTTAAAATAATTAAATACATATGAAAATAATAATTTATGACATCCTCTACTTTCCCAAAGAAAAATACAATACTAATCACCAACTTGAACAATTCAAAACAAGTGTAAAATATAAGCCAGAAAAATACACTTACCAAATCTTTTGAGTCATGCTATTCACACAAAAATTCAAAATACTTATATTATCATCTAATTATCATCTGTGATATTGATATTACATGTCTTTTTTATCTCTTGTAGTGTTAGAAACGCCCTCCAGTTGAAAACAAGCAATTCAAGCACCCGTCTGATCCATTCCCTTTATTAAGTGTATAGGGTCATAGAGAGTAAACTAAACATCTATATATGATATATCCCTTGCCCTGCTAGCTTAAAGCAGATTGATTTTGAGTCTCATTCTCCACTAATCGGCGAAACTAAGAGTGTACATAAAGCAGATTAAAGTTGATAGGTTGAGACTTAACATAAATTCATGATATTGGTAGGGTTATACATATGATAGCATATTTGTTGTTGAATGGGTATACATTAGTATGGTTAAGGTTTGCATAAATGGAAATATAGATAGGTAGATAAGTGGTTTACGTAAAATTATTGAACAATTTAATGCATTTGATTAACATTTTATTCAAATAAAAATTAGGCAAGTATTTAAGATATCATTATTTTTAAGATAAAATTTGATCTTTTTAATGATGATTAAGAAGTTTATTTGGTAGTGTTGATCTCATTTTTTTATCAAAGTCACAATAGACTATTGCTTATTTAAATTTGAAGGATGTATGAAAATATGATTATCATAAAAATAATTTTAATTTGATAATATAATGGTGCTATATAATGTAATACTAAACCCTATAAAAACTTATACACAATGTCATATCCATCACCATAGTAAAAGATGACATAACTATGCATGTACTGCCATTCATTTCTATGAGGAAGAGTCTAGAGTTTGAACTAATAGCAAGAGAAGTAGTAGTCTATTCATTATAGACTAAGTAGATCTTAGGGTCAAGTATACAATAACAATGGTACAAATCTAGTCTAAGGGTTCAACATTGTTTGCACTATATCTTACAAGGAATCAACACAAAAAAGTATACATGGTCTGCGTTGCTATTTCAATTTTCTAATCTCTTTATTCATGTTTGTACCTAGTAATATTATATTTGAACATATGATTTTATTTAAATTGTTTGACAAATGTTATAGGGTAATATTATCTACAAGGTTGGGAAAACACTACTAGGTTTGAGATTTTTGTTGTCACATCCCCACACACTCCATATTTTCATTTTTGTATTAAATATTGAATGTCTTGATGTAATTTAAATTGGGGTGAGAACACTAGTATTTGAAAACTACTCATACCCAATGATTTTCACTAATATGCTTTTAATGGTAAATGTTATAGAATCAATACTTTTGATCTTTGTCATAATTGATGAGTAAACTAAAAATTATATGACCTAATTTTTTGCTATTTTCATTGATGACGTTGTTTTGTAACTTATATGTGTGTTATTTTTTTGGACTAACCACATACTAATGCTCTTGTGGTGAAATGTGTTTAAGTTAAAGAGAAATATGTGATCTCATGAGAGAGTATAGATTGTGGACAAATATCATATATGTAGGTACCTATTCATAGGAGTACCACACAAGCTTGCTATTTTGTAAAAAGTCTTCCTGTTTATAACACCTCTTATTTATTAATTTAAAATTTTATAAATTAAAACAAATACTAAAGCACATACATTTTTAAAATATTTCAAAAAATATACAACTACTTGCATTAAAAGTCTTATTGCATTGGGCTACATACTTAAGGCCATGCAAATTTTTCTTCTAAAGTAAATTCTTAAACTCATTGAATTAACAATTGATCTATGGGTTTTCAACCAGTCTAGATGAAGTGGGATTGTCCATTAAATTCTATACTAACTCAAAAAAGCATGCAACCAATAAAATATAAAATAAAACTCTGTAAACCACTTTACAAGAATATAAACCTAAGAGAAAAAAATTATTATCCCAAATTTGAATTCAAATTGTATTTTATTTTTCCTACTTTTAACTATATTTTAGATTTAATAATGAACTTGCAATAATGAATCTACATAAAAATAAAATATTATTACAATAAAAAAATCAAATACAATGAGTTTCAACAATTCTAATATCTAAATTCAATTACATGTATGTTAATGAAAGGAAAGAGCTAGATAATATAGCTTCTAACTTTCCAAATCTAAAGAAGATAAGGATAAAAAATCACAAAACTAGAAAATATAATATAAAAAATATCTTATTCTACCTAAGCAATTAAAAAAATATATATCCAAGTTAATATAATAGGTGCAATTTATAAGTGAAATTCTATATTATCATGATTTTTAAGAATTTTAACCCTATTGTAGATGGACTAGGATAATGAAAAGTCAATATTAAGTTATATAAATAATAGTAAAGACTATTTACAAAATATATCTAACAAAATAAATAGAAGTGAATAGAGTAATGTATCATGAAGATTACATAAGACTCAAATGTTTACTTGGGAATTTTATAATTTATTATTTAGAATAAAGTATTCCATACAACAAGTTGCAATACAGAGTTTTAATCTACAACATACTTCTTCTACAATTATTATAATGTTACACTATTTTTTTATCCAACTAAATTTGTACAACTTTGACCTCAATGTAACAGATATTGAACCTTCACATGAGATGATAAATATAGAAAAATGGAATCCCAACCACCTGACTATTTAACCAACCTAAATAATTTCAAGAATCACAAAAATTATAATTTTATTTTATGATGTTAGCAAACCACATATATCACAAAGTATAATGTCTCTATGCATAGATATTCACTATGTATACATAGCCACTTCCACGCACCATAAATCAATAATTATTCACATAATAATGTTGGTATGCTCATTTTCCTTTATAGAAACCACTACTAACTCAACATTTGTGGTAGCCCATGTAAAATCATTTTTCTCTTGAATAATTGCAACTTTTTATGTCAATTTTTTGGAAAAATTTCCAACTTTTAGATTGTGCTAGATGAACTTCATAACTTCCATGAGTTTTTATGCATCTTTATTCATAATTATAGTAAATAATTTTTTCCATATGTGGTTGTGAATTATTCAAATAACTTGCAACCATTGCCAAAATATCTCTAGATGTAAAACATGTAATGTTGTACCACACCATCACCACATGGGAACCAATATATATGCTATATTTTAACATCTAAAACTCACCACATTTCACCATATTATATTTTACAAACAAACTCTTCCTATAAGAAATATTTTTAGGTGAATAACACACAAGTATAAAGATTCTCTCACTATTTACTATAGGAAAATTTATGCTATACAACCCAAAAAATGAACTCATGTTTATGGATATGAAAAGCCCATCTTATCCTTACAACACATGAACTTGAAAATACTTACAAGTTTTATCAAAGAACCAATTATATTTACCTTAGTGCCATTTTTTCTATTTGAACTTTCTTTCTCTCACCCATCTCTCTCAAAAAATGAAAGTGAAAAAAAAGTGTGCTTAGTTTGGGCATTGATAAAATTATTTATTATGAAACAAATTGCACCCAATGAATTACATTTCAATATTACATGACTCTTGAAACCAAGAATATCACTAAACTTCTCTAGCAAAACTATTCTACAATCATATATTATATACATATTTTTATTCAATTATCAATAGTGCAACTATCTTCTATTCCTTTCTCATCCAATTAATTTTTGCTACAAATATAATAAAAGGATAATCACTTATTGACCTTTGGTTATCAATATCTCCACCTCAATAAAAATCTATAAATGTGTATACAGTCAATGACCTTCCCACATTATTACTGCCATGGTAATTCATACAATAATTTAATGTTTTAATCAAGCACCTAGACACTCTTTTCACTTGTGTACAATGGTCATAACTTTTATTTTCCATAAACATATGCTTTGAACTCCCACTACTTGAGAAGTGTATGGTCTTGTGCAAAATATCACATAATTAGGAATTCCTACAAACACTTGAATATGGAACATTCCTCATATCTTATGAATATCTTATAGACTAAGTACATTAGTCAAAACTATTTTTTCAACTAATAGGACTGTACTTTTAATTTTACTATTTTATATTTTAAACCTCTACAAAATAGTTTAGGGACACTTCCTCTAGTTTAACCCTAATATATTATTGGTTATATCCTTTTATACCTTTATACCTACACCATATGACTATATCGTAATAGTATATGAAACTTGGAAAAACAAGAATATTCATGAATTACCACATAACTAGAAATATGAGGCTTTGGACGAGCTACAAAGTGGATGTCAACTTGGAAAATATGTTATGTTATATTTTCACCACCAAGATGTAAATGATAGAGAGGGAGCTTAGTGATAGTGTTATTATTAAATAAATGTTCCAAGGTTCATCAAAATTTTAAAATGGTAAAAAGATGATGGTTATGTGATCACCACTTTACTATAAAGATGAAATCTACATGAAAGCTTATAAATTATATAGTAAATAGAAAATAAAAATTATTTGTATATGCTAAGGATTTCTCTATATGGCTTGAAGTAGTCATCCAAAAATAAAATAAAAAATATAATATGTTTATTTAATTGGGGTTTGTTAGGATTTTTTGTTGTATATGAATGGTTTCTATATTACCATATATAAAATAGTTCTATACATACTCACAAAATAATGTGGGTGGAAATTTTCAACCCTTAAATTCTATATGAGAAAATAATCCAAAGCATAAAAACATAAACAAATTCAATAAGTGGAGAGAACCATAATAGTGAGGGGTGGAGGAATATCCCAATCATATGGCTTTCCCCATATATTAATGGGATCGAAAGTGTTCATGTTTGAGTCCCACCATTCAACATCATCTTCTTTATCTTCTTATTTAGTTGTGCAATTAGGGAAGATAGAAAGAGCCAATTGAGAGAATTTTATAAAACCAAACTAGCTAAGAGAATCTCTCATTTTCTACCTAGAAGTTTCTCCAATAAGTGGTGGAGAGGAAAAGTATTGAAGATTAGGTCATGACCAACCTAATAAGCATGATCCCTTCTCATGGCCAGGGGAAAATCCTATGAGTAGTGACCTTGGGTTGAAGAGGGATATGGAGCGAGTAGAGGGTCCACCTCCATGATGCACCCATAAGAAGGGAAGTGATCTTGGGTTGAAGAAGGAGATAAAGGAACTCTGGGAACAAAACAAGGGAAATTACCTTAGTGGTTGAGATGCACCTATAAATGAGCCACCTCAAGTACAAATTTATTAGCTTGCACTTGACTTTGTAGTAAAGCATTAGAACAAATCATAGCTTTAATATAAAGAATTTAAACATGATGATCCACAAAGAAATTTGAAAAATATCATAATTTTTATCTTTTCATATGCTAAATAGAATCTCCACTTGAAAATAATGTCAAATATAAGTGAATTTATAAGGGATGTGAGGCCCATCCCTTGAAAGATATCATGAAAAATATTTTGGTCTAAATGATTTGAAAAACTCATGTATCTAGTTTAAAACACTCAAAGCCTTAAGAGGGAAACCACAAAAGATGTTTGATCAAGAGTTGTAAAGCTTGATTCATATTATTTAATGATCACTAATACATTTATGCAAGCGAGGATATAATGAGGAAGGATGAAGTGATTGAATAAACTAGAGATAGTTTAACTACACACTCAACTACATATGCCTGTTACTAGTATACCAATGTAATAATGTTATGCTAACATTCCCCCTTATTACATTATTCTTACAAATGTACCCTTGAAACATTTCAAGTTTTACCTTGCCAAGAGACTTGATGAGAATATCAACTATCTAAGAATTTGATGGGTGGTACTAGAGAGCTGAATGTGGTGGTGTAAATTTTATTCTCAAATTTAATGACATCAAAAACCTATATGCTTTATTCTTTCATGAAACATTGGTTTCTTCACACATTTCAACACCTCTTGATTATCACAAAAAACAATAGTTAGCCTTTCTTAAGATGTGACCATGTTAGCCAAAATGTGACGTAAAAAAAACCCTTTGTTTAGCCTTGATGGATGAGAGAAAAAATAGTTTGATTCTTACTAATCCATGAAATAGGTTTGGATCTAAGATGATAAACATATTCTATAGTTGACTTCCTATCATCAATAAATCCAACATAGTTTGAGTCAACATATCCCTGCAAGAAATTAGGGTTCTTCTTGTCTTCCAAAACATAATTCAGTTTAGTTATGGTTTAGTTATCTTCAATTGCATGTAGTTAGTTTCAATTGAATGCTTGTTGAATTCAATTAACTTGGAATGCATGACTAATGAATTGAGTTGCATGACAGATAACAGGTGACTACTTTC
This sequence comes from Sequoia sempervirens, assembly GCA_007258455.2. Lineage (NCBI taxonomy): Eukaryota > Viridiplantae > Streptophyta > Pinopsida > Cupressales > Cupressaceae > Sequoia > Sequoia sempervirens. The sequence continues at coordinate 247,331,557 of VDFB02281492.1, forward strand.
AGTTAACAAGGGATGATCAATCATGCATGGTATTTGCATAAATGGTGGAGAGATATGTTTTAGTTAACAAAGATTAACTTGGACCCACCTTTGGTGCCTAAGTTGGCTTCTTGGAGTTAAAATTTTTGCATGATAAGATATTTTATAAGGTTGAGTTAAGTAGGCCCATTCTTGGGCACCAACTTTGAGGATAAGCTTAGAAGATCTATCTTCAGAATCAAGATGAGTTATGACTTTAGTTTGGGACGTCCAAATGGATGAAGCACTTGTTTTGACATTGTTCTTCACAATAGAACTATACTTGCAAGGAATAGGCACAGGTTTTTTGAGATAAGCATTGATCTTTGTAATTGTAACTCTTTGGAGTTTACAAGGTTGATTATTGTATATTTATCTCAAGCAAGTTGAAGGGAGTTTGTATCAGTTTTTATTGCAGGTTGTGAAGAATATTTGTTGAAGGAAAAAGAAGCATCTCAAGCAAGGATTGGAATTATTGTAATCTTATTCTAAGATTAAATAATACATTAATTCTTGGTGGATATTTTTCTTGAAAGGGTTTCTCCATGGTATATGCTGGGTAAATTCTAATATTTTATCTAATTCTTCTACAACCTTCTGTCTCCATTCTACAAATGGTAAAATGAATCTAACCAGATACTCACCCACAAAGAATATGTAACAAAGAATACTTAATTAGATCAACAATCACAAAGTATTAAGCTACATAATCACCTCAATTTTCAACAAAAAGATACATTGGAATATCTTGAAATCAATCTTCTTCCTCTTGCTAAATGAGACATGCACATATGTAGTCTAACCAAATACTCTAATATGAGATAGTGGAGGCTTAAAACCACTTCATACCTCTTTTGGTGTCTTGTCTCTCAATATATTTATAGGAGCCTTATTGAGAAGATGAAGAGTTGTGTAAACCTCTACCTAAAATAGATCCTCAAACCAAGCTAAGGAAAGCATGCACCAAGTTAGATCCATGATAGTTTGACTATGATGCTTTGCAATTCTATTTTGTTGTGGTGTATAGGGGTCAATAAAATGTTATTTGATGCCATGAAACTTTAAGAATTCCAAGAAATCCTTTGACATGAATTCCCCCTTTGATCTGAGTTCACATTAGATCTTGGGCCCTTGTGAGCTAAATGAACTTAATTTTACCTTATTTAAGGTGTTGTAAAGTGTTGTTCCACACTTTCACACTTTTCCAGGGCTATCATTATTAATTGGGCTTCTTTATGCTTTAATTGGCCTTATTTTGCATCCGCGAGCCTTAATTAATGCATCTTTTTGAAGATAATCTTGAAATAATTCAACATCCAATCATAATTCAAGTGTTTCTAAGTTGTGTGGTCTAGATTTTTGTTCTTTCCCAGAAACCCTAATTTGGGACTAAAGTAGCTAGATTTTTGTTCTTTCCCAGAAACCCTAATCTGGGACTAAAGTAGCTAGACTAGCGTGTGAGTCTTAACAAGCATTAATTTTAGTGTTTTAAGAATTTCAAGTCTTCATCCAACCCTCTTCAAGTTTCTAGGTGCACACCTTTCATCCCTCAACTTTATATTATGATTTACATGCATTTTTAGGTCATTTAATGAAGTATTGCATTGCATTAGGTTTAAGCATTAGGTTCATTTCATTAGTCTTTATAAGCCCTACCTTGGTGCTTAACCTCTCTTTAGTTTATAATCAAACCCTAGGATAACCCTATTGCAAGATATTTTTCTCCTTTGCATACTTTAGATTGAGATCTCTAGGGTTTCCTTGAGTGAAACTTGAGGATGAAATATGAACTCTATATCCTAAAATATAGAGCCCCCATCCTATTTCTCGTTGTTTCAGGTGCCTGTATTGATAATACTAGAGAACAATTGATTCATCTATAGGGGAAAATAAAGCAACCATATAGGATGAAACTACATCTAGTGGAAATAAATAATCCTTCATAAAATCTCTAGCAAGTTTCATATTATATCTAAAGATAAAATAGGATTTGAATCCATCCTTGGCTAAAACTTCACCTTATGCTTATGATTCAAAAATTGACTAGTAGACAATAGATTTAATGTTAAACTTGAAACACAAAGCACCTTTGTGAGAGTACATATTCTTGTCAAAAAAATGAAGTGGAGAGGATCCTTACTTGAGATGCTATTTTGGAAATCTTTCATTTCCATAATATGACATGGATTTATTTAATTTGTACAAAAAATGGTATGACAAAGAGTCTTTCAAGGGATTTTAATACACATAGAACAACCGTAAGTTTTATTTTAGTAAGCAAGACGAGTTATGCAGATATTAATGCAGTACTTAATAAGAACAATTACAAAATTTTGAGAGGATATTTTGTATTAAAAATTATGGTTAAAAATGAAAGTTTTTGCTAGTCCATAAAACAAAAAATGTTACCCAATAATGGTGAGGTCAAATTGGCATGTTGTGGCATGAAAATATAGTTCACATTGGTAGGGAATATCTTAATGATTTTGAATTGAAGTCTATAGTAGGAGGACTTGAAGATTGATCTCTTGAATTTTATTTTCCTAAACATGGTGTTTATGAAAAGCATAATAGATAAATTTTCTTCTATATGCTCTAGATTTTATGATATTTTAGATTTGGTACATGGTAATGTGTTTAGGCATATAGATGTCAATGTCTAGTCCATTAAACAAGAAAAAATCAAGTACATAAATCATTAATCTTTTAGGGAGTTTGACTCACTAAATTTAAAGAGTTAGGTGTTATTGAGCAAGAATGAAATTAATGATAAACATATCTCCTTGCTTATACCCTTCTACCAAAAAAAACTAATATGTTTAAATTATCTCTTACAAGGTTTTTTTTTTTTTTAATTTGATATCAAATGTATATTTTTATTGTTATCAAGCATCTAGAAAACATATCATATGCTTTTCTTCATCTAGGAGTTACATTTAAGACACCTTGAACATTAGATTTATTACCTTTTTCAATAACATGAATAACATGTTTACTTTTATTTCTATAGAATAATTGGCTACATGTTTTACTTATCATGATTTGTGCTTTAAAACTATGAGAACTTGTCTTTCATCCTAGAAATTCACTTTGTGTAGCTTGATTCAATCAACAAAATTTATTTACTTGTAATTTTTTATCTTTTTTAAAGTACTATTTGTAAATAATAAATTTTGAGTCCAAAAAGGTCTAAAAAATAAATATTATGAACTGAGAGACTCAATGAAGTCATAAGAACCTTAAATTGAAGAATGATCACATTGTTCACTATTATGTCCTTTCTTAACATACAACAATTGGTTATTGATGTGCATTATTCATGTTACAAAATCATGAATTTTTCATCTTATGCATCTTCAAAATGTAAGTAACTTCCTCATTAGGAACATATTCTAATGTTTCTTTCTTACCTATTAGACATCTTTCAATTTTATATAAGATTTATAAGCATCATTTAAATATTGAATGTGTATCAACACATTTTAATCAACTAAAAGTGTGATTGACATTAATTGCTATTAGATTTCTTCATTCTATCTCCTATATATCAACAATAAGGTCTTAACCTTTTTTAACATCATTCACATTCAAAAGATCTCAAAACATACATATTTGTACAACCTTGAACATGAGAATTTCCTTTTAATTAATCTTTAATCCTAAATAATTTAATTTGTTTAACAATTATTTATCTATAAATATTAAGTTTGTTAATGCTATATTTTTTAAAACTCTTCCAATTTTATAAATTTTAAACTTTGTGATTGATTAATCAAAAAACACATTAATTTAAATAAGTGAAAAATACTTTTATGAAAAAAAAAAATAATAATTAAATTTGAAATAAAACAATTCTAAAAATTATTTTATTTAACTACCCAACAAGAATGAAAATTTATGCTTATTTTTTATAAAAAAAATTATATTATAAATGTTGGTTTAGGTGTCCTTTTATAATTTACATCTCTACAATCTTTTAGAATTTACCTTTGAAAAATATAAATTATATTGTTATTTTAATTTAAAATCTCTATTAATCATTCAATCTATTCACAATTGGATGGCAGAAATGAAGACAACAAATATTTCATGCTATGGAGAGGGAGTATTTTGAAATGAATTCATGTAAAAAAAAGTTCAAAATTTAGAGAGCCATATTTGTTTGGGATGACTTCCACACAACTGATGCCATCAAATGCATTATTATTGATACATTCTTGTTTAAAAACTCTGAATCCTCTCAACTAATCTCAGATCTCCAAGGTAAACACGAAATTTGTGAGACATACATATAGTTATATTTAAAAATATAAAGAAATTCCAAATAATAGAACAGTGTGTTGAGAGTGCTCAAAGGAATCTATATAACTATATAGATTTTTCTGAATTTGACTATGAATATAATTGGATTGTTTGTTATTCGAATGATTGCTAATGTCTTACTCCACATTAATGAGGATACGAAATAGAAGATAAAATGGGGGAAAGTAATTAAGGGGAAGTAGCAAGTTGCATCTTATTACATGTATACCAACATGGCTATAGGAAAGATAAATCCTTGCTTACATTTTCTTGCGGAGACTTGTTGTTCGAATGCTCTAAATATTTGAACCAGTATTATGGCTATAAGCAAGATAAACCCTTGCATATGTCATTCGTTTTTGCATATAATATACACAAAGTAGATTATCAAGGTAAAAAAATTACACAAGAAAATGTATTTGATATGATATCACAGAGGTATATCATGCTCAATACACGCCCTCCATGCATATAGGTGATGCTCAAGAGGTGAAGTATTGGGCCTTCCTGGGAGGTCACCCATCCCAATACTACTCCAACTCAACACACTTAACTATGGAGTTTTCCCCAAGATTAAAATATTGAATGTTAATTAGATTTTGATATTTTTTTTTTTTATGATGATGTGGATTGACACATATTCTACGATGGTAATTGTTGGTACAAAAATATAGTTTTAATAAATTCCTTTTAAAATAGTATCGTAAAAAATTGTTAATTTTTCATCTCTATTACTAGTTTGTGTCAATGAAAGAAGTCTATTAAAGAATTCTTTTACAATTTGTGATTTTTAAACACCCAAATATTTCATAATTAGCATCGTAGAATATGTGTCATAGGGAGATATACTATTGCAATGTATTTTATAATAAAATAAGAGGAATCTATAATGAAGGATGAACCTGTTATATATATTTCTATATCAATTCAATTTTTTATTTACTGATGAATGTCATGAAAATGATGAATAGATGACTATAGTTAACACTAAGTTTGATGAAACACAATTCTTGAACTTGATATGATAAATATTGAGCTATCTTACTCTTGCGACTAAAATTAATATGAGTGCTTTAGCTTTCATTGTGTTGGCACCTTCAAATGCAAATTTGAAGTGCCCATATTGAAAATTTTGTCTCTGCACTCTCAAAAGTGCACCTGAAAAATCTGCCCAAGTGACCTACTTTGGAGGGTCATAATTTGGAGCCTATCGATTTTCAAGCCAAACCCCTTGGTAGAAACGCTCATGTGACATATGTGAACGTACATGTTAGTTTTCAGCTTCACATGCTGAGTTTTGACAACATTTTGAAAAGCGAAGTTGAAGGGTTTTGGCACTTTTTTGTTTGTGAACTTTCAATTCTGTGAAGTGGTTTCTTGATCAAATGAATATTTCACAGCTGGATGATTTTCAAGACAAATGGATTGCTGCTCTCCATTCTCCCTAAATTCATATACTACCTTGTCTAGTTTCAGAGCCCCAAGATCTAATTTGATATTTTTTCGAGATCAAAAGCAAATGCAGTTTGTTCTGATTTTACATCTGCATATCTGACATGTTTCAAGGTGGTCAACTTTGACCCCTAATATATCATGAAGATTGATGATTGAATGAAATTCCTCTTGCACACATATTTAGTGTACATAAATGAGCTAATATTTCCAGTGGAGGCTTCCCAGGAGTTGATTTGGTATTTTTGCAAGGAGGTGACTTGGTGAGTTTTAATTGGTTTTGAACAGGTGCAGTTGCAAAAATATCTGATTGAGCAACTACAACATTGAATATCTTTCACCTCGTGATCATTTTTCTAAGCCGTTTGTTGCACTCCATTCTTGGTTCAAATGTCTACATGCTTGTGCATTTTCATGGCTCCAGGAGGTCATTTGACTGATTTTCCAAGGTGATTCTAGAGGCCACTTGACCTGTTGGCTCACTGTTCAAACATGCCAAAAAGTAGATTTTAATGACAACCCAGTTCATGTTTTCACCTCAGATGCACTCAGAGGTAGCACTTGATCAGTTCAACATAAAACTCATTTGAAAATGATTTTTTTTTTTAGCCGGGCCCACATGGGGACCCGACATGCTTTATACAATAATGAAGTTTAGAGTTGAGGTTATACCTTATAGATCTCTGGGGAACACAAATGAGCAACCAAAAAGCATGTGTGTTTTGAAAACAATTCTCAAGTGAGCTCTAGTTTGATGTTTGCAATTACATGTCAGATTGAGTCCCAAGTCTCTTATCAACAATGTGAAAAGTAGTTAAATGATTATGAAGGGATGTTTCCATCATATGATAAACATCCAAAATAAAAAATCAGTTCATGGAATTCTTTGTTTCTGAGGGTCAAGACAACAATTTGTGTAGAAGGAAAATGTGATAGAAAGTGGTGTTTCACTTCAGCTTCCATGGGATAAGGTCACAACACTATTTTAATCTTGCTAAGTTGTTTGAACAACCACTGTGATAACTGAAGAGGGACCATAGCATTCTGTAATGAAAAAAATTGAATAACTTAAAGTAGATAAAGTGTTTGTTGATACATATTCCTTTGTAACAATGACATCTTCACATTTAAGTGCCAGAATAATGTGGGTAGTGCACACATAGGAGAATATTTTTCAAGAGATTTTGGAGAAATATTATGTGTCATACTTGCCAAAACTTGCTAGTACATTTGACACTATAAATCTAGGCTATGGGATGCAAGAGGTCAAAAATATTTTGTTAGAGGAGTCAATTTTGGGGTGCTCTGTCATATGAATCTTCTCAAACGTGGAATCCTGCATCTTATGGCATGCAAGGTCATCCATCAGACATGCGCATAGAGTTAGAGGCCAAGCAGAAGTTACAAGTTACAAAGGAGATACCCTCAAATAGCTGACAATTATGATTCACTTGAGAAGGCGAATAAGGCTCTTGCACATGCTGGTCTTGAGTCTTCTAACTTAATTGTGGGTATTGATTTCACAAACATTAACAAGGGTTTAAGTGTAATGTCCCCTTCTCAAGCCTGACATTTCCAGTGACCGTTGGACTTTCTTTGGGAACCTGAAGGCTAGTCGGAAGTTAAAATTAGGGTTTCCTAATTTTGAGGAGGTCATTGCTCAGAGATGGTGGATTCAATGGCAGATTCCTTCTGGGTTTTCAGAGGGCTTCGCAGTGGTATGATCATCTCGGCATTTAGAGCACTTTTTGGAATTTACTATTTTTAGTAAATTCTATTTTTGGCAGCTTTCCAGATGAGGTCAGGTTGGTTGACTTCCGGCTTCAGATTGATCAGTTGACTTCATCAGTATTGGCTTCAGGGCACTTTCAGAGAAATAAGTTAAGTCATTTAAATTAAAAAGTCACGTTTTAATTATTATATTTTAACGTTGACCCTTGGCTTAGAGTTAATGACTTAAGGTTGTTTTAAAAAGGTGGTCATTTGAGGGTGGCGCCTCATTAATGAATATTTTAATAATTTCTAAAGTCTGAGCAAGCTAATGTTGGGCGCATTAATTAAAGTATGATATTTATTCAAAAATATCAAATCAAAAGCTTGAAGGAAAAAGTACGCCCATCATTGAGGAGAGTGGGTTTTGACCTAAAAATAGATTTTAGGGTTTTGCGAAGTCAACGGAAGAAATTATAAAGAGGAGTCTTAGTGCACATTTCTTCATCTTTGGACGACTATACTGTTATGCTGCCAGATTGGCTCTGGGACTGCTTCGAGGAATGAAGGCCTCCTAGCTTGGGCATCACTTCGTGTCTGGAAGACAACATCTAGTGGTGAATCATTGTACTGTGAGTGCATTTAGTTTGTGTTGGTTTTCAGATCATTGCATAGTAGAGTCGAATTGGCATTTTGTAGTTTCAGCTTTTTGCATTGTTCTAGATAGCAGATTTATTGTTTTACTCATATCTCAAAAAAGACAAAAAAGATAGTTCTGGGTATTGCATTTGTAGCTTTGTTTAGGAGAGGCGAACTTGTGTTTCAAATCTTAGATTTTATGGTGTTGTATTTAATTTTTAAAGCAAAGTCAAACTTTCCAGCAGGCCATACCATTTGCTTATTGCATTGATTTCCGTGAAAATTAATTAGTAGCTTTTCAAAGCTGTTTCTTGCATTTGGTCTAGGCGCCTCTTCATTATCAACATTTTGCATATAAGAATAGGCCATTTGGGTGAGCATCGAGAGAGTTATGAGCCATTTAGTGAATTCTTATGTTGCTGTTCACAAGATTTTAAAGTACAGATCTATCAAGAACAGTTCACAGAAATCTGCATGTCTGATTTGGGGTTTGGCATTGAGATTTACTTAAAGCTTGTAGCAGATTTATAATTGGATGTACTCTTTGCAAAGTGTTTGATATTTTGACATTGCAGGCAATAATTGTCATTTGTAAACTGGCAGTAGTACTGACCAGTGTTCATTAATATTGCTCTGTCATGAATTGTAAACTCATTCTTACTATCAGCATTAGTTTGTAATAGTTATAGCTCCGCCCTATGGTAGCTACTTTCCCGTCTTGGGTCAGCAAGCACATTCTAGGTGTCGAGTAATTTTATCTTTCAGCATTATTTACTTCAATCATTTGTTGTTGTAATCACTCCGTCATATGGTCGCCCCTCACTCCGCATTGGACTGGGTAGCACATACTTGACGTTGAGTTCCTTTCTGTACTTAGCGTAGAAGACCCTCTGACCAATGCTCACCATCATCGGTGCCATACTGGTTAGAGTTACAGCATAAGTAGTTTGTTTCAGATCCTCTGACCAATGCTCGCCATCATCGGCGCCATTCTGGTTAGAGTTGATTTCTTGCACGTTTTGGTTTTGTCCTCTAACCTTAACGGGTGTATGGTGTTGTAATCTGTTAATTGAAAAATGAAAAAAATTGGCTCGGAATATTTCAGTGGTATCAGAGCCACGCATCCTGCCATCCTGTGAAATTAGCCTTCTATGAGTGACAGAGAACAGAGGTATTTGGCAAGAGTATACAAGAGGGATACAGTTCAGACACAGTTGTATCAACCTCCAGAAGGTCAAACAGCTTCAGAGATTTTGAGGGCTAATTGGGAGCCTTCACAAGAAACAGAAATGGGGGATAATGAAAGAAATGAAAGGATTCTTGGTGGCGGTGAAAGAAGTTCTGGCAATAGAGATGACAGTGGAAAAGGAAGTGAGAGATCTACGAGTCCCGGGAAGGATTTTGGGAAAAAGATGGATGCCTTGATGGACATGGTATCTTTCATGATGGGGAGAATGGGGCAGAATACTGTTCCATAGAACAACTCAGGCCACAGAGGGGAGCATAGTGCTTCCAACCAGCATGATGAGCATGCAGCCCGGACAGTGTCAAACAACACTTACATCTCTTCCAGACCATTCAAGCCCACTTTTTTGGTTCCTGTAGTCAATCAGCCAGAGCCTGAAGAGAATGCTTCATGGGTGGAGTAGTTGAGGATTGGTCGTATAGAGTATGACTCTCTACCTATCGACATCAGGATGGACATGTCCTTCAATGATTTCATGGATCATAAGAGGAAGAACAAGGGGCCAGGAAGAAACTATGATCAAAGAAGACCATCAAATCAAGGAGACTTGTACCAAGCTGTCAACAAAGTTACACTTCCTCATTTTGATGGGAGTGATACAAGTTCAGCCCGAGCTTGGATTCAAAAGCTGGATAATTATCTAGCTCTCAGACCAATGGCAGAAGAAGAAGCGATCAAGTTCGCTACGCTACACCTTGATGGGGTGGCGCACGAGTGGTGGTACCATGGCCTCGTTCCTCTGGGCCATCGGTCTATCACAACATATGATGAGTTCACCACTAGGCTCATCGAAAGGTTTGAGAAAAAAGATCCTGAGATCCATTTCAGGGAGCTTGCTCAATTGAGACAGTATGGCACAGTTGAAGCCTACATCACGGAGTTTCAGAGACTCTCAGTCATGGTGACTGGAATCATGGAAAGGAGGTTGGTGATTCTTTTTAGTGAAGGTTTGATAGAACCCCTCAAAGGCTGGATTAAAGCCTTTGATCCTCCAACACTGCAAGAGGCCATGAAAAAGGCAAGAAACATGGAGTGGGCTGCTCCTAAGGCAAAATTTCAGTCAAACTCCCCCTTTCAGAAAAGGGATAAAGGAAAAAGGCCTCAGCATAAAAATCATTTGAGACCTCAGAACAAGGAGTTCAAGAATCGCAATCCCCATGTCACCAGGTTAGATCAAGAAACCCTGAATGAGCTCAGAAGAAAAGGGTTGTGCTTCCGGTGTCAGGAAAAATGGTCTCAAGACCATGTTTGTCCTAAAGGGGTTAAGTTCAATCAGATTGAGTACTATTCTGCTGGGGAAAATAGTTCTGATTTTTCTGACCAACAATCTGATTTTGAAGACAATGAAGAAGATAGAGCTCCAGAAGAGTCCGGAGATGAGAAGGAAAGTGGTGGAGTTTTAGCTCAAATTTCTAGTTTTCAAAGAAACGAATCATTCAAGGTTCGTGGGATGATCAAGGGGCAGCGAATCGTTGCTTTGATAGATACTGGAGCAACTCATAACTTCATTGATGAAGTTGTGGTAGCCAAGAAGGGGTTGCAAACAGAGGAGTTCGAAGGATTCAAGGTCATGGTTGCCGATGGCTTCCATATTTCTTGCACCAAGAAAATATCTAACATGACCATGCAGTTGGGCAACTACGAAGTCAAGGATGACTTCTATGTATTTCACATTGGGGATACTCATGTCGTTCTAGGCATCCAATGGCTGCGATCTCTTGGAGAGATCTCTTTGAATCTGCAGACTATGGAGTTGAAGTTTCAATCCGATGGAAAGAAGGTGGTGTTGAGAGGAATGTCAAATGGTGGCCCTCGGATTGTGTCATTCAAGAGGATGGCAAGGTTGATACGTCATGACCAAGTAGAATGGGCTGCGGAGTGCATGATTCTTCTAGCGAGTCCAGCTGAAACGAAAATAGAGCA
>VDFB02281492.1:247342946-247360684 GCA_007258455.2 Sequoia sempervirens
AATATTTTGATTTGTTTTAGGGTCCATTAATAGAGAGCACAAATCACCTTTGGTAATTTTTAAATCTTTTTCTTGTTTATATGATAATTTGTCTGCATAATATGCCCTGGTTGTCTACCTCCTATCTTGCCATCCAGATATTTTTTGGGTGATTGCATCTACATTTTTTAACATATATTTCAATGAATTTGCTAGAAGCATTCTTTCTATGGTTGAAGCATTTGGATCACTCAACCTACTGATAAGATCCTCAAGTTGTTTTCTATTGTTCTCAATTTCACTCCTCAAATTTTCTTGAGTGCCAGGAGGGAATTGAGAGAATGGTGGGGGAGGTTAATTTTGTTGAGGATTTTGCTATTGAGGATTTGCAGGATTTCCTGCAGATTTTTTTTTAAAAATCAAATCTAACCAAAAGAAACAAAATCAATTTCAAACTAACAAATTCAAAACAAATAGTAAACAATACTTACCTCCTGCATCTCTTCATTGTCATGGCACCATATTTGTAGACAAAATCCAACTATTCTTGATGAAATTTGCAGAAGTCCTTTCTCCTAGAACGCGAGCACAAAAATGAGGGTTTTTGGCCGCAAGCAGAGCTGAGAAACAATGAAAAGCAAATGATACGTGCATTTCACTTTTTTTTTTCTTTTAAAAACACATAACGCACTCGCGTTATAACGCGAGTGCGTTATGTGTTTCCCCTTTTTTTTCCCATTTGGCCACAAAAGTGCGACCAACTTCGTGCACCCGCCCTTTATTTTTTATTTAATTTTATAATTAAAAAAATCTTTGTGAACACACCCCTTGGATTAGGTAATCCTTAAAAGAAGATTTTTTTTGTAGAACTTTAATGAATTGGTCACGAGTTGTCCAGTACTTATTGATGTTCCTTGGCCCTAAATTTAAAGCTTTAAAAGACAACACACTTATTAGTGATGTCTATATTTTTAGTGATTTGTCTATGTCATGTGTAGAAAATTTTCAATCAAATGCTAATATTTGTGGGTTTTCCCAAAAGCTCGAACAATTGGCAAAGTTGCGCTATGGATTTGGTTTTTTCCCATGTAGGTCCAAGGTTTGACTCTTGTCAGCTGGATATAAATGGTTGTAGGTCTAATCAAGCCTGACCTGCAACCTCAAGGATATATAAATGCTTGAAGAAAACCTTACAATATCTAACTCTCCCCCAAGACTTTTAACAAATCTATTAGTTTCCAAATTGAAGGCTTGAACATCAAATCCCCATCACAAATCACTTACTTCATGATTAGAAGCAATGATTACTAATGTTAACACAATGACACATCAAATAAATCAATGGTAAAAATATAAAGATTCATGATGTAAATTTATATGACAAAATTATCCTATGATGAAGTGAAAAAGAAAGACATAAAAAAAGAAAAAAATATGTCTCTTTGTATAGATCCTAGAACCAATGGACCCCTTATTGTGACTTTGAGGAGATTTCTAATACATTGGTGCAATCATGATGAGATAAAAAATAATTTTTGGGATAGGTGGTGGATGATATTTGAATAACCTCTAAGTTTCTTCTTAATAAAATTCCCAAATATTTTAATATGAAGGACTTCTAGGGTCGAAGTGGAGGCTCTTCCCAAGATAGATTGGGAGCTTGTCAGGTAGGAAATTGCCAACAACAAAGACCACTAGCACAAAAAAATATCCATCATGTGACGATTCCATTAGTCATCAAGGAGGCTATGGAAATGCAAACTCTCCATGCAATTTCTAGCCTTTAATAAAAACACTTATAAAGATTGACACACAAATAGCCTAGCCTTTTGCTTTAGTAGATGATCTAGTGACTCGACCATCTAGTGCTAGTACCCCTAGCTCTCACCTATGCTTGAACTAGTGTAATCTATGAGTTGGAAGAGATAGTGATGTGGAGGGTGTAGAGGATGGAACCTACCACGAGTGTAATCATTGTAATTTTAAATGTTTTGGGAGTATAGATAGTGCTTGAGGTTCTACATCAAATAATATGGTGATGAATGATGAGATGCTAGATGATGTGTATCCTAGTGACATACATGTATTTTGATTTATAACATTTTATATATTATACATAAAATTTGTAAATATAAATAGATTTTTAATTATATAATTGAATTAAATTGATACAAACATTATACATTTCAAGGTGTAATGTTAGAGGGTGGTATGACATCGATATTTCCTCCAACAAGTTGTATAGTTACATTTGTATCAAAGGTAAAAAATTGTATCAAAATAAAATAATAATTTATATTCAAAATAATGTTTAATATTTAAAAATACAACTTTTTGTTGAATAGGAAAGCATTACACCACTATCTAGCATGTGTGTTGATATGGATGGTTGTGACACTTGATTTACTAAAGTACACTATAATACATTTAAAAAAAAAAATTCAAATTTTGAAATTTATTATTTATGATATTTGTGTTTATGAGTTTAATCTATTATTGTTTTCTTAGTTGAAAATTTCAATTATTACACCTCTTGGTATATGAGAAAATTTGGATGTTGGTGGTAGTGCTACAATTTCATCATCAACATCCTTAACACAAGTATGCCATGAACATATATGTTTAATAATGATTATTTTGTGTCAATGGATACGAATAGGTAATAAATACCACATAATTGATATATATGTATTTGTTATGTTATATATTGATGTAAACACCCATGTGCAAGGAAAACCTCTCTTAAAGATGTTTAGTGTCATAGGCAAGAAGAACTAGACAACAAATATGTTGTAAGAATGTATAATAATACCATTTAAAATAATTATTATAGTTACATACTTTGGCATAGGATATAATTTTTTATTTTTTGTATAATTTGATATACAAAATAGTGAGCATAGGAGATTAGAATGACACAAGATAACAAGTGGTACAAGGGAATGAGGTTCAATATATAGTCGAGCTAAAGAGGTTGGATGCTTGAAGAATAGTGTTCAAGATTAATACATGAATTTAATTTTTATGCATGTACATGGAACATGGGTATTATAATTTGTATGGATATATGTATCAATGATATTTTGTAGTTAGAGACACAATATATTGGCCTCATGGCATTGTATGACATTTTGATGACATTTTGTATGCCATCGTGACCTTATCAAGATCAATATATCAATATTTTATGTGTATTGGTAGCTTAAATAGTTTAAGATATTCTCATAATTTACTTAGCTCTAGTAGTGTATTTATGAGGACCTAAGAGTTGTAGTAGCACTTATCTCTTTCTATTGGAACCGCTCATTACATCAATACACTATTTTAAAATATGTTTTACTTGTAGCTAAAGAACACAATCATATTTGATTTCCATGTATATGCAAGTTATGATTTCCATGTACATAGAAAAAGGTACACATAAGAACCTACCTCTACCAAAATTAAGAATTAAGATCATATCTTGATTCAATTTTAGAAATCAACACCACTTCAACCCTTGGACTAATGTCTATTTTCAGCTCTTAAAGAAAGGATAGTGTTGAGTCTCATAAAAAATGATTTCTACCACTAGACTTGGACAATGATCACATGACCATGGAACCCACATGAAAAAATCTAAAATACATGGGATAATTTTTCAAGTACAACATATAACACTCAAGGACATTAATGCAATTAGGTAGGTTATTTTTACACATAACATCTTGTCACAATATGGCATTGCAGAAGTGGAAGACTAACAACCCACACATCCCTAACCTATTGAAAATATTGGGAACACTTGCAAAACTAGCCACAAAGGGTTCCAATCTTCTATAGCCTTCACAAGACTAAAACAACCATCTCCCAATTCCTAGGTTTGACAACCAGGTCATTTCAAAAGGTTACACATAAAACGATGTAGGAGATGACATAAGTACTCAATGAAGACAATTGAGTACTAGTTAAAAGTACTAATATGACCCCAAGACTATGGTGAGAAACTTTCATATACAAAATTTTCCAAATGAAGTCACAAAAACTCAAGGAGAAAGCAAGTTTAGAGTTGGAGATTGTTTGACTAGGTTTCAAGGTTGGGATGACCAGAACAATCAAAAAAGAAAAAGTACAAGGAATAAAAAATATTTGACAAGGTAATAATGCTTATAAAAACTCTAACTATAATTGGTGAAGAGGATTTATATTCTAAAATTTTTATGGGGATGAGGCCACCCAAGAACAAGACCAGGTCGCTCCAACACACTTAGGGAATTTTTTGAGTTTTCTAGCTTACAAAACCATGTGGCCCTTGAATTCTAGGCCACCCTAGTAGACTTAAAAGATTCCTCACCTACTAATAGGCTTCCCCAACATACTACCAAGCTTCCCCAATAGTGTTTGGCTATTTTCTAATGGACTAGTTTAACTTAGTGTATAACAGGGTTGCCTAGATGTAGGACTAGGCTGCCCAATTGTGAAATTTGACTTATATTTGTTTTAATCACAAAATGAAATATCCATGCATTTTTTTTATCATTTTAACATCATTATTAATGTAAGCATAAAGATATCATTCTTGATACCAACATTGAGACATGTAAATGATCAAAAAACTCTTCTTCTACAAGTTTACATCCATCTCCAAAGAGAGTTCCTTAAACATCAATAATGCAATTATATAAATAAAAACATCTAAATACATGAATTAAACTAGAAAGGACATGATGAATTTTTTTTCCTCGATCCATGAACCTCCAGTCCCTAATGGTGGTTCCATGCCATGTGACTATGTGATACCTGTAGGCTTACCCCACTCTACTAGGAGATAGTCACAAGGTCCAAACACTCACACACACAATACATATGGGGAGAGGGGTATGCACTCACACGAGACATGGATAATACAATGTATAAAATTATGTAATGATACTAATATTGATCAAAATAGGTAGACTGCATAATAACTCTTTGGGTGCTACTCAAATATATTCCAAGGTTAAATGTTAGAGAGCAAGAGAGCTAGTTTCATCGTGAACACTCATGTGCTCAACATAGAACCAAGTACGCTCTCATATAGATGAGAATAATTGACATTACAAGTCTTATTCTCTCTAAGTATCTTGTCTTCCTCGATCATCCTTAGCCTATAAGAGCACTCAAGGCATGAGATGGATACCATTATCTTAGTTTATTTACCCCATTTTTATTAATTATCACTTATTATTAAGAAACTCCCCATATTTTGATTTCTTGTGTGTATCTTTGGGTCAATTTCACATTGGGAGCCACTCCCATCACTCTCTCTAACACTTAGACTCTAAGCTCATCACACCCTCCAACAAGTGGCATAAAAGTTAATGCAAAAATACAAATTTTCCAAATTTCAATGACACTTTCAGAAAATGCATATTGTCAAGTTTCACAAGGTTCCATCTTTTCAAAACATCCAAATTCATTCATTTTCATGTATAACTTTCATTTTTTCCAATATTTTCATAATGTAAAAACCATGAAAGTTCCCAAATCTTCCACTAAAATTCATCAAAATGTAAACTTTAAAAAATAAAAATTATAAAAAATACCCTTTGGTGGAAAATATGCCCAAAACCCCTCTTAAGCTATAAAATTGACATTTCCCATTTCCCAAAAAATTGGGTATGGTAACCCCACATTTTGAAAATAATTTAAATAAATCAAATAATTTAAACATATACTATTCTAAATGAAGCAAGTTGGGAAGGTTCTACACTCCCTTAATCATTTTCCTACAACTAAATTCAAAGGGCATTAATCAAATAAAATAAAAACAATGAAGATACCTCATTTCCCTCCAAAATTTGATGTAAAACCTAACAAGTGCACCACATGAGGACTCACAAAAACTAGCAAGCTTGATTCCCTCTTAAATCATATCCCAATGAATCCAATCTCGTCAAATTTCGATAACAAATACACTCCCAATCAACAAATCTCCAAAATGATCCAAACAAGTTTTTCTCACTCAATGTTTTTTTCATAATTACAAACATAAAATGAAAATAGAAAGATTTTTCCCTACTTACCCATTTGAAAACTCAATTATAAATTCATATTTGTATTTTGTAATTCAAAACTCCATCAATTTCTCCAAAAAACAATTTGATCAATTAAATCCATTCCAAAAATATCATTTAACATATAATTTAACCATTAAATCTATTTAAGCATAAAATTGAACTAATTTTGTGGAAAAATAGAATCTAAATAATTCAACACACACTTTCCCTAGGCTTCCACAATAGGGTTACAATATCTAGAGTCATATAAAAACAAATCGAAATGGTAAGATAATGGTAAATCACACTTGAATCAAGTATGATGGGTAAGGTTAACAATTGGCCAATGTGACATATTTGATATAACAACCATCAAGGAATAATTCAAACCTATAAATCTAGGTGGAAAAATTCCTTGTACTTATATCCACTCAACAAATGTCAAGTGTACCTATGCATATATATAACAATCAAAACACATAGAATTCTCAAATGAGGTATATAACATAATCATAAGCACTCATTCAAATACACATGTGCATAATCATTAATTAAAACAACATAATCCATCAAAATATAATAATAACTATAAAACTATATGTATACACCTAAAAATGGTCACATTACAATAGTATGGTAATTAATTAAATATTTTTTAATATTTAATTAAATCTCTGAATTCAATCTACATATAAATAAATTTAAATATTTATTTATATTGTTCATTCTTTCATCTCGATTAAATAAATAAGTTTATTTAATCACTTTTCTTATCCATTTCTTAATTAATTAAATAAACATTATGATTTATTTATATTAATTATCATATATAATTTTGGCTTGAATATTTTATTCAAATAAAGATTAAATATTCTTCTCTTCTAATATTCCTTTAAAATTCCATTCACAATTAAATATTCCAAATATTTAATTAAATTCTTCCTAAGTCCTATTTGCAATTAAATATCTCAAATATTTAATTAAATCTTCTATAGTCCTAAAATCAAATATCAAACTCACATAAAATTAAATAAATTTATTTAATTAATTAATTTGGATTTATCTTCAACAAACTATGAAATAAATTCAAAACAAAAAATTAATTTCTCTGTTCCTGAGTTGTTCCTATGGGTTGAAGACAAGCCTCTATTCTTCTCTCCAACCTCCCAACATCTTCCATCTTCCTCTCAACCTCTCCATCTCTCACCATTCAAAATTACCAGACAATCTCATAGCCATTGATCTTTGCCAGCCAGGCTCTTGCCTGTGAAAATCTATAAAAGGGACTGCCGAGTCTATGAAAAACATATAAGCTTTCATACAGGAAAACTATAGTCAATTAGCTTTCCAGCATCCATAGCCTTTAGAATCATAGCATAGCATAGTTTAGCATATTAGCATTCCATATCATGGCCTATCATCCTCATATCATAGTTTCAGAAGCATCCATAATCCACAGTCCCTGTGCATAATTTACAGCCCCTATGCATATCCGTATCAACATTTCACTCCGCCAGCATATAGGATAGAGAAGCATTCTCCCATTTGCATACTCATTCTGCAGGTTGTCAATCTAAGAAGATTTTCTTATACAATCTAAGAGCAACAACTTCAAGAGAATCACTGGAGATAGAGAACAATGGAACGACTCTGAAGAAGCTTTGTTTGATTTCATTTCAATTTATCTTGCTTTCTTTAGTTTAATGTTGCATTGGTGTATTTTTATTGTTTCATTTTGATACTAACATTTCTCACACACATTTTTGGCGCCCACCATGGGGCTCTTGCCCCAATTTTAACATCTTTTCACAAGTTTTTCTAACAGGTTATGGCTAAAAGAGCGTATTAGCGCATTAAACATGCTTCAGCGTAGTTCACACCCAGTTTAGCACTCTTTAACTCTACTACAACTCCCTTCAGAGATTCCATAGCGCCCTTCAGTGATTCCTCAGTGCCCATCAGTGGTTTCATAGTGCCCTTCAGAGATTCCTCAGCGCCCTTCAGTGATTCCTCAGCGCCCTTCAGTGATTCTTCAATGCCCTTGACTGATTCCATAGCGCCCTTGATGGATTCCATAGCACTCTTGACTGATTTTGCAGCACCCTTGACTAATCCTGCAGCACTCTTGATTCATCCTGTAGCGCCCATTAACTCTGTTTTAGCACCCTTGATGTCTATTTTAGCACATTTTTTTTTAAAGTCTACAATTGTAATATGTAACTTAAGTAAGGTTTGACTGGATCTGACGTGACCGTGGCTAGTAAGAGCTCTAAAAACAAAAACAAAAAAAAATTAACAAAAAAAAAAAGAATCAATCCTAGGATAGTCACTTAATTCAAAAATGAAGCAATCCTAGGATAGTCACCTCATTTTCTATGTTGGACTAAAAAGAATTCCATGTCTTTGTGAAGCAATATCTTCACCTAGCATAGAAAACTGTTTATTTGGGCTTAAAATTGAACTCTTGTTTGCTTTGATTAAAATGGTGATAGGCCTATGCTCTCCCCTTAATTGGGTGATCAAAATCCAAACTCATCTATTCTATTTCATGCACTTTTAAGTTTTGATAAAACCTTTTAGAAGGCCTATCGTGAGTGGGAAAAAGTACTCACCCTATAGGAACGACCTAAGTGGGAACAACTAAAGAGCCAAGTTTTCCAACCCACTATAATCAAAAGATGGTTGATGAAAATCCCATTCAACGGTAGTGTGCATTGATAACCATCCCGAAGCCTTTTTTCTAAAGGTTGGGAGGTCTCTTGAGGGAGTCTATCATTTGCCGCACCGAACGGAAACCCTTACTATGAACTTAGTGTAGTATCCAACCGAAGTCAGTTTCTAACATCATAATAATCACAGTGCAGGGGAGGGAAGAATCTACCCCCAAGATACTCACCATATAATGCCAAGGACTATTTGCCCGGGGATCCGATATCCACTTCGTCACTCACTGAGTATGCACCTAGGAAAAGACAAAGCATAGGCGCCCTTTCGAGGGAACGGCTGTGTGAATTGACCACGTTTTAAGATGTGGGTTGTTGATTATTATGATGACCTACTTGAGTACTAAGAGTGAGTTTGTTTGATCTATCTATCATGTGTAAAACCTGTGACAACAATTTTTGAAAAACATTTTGATCATACACTTGATGTTTAGTATAAGACTTAAACACAACTACTCTACAACTTGCTTGATGTGTTTTCAATACATTAATTCAGTAAAGATCATCCAAAACTCACGATTACATTGATTACTCTCATGTTAAGAGATTGGAAATCCACAACCTTTGTTAAGAAATCCATTCTCAAACAAATCAAAAAAAGCCAAAGAAACCACTTAGGTACAAGAAACTATTGAAGAAAAGATGATTCTTGTACCAAAGCCGAAAGATTTTACTTAAACATAAAACCTTTATCCATCGATATCATGACTGTGTTAGAGGTTTCACTGATGATTATGTTGTAGAACCATTATACTCACGAGCTTTCTTTCAAAGAAGAGCCCTTTCTCAAAGGCACAACCATGGTCAACGTATTCATTTTTCTTATCTACCACAACCCTCAATTGAATATCCCACTCATCCCATCCAAATCATTCACTAATCTTGAAAACAAACTAGGCTATTTGATACACTTATCATTTTTCGAGACTAGGATCAAATCTCAAAAAAAAAATGCATCTTTTCAAACAAGTTTTTGATTATTGATTCAACTTCCCCAACAGGATTCTGATATCCTTTCATCTTGGAAGCCACAATCAAGGGTTAGAAACGTCATTTGATCATATCATAAGATTTTCATCTTATCAGATCAAGACATCATCATTTTTTGCACTTATAAAACTGTGATCTAAGTCTAGAAGAACATTTCAAAAGCATATGCCTGTTGTCCACTTTACAACATGGGTGATAGGGAAGAAAATACTTTTCATAGGTTTCATATTGGGAATAGTTCAAATGATGAAATAACCAATGAAATGATTCAAGAAGTTGAACAAGATCCATAGTTTCACCAAAATTTAGACAAGATCTTAGAGCAAAATAAAGAAGGCTACTTTTTTTTTTAGCAAAACAAGGTGCTAAATTGCCCTCTAACTACAATATGAAGAAAATTAAGGAAGATCTTGAAAATACTAAAACTCCATTAAATGATCTTAGTAGTCTTTCCCAACAAAAAAGAGCACTCCAAAGGCAAATCAAGGAAATACAAGGGGGCACAACTACAAAGTCCTTTGACGGAAACATGAATGTAACCTTTTCTCAGGGACTCCAAAAGAAACATCATCCAAATTCAATGTTTTTGAATTTTTGCAAAGGTTAAATGAGAAGCCCAAATGAACCTCACAATTCTTTCACTCAAGATAACGATTCCATTCAATCACCTTCTTCTATCATATCCTTTACATCCAATGATTCATTTCAATCTACACATCTCGATCAAAACATTCTAAAAACCCTTCCTATCTTTGATCAAGATCCCATCTCTCAAGAACTATATGATGATCCCCTCCTTTCATTATTCACCCATGATAATCCTCTTCCATCTCAAGAATAAAATGTTCTTCCAAGTTCTTCTTCCACATCATCTAATCAATCCATACCATCCCATGATTCTATTGCATCACAAGAGCATGATAGTTCTTTCATCCTATCTAATGATTTCTTACCAATTGATGATCAAGATATGATTTCTACAAAATCTCACGATTCCCTTCCTCATCAACATCAATATATGCTTCCATTCAAGGATACCTTTTCATCCCATGAAGATGATTATCCTTCTCATGATCAAGATATGATTTTCATACCACTTCATAATCCTTTTCCAAGTCAAGATCAAAACACCCCATCATCCCCATGTCAAGAGCCTATCACACCTATTCAAGTTATCCAAGAACCCCACACCTATAAATTGGGATCCTCCACCTTTATCCATTCTGGTTTACTTCCAACACCTATCCTCTCATCCATATCATATCCTCCTCAAAATGGACTCGCATATTTTTTTACAAACAATACATATCCCATTGGTAAATGAATGTGTCAAATTATGAATTACAAAGGAAAAGGATTAGGCCTTTATGAGCAAGGTATCCTAGAACCCCTTTTTGTTCAAAGAAACCCATATCATCACAGCCTTGGTTATAAACCTAAGTGTCCTAGTCCATCAAACCTTCCATCTATCCTAGGTCCTCATTCTAGTTCATCAAACCTTCCATCTATCCTAGGTCCTCATTCTAGTTCATCACACCTTCCATCTATCCTAGGTCCTCATCCTAGTCCATCAAACCTTCCCTCTATCCTAGGTCCATATCCTATTTCTCAAGAACAACAAAGGCACACATCCTTGATCCACTTTCAAAATTCTTCCTTCATTAACTCATCCATCATACCTCCATATCATTCACCTCAATCCACCCCTCCCATTGCTCTTGGAAGCAATTTGGGTGCCAAATATCAAAAGCTTCTATATCAAAATCCACATGTATCAAAGGATCAGCATGTCTCCTCGAAGAGTCATGTAAAAATAAAAGAAAATTTGATTCAAAATCAAAAGAAAAATCTAAAAGGCCACAAAGGCCCATCAAAGAAAAAAGGCAATTTTCAAAGACCACAAAGGTCCATAAATCAAAAAGAAAAATGTCCAAAGGCCACAAAGGTCCACAAAGAAAAACTCAAAGTCAAAAGTCATGTGGATTCCTAAAAGTCTCATAAAAGCAATAAAATCTAAAGTGGCATCCAAATTTGCTAATCCAAAAGCTTCCTCCAATTTTCCATCTAATAACTTATCACCTTCCAAATCCATTTTTCCTCCATCACTCCACCACCCTTCAAGGTGTGTGCCAATGTTGATCTTTCCAACCTTTCCATTTATCCATCAACAGGCCTTCCAACCTCCTATCCATTATCCAACATTCATACCCCATCATTCTCCTTTAATCCAAACTTTTTCATAAGTCCTTAGATTCTTCCATCATATCATTAATCTACCAACATTTAGGATTCTAATTCCCATTGCCATGGTTTATTAGAGGGATATTTCATTGTGAAAATTGATGCTTAAGTCCTTCCTCCATCTCCCTATCATCCATATACTATCTTCCATATTCCTCTTGCACTCTACACTTAGGGACAAGTTTCATCCATCTTATCATTCATGGTCATTATCCTCTCTATGCCCATTCCTTACATTTCCACCTTTGATCTTGACAAGGTTAAGGATCTTCTTGAACATCACATATCTTATCTTATACAATTTATCCATATCTTTCATACCATATCTTTCATCTTATCCATATTCCATTATTCTTACTAAATACATCCTTTCTTCCTTTCCTTGGTCTTGATGAGGAATAGGGGCAAAATACTTGGGCCTTGTGTCTGTATCTTATTTAGTTGATCTTCCATTCCATATCCCCTAGCTTATCAACATTCATGTCATCATGTCCCTTTGCAACCTTGAATCTTATCATGCACATCATATTTGAGCCTAGCTACAAAACATTATCCAATCCTCATATTTTTCAATAAATCATCATCAATCATCAATCTTATTGTACTTAGGGGAATCAGTGATCCTAATTACTTATCATCATCATGCCTTATGGAATCAATCATTCCTGGCATCTTAATCAATCAACCATTATCATCTTTTGACAAGAGATATGTTGCTTGTGTGACATGTTTTGTAGTGAACCTTTTCATTTTGATCAATCATTTATCCATGGTTGCATTACCCCTATTGTAGGGCATCTTGTTCCTTCAATTAGTCATATCATCTTATTTCATCAAAACTCAAAATACAAAAAAATCAGAAAAAGTCATGAAAAAATACAAAAAAATGAGAAAAATTCCTGAAAAAATACAAAAAAAATTAGAAAGTCTTGAAAAGGTGCAATAAAAACAAGTGGTGAAAACCTGTCAAGCAGGCACAACTTGTGATCAAAATGGGCTCCTCTATCTATTAGCTTATGTCTTGCATTCGCTTTACGATATCATCTATCCATATCTATCATTTGTACATATCTATCATATCCATATCATGCAACGAGAATCCTTGTGTTTCATCATGGCTTGATGAAATTTGTACATATCCATCGTATTTAGGTTATGTTTACACTAGGGGCAACAACACTGACTAAGACAAGAGAGGGGCAATGAGCTTTTAGAACATCAACAAATGGACAAATGATGGTTTTTCCAAAATGCAACATACATTGACACATCCAATCAACCACAACACCCAAAACGATCACTCAATGCCAATGACATCAAAACAACATGGTCAAAACAACGTTAATCAAACACAAACATCAATGTTGATAAACAAGTTGGATGATCTTAATCTAAATAATGTTTGAAATACTTTAGGAAAAATTTGAATTGTTGGTTGATTTTCTATCATATCTCTGGAACAATTCAATGATGTACTGAACTACAAAAGCAAGGAAGGAGTATGATTTTTCTTTGTCTGTTGTTTGTGAGTGAATCATTAGTACTATGCAAATTGATTGTGAGACATGCTCTACTACATATCATTGATGACATTTCAGAATTTGCATAGGAAATGGGTTAACTCTTGTCTGTTTATGCAAGCGATACTCAGGTCATCTCGGTTCAATTATACCTAGATGCTTGTATTAACTTGCTATATTAAAAATTCATGAAAGCAATACTCAGGTCATCACTGGTGCTCACATACCCTTTGATGCTTGTATTAACTTTCAACATTTCAATGCTCTATGATGACACAAAAAGCACAAATAAGCTCTCAGAATGGCAATATTGTGCAAATACCCTGCACGGTTAGTATAGATTACATCCATTCTAGAATTTGCATTTTGCATTTATAGAATTTTTTTTCCAAAAGCTGGAAAAGTATCAAATGTTTCATATCTTTCCAATAAAATGATTGAGTACATTTTGACATTCACAAAAACATCATTTCATACATTTTTTAGACATATTTGCATCAAAAAATCATATAAACAAAGCATGCATCATAATCAAAATGTTTATAAGCATTCATAAATTGTATCATCCATTATTTCACATTCATATTCAAAAATCATTCATCAATAGATCTCAATCATCTCATAACATTTCACTCACATCATAAATCATGCATACATATATATCATGGACATTGCACTTTCATAAATCATATCATAAACATCATGCATATAGAAAATAGACACATTCATCACATAAGGAATCATCGTTGTATTTCATATATCTCAAAATGAATGTCAAAATGTACAAATATGTCAACTATACATGACCTTAACATCGTCAAAAATGGGATCATGTCGGTGTGTATACAAGTTTCTCAGCATGAGTATCCTTTCAAAACATCATGCAAAATCACTTTATCAAATTAACATCACTCTTATGAATTGTTGGTAGGACACATCCACTACACTGATGGACCTCTCCACCTACCCTGGAGGTAGTCCTCACCCGGAGTAATGCGTGCATGATACACCTGCTTGAGTGGCAGGCTGACTATGCATGGTATGTACAGCTCACTCTGCAACAAAGTGTACCTACATCATAGTGTTGATCTTATAGAGACTACGCCTCTGAGCGGCTCGGTCAGCTCTCATCATGCTATCACCTGCTACTGCTCTCTGTAGACTGTCAGCAAAGGCCATGGCCTACGCACCCTGTCATTTGGCTGTATCTCTCTCAGCTGTCACTGTTGTCAACTGTCCCTGAAGCTGTGTAATCAAGGCCTGTGCCTGTGCTAGCTGACCCTATAAGCTCTACACTCTACTCTGCAAAGGAGACATCTAACTCGGCACCAACAAATCTACTGAAGATGATGGATCTACATGTCTCATCCATGGACCACCTCTGCCACCACCTCTACCACCACCTCTGCCAATACCTTTGCCACTTCCTCCACCACTATCACCCCCACTCTCCTCATCACTGCTGTCTCCATCCCCATCTGACTCATCATCATCATCCTTCTCAGAGTCATCACCCTCTGAAGCCTCCCCTCACTGTTGCCTATGTTCACCTCTATGTGATCTCTGCTCTGCAATTGGAGCGGCAGGCTCATCAGGATCAAATAATCATGGTACAGGATGCTCCAACACATACTGACAATACTCTGGAGTCATCCCCCTGTCAAGAATATCCACTTTGTACTCCCACATCTGTACTCCCAAGCTGGTGAACTCGGCCACTGATACATCATAAGAAATCTGCGAACCCCACACTGTAATCTCCTGCTGCCAACATGCATAAATAAATGAACCCTGCGGTATACCCTGAGGCCGACCATACTGTCGCCATACACGACCAAGAAGAAACCTCTCAATAATCCCAGGAGTACGACCAATTAGATATTTGGAAGTAAAGAGAAAGGGCATCTCCCTAGCATCCACGGCTGACCTCCCGCAATACCGCGGGGCGGTATACATCTCGAGATCATCAAGATCGCGCCAATGATCTGGTTGCCAACCCTAAGGCTGATCAATGATGAACATATCGAATCTATGTGATCCAGCAACGTATGATAGATCCGCGAGTCAATGGGTATATAATAATGTCGGTATACGTATACATACGTAATGCTTGAACAGGCGGTAGGCATTCATACACAATATGGTGTAGCTCATCATATAAATGTGCAAGCATGCATGATCCCCAAGCATATCATGTACCCTGCATCACCATACTCTCAAGTACATGACCCCACCTGACTGCAAAACCCTTCGACCTATGGTTAGGGCACATAACACCTCCAATGAAGCCTGCAAGTACAAAGGGTAAAGGCGCATATGAATCTATCATCTCTGCCCATGAGATATAATATCTTGCAATCTAATCATCTCTAAATATCCGCCTCAAAGCATCAGTACCTCCTGCCTCTCGGTCGTCAAATCTCACTATCTTGCCCATCACTAGAATCCTCAAGATGTGATATATGTCCTCTAGAGTCACAGTAATCTCTTCTGTTGGCAAATGAAAGGTGTTTGTATCGCTGTGCCACCTCTCTGCAAGTGCTGTCAATAAACCTCTATTGAGATGCACCTCAGGCATCTCAAGTAATGAGGTCAGTCCACATGCCTCGATCACATCTCTATCTGACTATACAAGCTATGGAATCAATCTTCATGTCTTTGGGAATGTCTCCCGTAACTGCAAAATGCCCAATCTCTCCTATTGAAACATCATCATGTCAAAGCAAAATCAATATCAAATCATCACGATAAATCAATCAAATCAAACATATCAATCAACCTATTTGTTTTCATCATCATGGAAAGCAGATTTATCGCAATCTTGTTTGTTTTTAACAACTTTAGAAGCAAACATATCATATCAACCTATTTGTTTTCAACAAAGTTTTAGAAGCAAACTTATCAATCAAATCTAAATATCAAAATCCTATTTGTTTTTAACAACTTTAGAAGCAAACTTATCAATCAAACAATTTCTTTTTCATCACGAAAAATAGATTTATCAAATCCTGTTTGTTTTTAACAACTTTAGAAGCAAACTTATCAATCAAACAATTTGTTTTTCATCATGAAAAATAGATTTATCAAATCCTGTTTGTTTTTAACAACTTTAGAAGCAAACTTATCAATCAACCTATTTGTTTTTCATCATCATGAAAAGTAGATTTATCAAAATCATGTTTGTTTTTAACAACTTTAGAAGCAAACTTATCAATCAAACTATTTTTTTTTCATCATCATGGAAATCAAATTTATCACAATCCTGTTTGTTTTTAACAACCTTAGAAGCAAACCAATCAAACAACTATTTGTTTTTAACAACTTTAGAAGCAAACTTATCAACCAACTATTTGTTTTTCATTAACTTGAAAGAAAATTTATCAGCTATTATTTGTTTTCCAACAACCTTGGGAACAAATTTATCACACAAAGCAACATCCAATCATGGGCGCTATGAAAATCATCATGGGTGCTACATAAATCCTAATGGGTGCTACAGGATCAAGGGCACTACAGAAAACCTAATGGGCATTGTAGAAATCATCATGGGCGCTACAACATCATGGGCACTATGAAAAATATAATGGGCGCTATTAAAAAAATAAAGGGCGCTAAAAGAATGCTTAAAGCTACAAAAAAGTTGGAAATCGTGCCCTAAACAGAAAATTTTCAAATCACAAAAGTTTAACGAGGTACATACCATGGGTCCATAATGCGCTAGCCGTTGATGTCGTTGAATGCACTCGAAACGGTGCTGGTGGATCGGAAGTGCCATCTTTCTTACTCCAGAGCTCAAAAATTACAATTTTTACTAGGTTAAAATGGGAAAATGACATGGAAAATGACATTTTTAACCTGTTTAAAGGAAAAATTGGGGCATTTTATCACATTTTATCAAAGTAGGGGCAATTTAGGTCATCAATTTTTCATTCCACGTCAATTTCTTCACATCATAATTTTTGAACAATGCATCGACATCTTCACAATCATAAAAATCAAAAAATTCCAAAAAAATCTGAAATTTCACAAAAATCAAAATCTTATCGATTCATCGTCCGAGAGGGCATATACCTATCAACAGTCGACAATCAACATCTAGGGCAAATTTATGGAGAAAATTTCAAAATTCTTTGAAGCAACGCGTAAAACACATCACTTCAAAGAGGGGCAAAATGTATACACCTAAAAATGGTCACATTACAATAGTCTGGTAATTAATTAAATATTTTTAATATTTAATTAAATCTCTGAATTCAATCTACGTATAA
>VDFB02281492.1:247360784-247426550 GCA_007258455.2 Sequoia sempervirens
ACCCTCTATAAAAATGCTTTCTCTAGGCTTATAGACTCATCCTACAACTATCCCGACTGATTAAAATTGATTTTATTACATTATTGTGATTAAAACTCCTAAAACTCACTTTTCCACCCAAAGTTGGATTTTAAAAATTTGAATTTCCAACATTGCAATTTATTAACTCCTATTAACTATAAAGCTTCCAAAACTATTACATATGGCTATTTAAACTCCTAGAACATCATTGTTCCATTTACAAGTCAATTTGGTCCTATGGTCCTTATTAGGACCCTTAGGACTTTTGATCTTCCAGTTACACTCATCCATGCCAAATGCCATTATAGGCTTCAAAATGCTATAATTGATGCTCTAGAAAGGTTTATAGGCCTTCAAGACCCCTGCCATCTCCTGACTCTCCAAATGATCCTCAAGGAGCTTGGGTGCTCCTACACCCTCATGGCATTCCACCACCATGAGACCACATTTCTTTGAGCATTTTTTAAGCAGTTCATTCACTTGTCTATGTTATTGCTTACTATTATGCTATGATAGATTTTTTCTAAGCATCCATAGCTTGTTTGAAAGCACCTATTTTAGGATTTTAGCCATAGCAAGAAGGCAATGAACTATTTGATAAAATGATTTGATAGACATGTATGAAAAATGTGTTAGCATAGACAAAGCAGTGAACTCTTTGAAAAATACCTCAAAGAAATGAGGTCTCATGGTGATGGGATGGCATGGCCAGATGCCATGACAAGCAAATTGCTATGGATTGTCATGGCATTCCATCACCATTGAGACCACATTTCTTTGAGGCTTTTTTTCAAACATTTTGCTACCTTTTCTATGCTATTGTTTATTAGTATGCTTTGATAGATTTTTTCCACAAGCATCCATAGCTTTTTTGGAAGCACCTATTTTAAGATTTTAGCCATAGCAACAAGGAAGCGAATTGTTTGATAAAATGCTTTGGTAAACATGTATGATAAATGTAGTAGCATAGACAAGGCCGAATTGTTTGAA
The DNA here is from genome assembly GCA_007258455.2 of Sequoia sempervirens. Classification (NCBI taxonomy): domain Eukaryota; kingdom Viridiplantae; phylum Streptophyta; class Pinopsida; order Cupressales; family Cupressaceae; genus Sequoia; species Sequoia sempervirens. The sequence goes on from VDFB02281492.1 coordinate 247,361,796, forward strand.
AAATTCACTCAAAGAAATGTGGTCTCATGGTGGTGGAATGCCGGCAATCCACAACAATTTGCTTGTGTGGCATTCCACCACCATGAGACCACATTTTCTTTGAGGCATTTTTTCAAGCAGTTCATTCCTTGTCCTATGCTATTTCTCTATTATGCTATGATAGATTTTTCTAAGCATCCATAGCTTGTTCGAAAGCACCTGTTTTAGGCTTTTAGCCATAGCAGCAAGGCAATGAATTGTTTGGCTAAATGCTTTGATAGACATGTATGAAAAATGTGTTAGCATAGACAAGGCAGTGAACTCTTTGAAAAAATGCCTCAAAGAAATGAGGTCTCATGACTTGATGGAATGCCATGACAATCAAAATCATTTGATTGTCATGGCATTCCATCAAGTCATGAGACCTCATTTCTTTGAGGCATTTTTTCAAAGAGTTCACTACCTTGTCTATGATATTGCTTACTATTATGCTTTTGATAGATTTTTTCCAAGCATCCATAGCTTGTTCAGCTTCTTGTTTTGAAGCTTTACCATTCTGTAGCAACAAGGAAACACTTGAACTATTTGACAAAATGCTTTGGTAGACATGTATGAAAAATGTGCTAGTATAGATAAGGCAGTGAACTGTTTGAAAAAATGCCTCAAAGAAATGCGGTCTCATAGAATTCCATGACAACCAAATGTAATTGGCAAGCGCTCTTAGTTATTTTGTTGCAATGTGAGTAATTGCATAAGCATGATTGACTTTACCAAAACTATATTGTAATTGAATTTTCTCGTCTCGACATCTAGTTATTAGTTATGAAATGTGAAGCAATACTTTTCGGTTTGAAAGATGTGCAATGCAATGTAATCAATGTTATGACTATAAACTACAAAAATCTATTTTTTACTAAGTTACCGGTTCAGTTTTGTGTTCACGATCGGGTTCGAGAACCCGGTTCATAGGTTCGGGAAAATTTTTTGGGGGTTGGGTTCGTTTTGGGTTCAGTCATACAAAAACATATAAAAATCAGAAATATATACATATTTGCAGCAGTAATCAAGTTCAGAATACACCACCATATTAATAGTCAAATAACATAGCAAAAATACACCACCACTTTCATAGTGAAATATTACAATCAGCCATTATTGATCATTGATCAATCTGAAAAGTGTGAACATTTTTCTATGTGGAAGGAAAATAAGAAAATAGTGTTACATAATTATTTACATTGTGAAAGAGCCAAAACCTTTTTCTTGCAGATCGTAGAATAATCTCAGTGACTTTTTGGGTGTCCTTGCCTTGGAACGGAACTATCCTGAGCCATGAATGATTGACCAAGAACTGTAAGAAAGAAATAAGATAAATCACATGCAACTTGTTCCAATTTCTTTCCTTGGGAAAAAGGGTAACGTTTGCTTTTTAGGGAGAATCTCCTTTAAATTTTGAATGCATTGATAATTTTCAAGATAGACTTAGCCAAATATGTCATCTAGGTTTGAAGCTTTTAGGTAAAATGTTTGCTTCTTAAAATTTTGTTCAAAATTCAAGATGCAGGCTCTCCTCCCTTAGGGAAGAGAAGGCCCTCAAACCTAACACTCTTATGCAACACTTCTTAAGTTCTTGTTGATGTGGTATTAGATCGAAGTTTCAAAATAGGCATGGTTATATAAATTCTCATCTCACGACTATCATTGCATCAAATTAAATTTTTCAATCCTTTATGGTCTAGACAAGAGAAGTATGGAGTAGTGTTCCAATGCTAAAAGTATTATTGTGAGAATCTCTTTGCTGAGTGGTTCAAAAATGAGGAATACATCTTACGCACCAAATGAAATATTCACATATGTGCTAGGAAGGAATAAGTCCATAAGATCAAGTATGCAAGAACTGAAAATTGCAAAATTGGCTTACATTTGACTTCCAAACACATAAATTTTCACACTTTTCGATGTTCACATGTAAGTCAAAAAATATATGTGCGTAAGTTGTAAAGTATACACTTGAATACACATAACTCATATCTATTGAACCATGAATTTATAATTTGCAAATATGGACACCATCGATAAAAATATTTGTATTAAGCAAATAGCCATGTATGCATACATCAATATATGTCGATATAAGTATAAAATATAGTTACAAAATAGCCATATAGGCATTCAATGTCAAATATATTCAATACAAAATATGTACAAAATTGCCATGTAGGCATACAACAAAGGGCTCTATGCATTCAAAATTCATTTCTCTCCATGCTCTGGTTCAAATACAATTTTCTTTCCCTTTGCTGGGCGATCCGATGGCAATAAGTCTATCACCTGTTTCTACTGTGCTCGAGGAGTGCTCCTATTGCTCCTCCTAGTGTTTAGCTTCTAGTGAAGTTTCAACTGTTACAATAAGAAGTAAAGAGATTAATATATAGAAATTACATTATAAAAATTAATATATTTAACAAAATAATCACTTACGGCCATCTCACGATCACTCTCCTCAACGGAAATATTTGCACGTCGATGCTCAGGCATGCTCAAGCCCTGTATAAACCATCCAAATAGGAACTAAACTATGAATCAATAATGGTTTGATTTTTCACTAGAACTAGTTCATCTATAGCAATGAATGTAAATTGAAATTTACTAATTTGCCTCATACCTCCCCTATCAGAGCCATCGAGGATTGTATAGCAGAGGAAACACCAATATCCATTTCCCTTGTAATGTTTGGCGGTGTTTCTGTCACCAACAACTAAAAATAAAACAACAAATTATTCAATCACAACAAAGTTACAATAGCGATCCATGTGATGACTTATAATGTATGAGATCTAATGAACAAAACTTTGAGTACAAGTATTAAACAGATATATTTCTGATTATTAGTTATCGAATTTGAAGTAATGCTTAGATTTTGAATGATTTGTGTAATGCAACGTAAGGTCAACAATATGAATATAAACTACACAAATCTATTAAACTTAGAATTCATTACTTAAGTTCTCTTTAAATTCTATATTACCTCCGTGAACGTTTGATCAAATCTACTGGCACTCGGAGGTGTTTCCTTGAAACCTCCAACAATACCTTGTTCAACATCCAAAATCACATATTAAAATACCATTCATAAAACAATGTTATTAACACATGTAATAAATTTATAATTGTTTACTAACTTTACATACCCCACTGATAGGTGTACTACAAAAATAAGTAGGTGGATGACTGGTGTATCAGTCTCTACACTGTGACCCTGTAATTTTATTAAAATAATAAAACTAAATTAGTTAATCTTGCATTTCATAATCAAAATTTAATAAATTAAATTCAATGAACATGCTAAATTTTACCTAAGTGTCAATGCCATATGCATCATGCAAAATGTCAGCCATCCTCTCCATCCCCGTAGATGCATATGGATCAGGCTGCGTAGTAGCATATGGATCCTGCGTAGCACCCTCTTGAGTGTCGAGTAGGGTCATACAAACAAGTCACCCCGCAAGATTGACACACATGGGTTTGAAGGCCACCACCTGAAGACTCCCCTGGATGGCGCTGTACAATAGGGCTAGTGTGATGGATGACAATCAGGTCAAAGTTGTGATCACCTGCAATGTCTCTATGTCAGCACTCTCCTTCGCAATGGCAGACATCACAATCTGCTCATGAGGCGGCATAGGATCCGGTTGTGCACTGGGCCTATCCCGAGCTGACCCCCACCTCTCCCCTAGAACTCCCTCATATCAAAATAATTTGGGATTTGGTTCAATACAAACTCATGTATAGTTTCCTAAGAAAATATTGGGGGACTTCACAATTATTGCACGGTGGGTAATCAAAGACCATATACCATCTTTCATTAAAATGGTTCTTAATCTCTTGGTGGTGGCACCAATGAATAGGAAACCTCTTTGCATTGAGGGTAATATTTTGATTTGTTTTAGGGTCAGTGAATAGAGAGCACAAATCACCTTTAGTAATTTTTAAATCTTTTACTTGTTTATATGATAATTTGTCTACATAATATGCCCTGGTTGTCGCCTCCTATCTTGCCATCCAAATATTTGTTGGGTGATTGCATCTACATTTTTTAACATGTCTTTCAATGAATTTGCTAGAAGCATTCTTTCTGTGGTTGAAGCATTTGGATCACTCAACCTACTGATAAGATCCTCAAGTTGTTTTCTATTGTTCTCAATTTCACTCCTCAAATTTTCTTGAGTGCCAGGAGGGAATTGAGAGAATGGTGGGGGAGGTTAATTTTGTTGAGGATTTTGCTATTGAGGATTTGCAGGATTTCCTGCAGATTTTTTTTTAAAAATCAAATCTAACCAAAAGAAACAAAATCAATTTCAAACTAACAAATTCAAAACAAATAGTAAACAATACTTACCTCCTGCATCTCTTCATTGTCATGGCACCATATTTGTAGACAAAATCCAACTATTCTTGATGAAATTTGCAGAAGTCCTTTCTCCTAGAACGCGAGCACAAAAATGAGGGTTTTTGGCCGCAAGCAGAGCTGAGAAACAATGAAAAGCAAATGATATGTGCATTTCACTTTTTTTTTTCTTTTAAAAACACATAACGCACTCGCGTTATAACGCGAGTGCGTTGTGTTTCCCCTTTTTTTACCCATTTGGCCACAAAAGTGCGACCAACTTCGTGCACCCACCCTTTATTTTTTATTTAATTTTATAATTAAAAAGATCTTTGTGAACACACCCCTTGGATTAGGTAATCCTTAAAAGAAGATTTTTTTGTAGAACTTTAATGAATTGGTCACGAGTTGTCCAGTACTTATTGATGTTCCTTGGCCCTAAATTTAAAGCTTTAAAAGACAACACACTTATTAGTGATGTCTATATTTTTAGTGATTTTTCTGTCATGTGTAGAAAATTTTCAATCAAATGCTAATATTTGTGGGTTTGCCCAAAAGCTCGAACAATTGGCAAAGTTGCGCTATGGATTTGGTTTTTTCCCATGTAGGTCCAAGGTTTGACTATTGTCAGCTGGATATAAATGGTTGTAGGTCTAATCAAGCCTGACCTGTAACCTCCAAAGGACTATTCTCACCTTCACTCGCCTCTTTTGGCCCCCAAAACCTGACACTCAAGTAATACTAGGGAAAGGGTCAGTCAAGAATCACTGGGTAGAGTCACAATGGCCCCCAGGAAGGATCTAGGTGGCTTTGGGGATACCTCTAGGTTATCAAAAAAATAAAATGCTAATATTTGTGTATATTTTCTAGATGGATTTTAGTTCATCTTGTATCATGGATGAAGTTGTGTAACACTTTCAGAGTGGAATATTAACCTACCAAGACCTTTCATGTGAGATACATACCCTTTAAGGTTCATTGCTATTTTTTTCTTGGATTGAGGTTGATAGACTGGTGGAATTATATGGTGACTCATAATTAATTTATTTGGTTAGTATCCATACAAGAAAAAAAAATTCCTTATTGTAATGTAAAACTAGGATTAATAGCTATTTGGAAGGTAATATGCACAAGTAACTGGTGAAATAAAAAAAATTGTATTGAATAGTTATGAAGCATGATAGTGAGTGACTCATTATTTTAGTACATATGCCATTGCTTTTTATTTTCTTTTATAGTTATTATTTCACTTATAGACCAAATAAATGGTGGAAAGAATAACTTATGATCATTCCTTAGTGCCCAAATTAAGGAAGGGTAGTATACTTGGCCACAAACAAATACAATGTGACTAACCCTATCATTTTAGCATATGAGTCATGGCTTGTAGGTTAGACCATAGATTGTTATAATCATTGGTTCAATATGTGGACAAAGTGGTATATATTTTCACTGTTAAAATATGATGAGCTTTTTCTATGAATTATTTTAGTGGTGTATCCTTGTCAAATGGAAAATAGTTCAAATTTGGGCCTCAAATTTTTTGCAATTTTTTTGTAAATAGGAAAAATGATTAGGGAAATTAAAGAACCGCATTACTTATTTTTGGGGACACGTCACCAATCTTCCTTTCTCACAATTTATTTCCTATCTAATATGATAATTCCATTTTTTTCTAGGAATTAATATACATGTACAATTTAAATGTTCAATCAACTTAGAATTTATTTTTTATATAGTTTAACTATGCAATAGAAATCGAGGGTTGGCTAAAATTTTTAAATCACACATGCATATTATTTTTTAGATTGAAATTATAAAAAATAGATTAGAGAATAAATAGAAAGTGTATATTCATTCAAAATTATCTTCTTTATATGGCACAATATTCAAAAAAAAAATCATGTGTGCTTGAATACCTTTCCAAAAGTATATTTATGCTTATTGGTGAGGGACTTCAATCCTTGATCCTCCCTATATCTCAAAAAGAGTGCATTAGGTTGCTATCCCTTGATCCTTGCAAGGGGGAATTACCTTTGACCCCATGAGTGATTTCCACCATAAGCCATTACTCTAGAATTACAAAAAAAATAAAAAAATTATATGAAGGTTTATACCAACAAACTATGTGAATATTGATGAACCAATAATTTAGATAAAATTCCATTTTAATGGTTAGCCTATGTTAATTATATATTTCCATAGGAAAAAAAATAAAATAAAAAGGAAAGATTCACCACATTAACACACTTATGTAGTATTCACAAAAAAAAAGTACACAAGTTTCTAGTGATACACATAAATTTACCAAAAAAAACAAATATTTTCTTCTAAAAAAGGAAAGGTTAACTATGAAAATTAATGCACTTAGTGAAAATTTTCCAATGTTTTATTAAAAATTTAGGGACCTTTCATTATATTTATCACTAGTCATGTTATAATTATATGAAGAATACAAGTTTCATAAGTTTCATAGTAACTTAAGAAAATACACACAAATAAAAGTATAAATATATTGTAAAGGTTGATAAATATGTTATTTATTTTATCATATATATGAGAATTCAGCAATATTTATTTGTAGCGATGAAATTTATATAGTCATGAAAAATCTCATATAATTTTATTTTAATTTTATGATTTTTTTTCTATATAAATATTTTAAAAATGACATAAACTTGTATGTGTTGAGTTCATTCCTCTAGCCTTCACTTATTCCTCTTTAATTATATCTTTACATATTTAATCATATCTTATCCATTTATAGATATATTCCCATACACCTAATATTTATTGCACCATATATATGTGGACATTTATTTCTTAAATAGACATTACCATTATTTTTATCTTGGCTCAATTATATTGGTGTTGAATTGATTATGTATCCACAAATTTAACTCTTAAAATTTCAAAAATGAAATTCAAATTTGACTGACTATTTTACATTTCACTAATCATTATGAATCAACTAAATAAATATAAGAAATGCTTGAAGAAAACCTTACAATATCTAACTCTCCCCCAAGACTTTTAACAAATCTATTAGTTTCCAAATTGAAGGCTTGAACATCAAATCACCATCACAAATCACTTACTTCATGATTAGAAGCAATGATTGCTAATGTTAACACAATGACACATCAAATAAATCAATGGTAAAAATATAAAGATTCATGATGTAAATTTATATGACAAAATTATCCTATGATGAAGTGAAAAAGAAAGACATAAAAAAAGAAAAAAATATGTCTCTTTGTATAGATCCTAGAACCAATGGACCCCTTATTGTGACTTTGAGGAGATTTCTAATACATTGGTGCAATCATGATGAGATAAAAAATAATTTTTGGGATAGGTGGTGGATGATATTTGAATAACCTCTAAGTTTCTTCTTAATAAAATTCCCAAATATTTTAATATGAAGGACTTCTAGGGTCGAAGTGGAGGCTCTTCCCAAGATAGATTGGGAGCTTGTCAGGTAGGAAATTGCCAACAACAAAGACCACTAGCACAAAAAAATATCCATCATGTGACGATTCCATTAGTCATCAAGGAGGCTATGGAAATGCAAACTCTCCATGCAATTTCTAGCCTTTAATAAAAACACTTATAAAGATTGACACACAAATAGCCTAGCCTTTTGCTTTAGTAGATGATCTAGTGACTCGACCATCTAGTGCTAGTACCCCTAGCTCTCACCTATGCTTGAACTAGTGTAATCTATGAGTTGGAAGAGATAGTGATGTGGAGGGTGTAGAGGATGGAACCTACCACGAGTGTAATCATTGTAATTTTAAATGTTTTGGGAGTATAGATAGTGCTTGAGGTTCTACATCAAATAATATGGTGATGAATGATGAGATGCTAGATGATGTGTATCCTAGTGACATACATGTATTTTGATTTATAACATTTTATATATTATACATAAAATTTGTAAATATAAATAGATTTTTAATTATATAATTGAATTAAATTGATACAAACATTATACATTTCAAGGTGTAATGTTAGAGGGTGGTATGACATCGATATTTCCTCCAACAAGTTGTATAGTTACATTTGTATCAAAGGTAAAAAATTGTATCAAAATAAAATAATAATTTATATTCAAAATAATGTTTAATATTTAAAAATACAACTTTTTGTTGAATAGGAAAGCATTACACCACTATCTAGCATGCGTGTTGATATGGATGGTTGTGACACTTAATTTACTCAAGTACACTATAATACATTTAAAAAAAAAAATTCAAATTTTGAAATTTATTATTTATGATATTTGTGTTTATGAGTTTAATCTATTATAGTTTTCTTAGTTGAAAATTTCAATTATTACACCTCTTGGTATATGAGAAAATTTGGATGTTGGTGGTAGTGCTACAATTTCATCATCAACATCCTTAACACAAGTATGCCATGAACATATATGTTTAATAATGATTATTTTGTGTCAATGGATACGAATAGGTAATAAATACCACATAATTGATATATATGTATTTTTTATGTTATATATTGATGTAAACACCCATGTGCAAGGAAAACCTCTCTTAAAGATGTTTAGTGTCATAGGTAAGAAGAACTAGACAACAAATATGTTGTAAGAATGTATAATAATACCATTTTAAATAATTTTTATAGTTACATACTTTGGCATAGGATATAATTTTTTATTTTTTGTATAATTTGATATACAAAATAGTGAGCATAGGAGATTAGAATGACACAAGATAACAAGTGGTACAAGGGAATGAGGTTCAATATATAGTCGAGCTAAAGAGGTTGGATGCTTGAAGAATAATGTTCAAGATTAATACATGAATTTAATTTTTATGCATGTGCATGGAACATGGGTATTATAATTTGTATGGATATATGTATCAATGATATTTTGTAGTTAGAGACACAATATATTGGCCTCATGCCATTGTATGACATTTTGATGACATTTTGTATGCCATCATGACCTTATCAAGATCAATATATCAATATTTTATGTGTATTGGTAGCTTAAATAGTTTAAGATATTCTCATAATTTACTTAGCTCTAGTAGTGTATTTATGAGGACCTAAGAGTTGTAGTAGCACTTATCTCTTTCTATTGGAACCACTCATTACATCAATACACTATTTTAAAATATGTTTTACTTGTAGCTAAAGAACACAATCATATTTGATTTCCATGTATATGCAAGTTATGATTTCCATGTACATAGAAAAAAGTACACATAAGAACCTACCTCTACCAAAATTAAGAATTAAAATCATATCTTGATTCAATTTTAGAAATAAACACCACTTCAACCCTTGGACTAATGTCTATTTTCAGCTCTCAAAGAAAGGATAGTGTTGAGTCTCATAAAAAATGATTTCTACCACTAGACTTGGACAATGATCACATGACCATGGAACCCACATGAAAAAATCTAAAATACATGGGATAATTTTTTAAGTACAACATATAACACTCAAGGACATTAATGCAATTAGGTAGGTTATTTTTACACATAACATCTTGTCACAATGTGGCATTGCAGAAGTGGAAGACTAACAACCCACACATCCCTAACCTATTGAAAATATTGGGAACACTTGCAAAACTAGCCACAAAGGGTTCCAACCTTCTATAGCCTTCACAAGACTAAAACAACCATCTCCCAATTCCTAGGTTTGACAACCAGGTCATTTCAGAAGGTTACACATTAAACAATGTAGGAGATGACATATGTACTCAATGAAGACAATTGAGTACTAGTTAAAAGTGCTAATATGACCCCAAGACTATGGTGAGAAACTTTCATATACAAAATTTTCCAAATGAAGTCCCAAAAACTCAAGGAGAAAGCAAGTTTAGAGTTGGAGATTGTTTGACTAGGTTTGAAGGTTCGGATGACCAGAACAATCAAAAAAGAAAAAGTACAAGGAATAAAAAATATTTGACAAGGTAATAATGCTTAGAAAAACTCTAACTATAATTGGTGAAGAGGATTTATATTCTGAAATTTTTATGGGGATGAGGCCACCCAAGAACAAGACCAGGTCGCTCCAACACACTTAGGGAATTTTTTGAGTTTTCTAGCTTATAAAACCATGTGGCCCTTGAATTCTAGGCCACCCTAGTAGACTTAAAAGATTCCTCACCTACTAATAGGCTTCCCCAACATACTACCAAACTTCCCCAATAGTGTTTGGCTATTTTCTAATGGACTAGTTTAACTTAGTGTATAACAGGGTTGCTTAGATGTAGGACTAGGCTGCCCAATTGTGAAATTTGACTTATATTCATTTTAATCACAAAATGAAATATCCATGCATTTTTTTTATCATTTTAACATCATTATTAATGTAAGCATAAAGATATCATTCTCGATACCAACATTGAGACATGTAAATGATCAAAAAACTCTTCTTCTACAAGTTTACATCCATCTCCAAAGAGAGTTCCTTAAACATCAATAATGCAATTATATAAATAAAAACATCTAAATACATGAATTAAACTAGAAAGTACATGATGAAATTTTTTTCCTCAATCCATGAACCTCCAGTCCCTAATGGTGGTTCCATGCCATGTGACTATGTGATACCTGTAGGCTCACCCCACTCTACTAGGAGATAGTCACAAGGTCCAAACACTCACACACACAATACATATGGGGAGAGGGGTATGCACTCACACAAGACATGGATAATACAATGTATAAAATTATGTAATGATACTAATATTGATCAATATAGGTAGACTGCATAATAACTCTTTGGGTGCTACTCAAATATATTCCAAGGTTAAATGTTAGAGAGCAAGAGAGCTAGTTTCATCGTGAACACTCATGTGCTCAACATAGAACCAAGTACGCTCTCATATAGATGAGAATAATTGACATTACAAGTCTTATTCTCTCTAAGTAACTTGTCTTCCTCGATCATCCTTAGCCTATAAGAGCACTCAAGGCATGAGATGGATACCATTATCTTAGTTTATTTACCCCATTTTTATTAATTATCACTTATTATTAAGAAACTCAAAATATTTTGATTTCTTGTGTGTATCTTTGGGTCAATTTCACATTGGGAGCCACTCCCATCACTCTCTCTAACACTTAGACTCTAAGCTCATCACACCCTCCAACAAGTGTGGCATAAAAGTTAATGCAAAAATACAAATTTTCCAAATTTCAATGATACTTTCAGAAAATGCATATTGTCAAGTTTCACAAGGTTCCATCTTTTCAAAACATCCAAATTCATTCATTTTCATGTATAACTTTCATTTTTTCCAATATTTTCATAATGTAAAAACCATGAAAGTTCCCAAATCTTCCACTAAAATTCATCAAAATGTAAACTTTTAAAAAAAAAAATTATAAAAAATACCCTTTGGTGGAAAATATGCCCAAAACCCCTCTTAAGCTATAAAATTGACATTTCCCATTTCCCAAAAAATTGGGTATGGTAACCCCACATTTTGAAAATAATTTAAATAAATCAAATAATTTAAACATATACTATTCTAAATGAAGCAAGTTGGGAAGGTTCTACACTCCCTTAATCATTTTCCTACAACTAAATTCAAAGGGCATTAATCAAATAAAATAAAAACAATGAAGATACCTCATTTCCCTCCAAAATTTGATGTAAAACCTAACAAGTGCACCACATGAGGACTCACAAAAACTAGCAAGCTTGATTCCCTCTTAAATCATATCCCAATGAATCCAATCTCGTCAAATTTCGATAACAAATACACTCCCAATCAACAAATCTCCAAAATGATCCAAACAAGTTTTTCTCACTCAATGTTTTTTTCATAATTACAAACATAAAATGAAAATAGAAAGATTTTTCCCTACTTACCCATTTGAAAACTCAATTATAAATTCATATTTGTATTTTGTAATTCAAAACTCCATCAATTTCTCCAAAAAACAATTTGATCAATTAAATCCATTCCAAAAATATCATTTAACATATAATTTAACCATTAAATCTATTTAAGCATAAAATTGAACTAATTTTGTGGAAAAATAGAATCTAAATAATTCAACACACACTTTCCCTAGGCTTCCACAATAGGGTTACAATATCTAGAGTCATATAAAAACAAATCGAAATGGTAAGATAATGGTAAATCACACTTGAATCAAGTATGATGGGTAAGGTTAACAATTGGCCAATGTGACATATTTGATATAACAACCATCAAGGAATAATTCAAACCTATAAATCTAGGTGGAAAAATTCCTTGTACTTATATCCACTCAACAAATGTCAAGTGTACCTATGCATATATATAACAATCAAAACACATAGAATTCTCAAATGAGGTATATAACATAATCATAAGCACTCATTCAAATACACATGTGCATAATCATTAATTAAAACAACATAATCCATCAAAATATAATAATAACTATAAAACTATATGTATACACCTAAAAATGGTCACATTACAATAGTATGGTAATTAATTAAATATTTTTTAATATTTAATTAAATCTCTGAATTCAATCTACATATAAATAAATTTAAATATTTATTTATATTGTTCATTCTTTCATCTCGATTAAATAAATAAGTTTATTTAATCACTTTTCTTATCCATTTCTTAATTAATTAAATAAACATTATGATTTATTTATATTAATTATCATATATAATCTTGGCTTGAATATTTTATTCAAATAAAGATTAAATATTCTTCTCTTCTAATATTCCTTTAAAATTCCATTCACAATTAAATATTCCAAATATTTAATTAAATTCTTCCTAAGTCCTATTTGCAATTAAATATCTCAAATATTTAATTAAATCTTCTATAGTCCTAAAATCAAATATCAAACTCACATAAAATTAAATAAATTTATTTATTTAATTAATTTGGATTTATCTTCAACAAACTATGAAATAAATTCAAAACAAAAAATTAATTTCTCTGTTCATGAGTTGTTCCTATGGGTTGAAGACAAGCCTCTATTCTTCTCTCCAACCTCCCAACATCTTCCATCTTCCTCTCAACCTCTCCATCTCTCACCATTCAAAATTACCAGACAATCTCATAGCCATTGATCTTTGCCAGCCAGGCTCTTGCCTGTGAAAATCTATAAAAGGGACTGCCGAGTCTATGAAAAACATATAAGCTTTCATACAGGAAAACTATAGTCAATTAGCTTTCCAGCATCCATAGCCTTTAGAATCATAGCATAGCATAGTTTAGCATATTAGCATTCCATATCATGACCTATCATCCTCATATCATAGTTTCAGAAGCATCCATAATCCACAGTCCCTGTGCATAATTTACAGCCCCTATGCATATCCGTATCAACATTTCACTCCGCCAGCATATAGGATAGAGAAGCATTCTCCCATTTGCATACTCATTCTGCAGGTTGTCAATCTAAGAAGATTTTCTTATACAATCTAAGAGCAACAACTTCAAGAGAATCACTGGAGATAGAGAACAATGGAACGACTCTGAAGAAGCTTTGTTTGATTTCATTTCAATTTATCTTGCTTTCTTTAGTTTAATGTTGCATTGGTGTATTTTTATTGTTTCATTTTGATACTAACATTTCTCACACACATTTTTGGCGCCCACCATGGGGCTCTTGCCCCAATTTTAACATCTTTTCACAAGTTTTTCTAACAGGTTATGGCTAAAAGAGCGTATTAGCGCATTAAACATGCTTCAGCGTAGTTCACACCCAGTTTAGCACTCTTTAACTCTACTACAACTCCCTTCAGAGATTCCATAGCGCCCTTCAGTGATTCCTCAGTGCCCATCAGTGGTTTCATAGTGCCCTTCAGAGATTCCTCAGCGCCCTTCAGTGATTCCTCAGCGCCCTTCAGTGATTCTTCAATGCCCTTGACTGATTCCATAGCGCCCTTGATGGATTCCATAGCACTCTTGACTGATTTTGCAGCACCCTTGACTAATCCTGCAGCACTCTTGATTCATCCTGTAGCGCCCATTAACTCTGTTTTAGCACCCTTGATGTCTATTTTAGCACATTTTTTTTTAAAGTCTACAATTGTAATATGTAACTTAAGTAAGGTTTGACTGGATCTGACGTGACCGTGGCTAGTAAGAGCTCTAAAAACAAAAACAAAAAAAAATTAACAAAAAAAAAAAGAATCAATCCTAGGATAGTCACTTAATTCAAAAATGAAGCAATCCTAGGATAGTCACCTCATTTTCTATGTTGGACTAAAAAGAATTCCATGTCTTTGTGAAGCAATATCTTCACCTAGCATAGAAAACTGTTTATTTGGGCTTAAAATTGAACTCTTGTTTGCTTTGATTAAAATGGTGATAGGCCTATGCTCTCCCCTTAATTGGGTGATCAAAATTCCAGACTCATCTATTCTATTTCATGCACTTTTAATCTTTGATAAAACCTTTTAGAAGGCCTATCGTAGTGGGAAAAAGTACTCACCCTGTGGGAACGACCTAAGTGGGAACAACTAAAGCCAAGTTTTCCAACCCACTTTAATCAAATGCAGATGGTTGATGAAAATCCCATTCAACGGTAGTGTGCATTGATAACCATCCCTGAAGCCTTTGTTTTAAAGGTTGGGAGGTCTCTTGAGGGAGTCTATCATTTGCCGCACCGAACGGAAACCCTTACTACGAACTTAGTGTAGTATCCAACCGAAGTCAGTTTCCAAACATCCTAATAATCACAGTGTAGGGGAGGGAAGAATCTACCCCCAAGATACTCACCATATAATTGCCAAGGACTATTTGCTCAGGGGATCCGATATCCACTTCTGTCACTCTGAGTATCACCTAGAAAAGACAAAAGCACAGGCGCCCTTTCGGGGGTGACACGGCTGTGTGAATTGACGCAGTTCTAAGATGTGGGTTGTTGATTATTATGATGACCTACTTGAGTACTAAGAGTGAGTTTGTTTGATCTATCTATCATGTGTAAAACCTGTGACAACAATTTTTGAAAAACATTTTGATCATACACTTGATGTTTAGTATAAGACTTAAACACAACTACTCTACAACTTGCTTGATGTGTTTTCAATACATTAATTCAGTAAAGATCATCCAAAACTCACGATTACATTGATTACTCTCATGTTAAGAGATTGGAAATCCACAACCTTTGTTAAGAAATCCATTCTCAAACAAATCAAAAAAAGCCAAAGAAACCACTTAGGTACAAGAAACTATTGAAGAAAAGATGATTCTTGTACCAAAGCCGAAAGATTTTACTTAAACATAAAACCTTTATCCATCGATATCATGACTGTGTTAGAGGTTTCACTGATGATTATGTTGTAGAACCATTATACTCACGAGCTTTCTTTCAAAGAAGAGCCCTTTCTCAAAGGCACAACCATGGTCAACGTATTCATTTTTCTTATCTACCACAACCCTCAATTGAATATCCCACTCATCCCATCCAAATCATTCACTAATCTTGAAAACAAACTAGGCTATTTGATACACTTATCATTTTTCGAGACTAGGATCAAATCTCAAAAAAAAAATGCATCTTTTCAAACAAGTTTTTGATTATTGATTCAACTTCCCCAACAGGATTCTGATATCCTTTCATCTTGGAAGCCACAATCAAGGGTTAGAAACGTCATTTGATCATATCATAAGATTTTCATCTTATCAGATCAAGACATCATCATTTTTTGCACTTATAAAACTGTGATCTAAGTCTAGAAGAACATTTCAAAAGCATATGCCTGTTGTCCACTTTACAACATGGGTGATAGGGAAGAAAATACTTTTCATAGGTTTCATATTGGGAATAGTTCAAATGATGAAATAACCAATGAAATGATTCAAGAAGTTGAACAAGATCCATAGTTTCACCAAAATTTAGACAAGATCTTAGAGCAAAATAAAGAAGGCTACTTTTTTTTTTAGCAAAACAAGGTGCTAAATTGCCCTCTAACTACAATATGAAGAAAATTAAGGAAGATCTTGAAAATACTAAAACTCCATTAAATGATCTTAGTAGTCTTTCCCAACAAAAAAGAGCACTCCAAAGGCAAATCAAGGAAATACAAGGGGGCACAACTACAAAGTCCTTTGACGGAAACATGAATGTAACCTTTTCTCAGGGACTCCAAAAGAAACATCATCCAAATTCAATGTTTTTGAATTTTTGCAAAGGTTAAATGAGAAGCCCAAATGAACCTCACAATTCTTTCACTCAAGATAACGATTCCATTCAATCACCTTCTTCTATCATATCCTTTACATCCCATGATTCATTTCAATCTACACATCTCAATCAAAACATTCTAAAAACCCTTCCTATCTTTGATCAAGATCCCATCTCTCAAGAACTATATGATGATCCCCTCCTTTCATTATTCACCCATGATAATCCTCTTCCATCTCAAGAATAAAATGTTCTTCCAAGTTCTTCCACATCATCTAATCAATCCATACCATCCCATGATTCTATTGCATCACAAGAGCATGATAGTTCTTTCATCCTATCTAATGATTTCTTACCAATTGATGATCAAGATATGATTTCTACAAAATCTCACGATTCCCTTCCTCGTCAAGATCAATATATGCTTCCATTCAAGGATACCCTTTCATCCCATGAAGATGATTATCCTTCTCATGATCAAGATATGCTTTTCATACCACTTCATAATCCTTTTCCAAGTCAAGATCAAAACACCCCATCATCCCCATGTCAAGAGCCTATCACACCTATTCAAGTTATCCATGAACCCCACACCTATAAATTGGGATCCTCCACCTTTATCCATTATGGTTTACTTCCAACACCTATCCTCTCATCCATATCATATCCTCATCAAAATGGACTCGCATCTTTTTTTACAAACAATACATATCCCATTGGTAAATGAATGTGTCAAATTATGAATTACAAAGGAAAAGGATTAGGCCTTTATGAGCAAGGTATCATAGAACCCCTTTTTGTTCAAAGAAACCCATATCATCACAGCCTTGGTTATACACCTAAGTGTCCTAGTCCATCAAAACTTCCATCTATCCTAGGTCCTCATTCTAGTTCATCAAACCTTCCATCTATCCTAGGTCCTCATTCTAGTTCATCACACCTTCCATCTATCCTGGGTCCTCATCCTAGTCCATCAAACCTTCCCTCTATCCTAGGTCCATATCCTATTTCTCAAGAACAACAAAGGCACACATCCTTGATCCACTTTCAAAATTCTTCCTTCATTAACTCATCCATCATACCTCCATATCATTCACCTCAATCCACCCCTCCCATTGCTCTTGGAAGCAATTTGGGTGCCAAATATCAAAAGCTTCTATATCAAAATCCACATGTATCAAAGGATCAGCATGTCTCCTCGAAGAGTCATGTAAAAATAAAAGAAAATTTGATTCAAAATATTAAAGAAAAATCTAAAAGGCCACAAAGGCCCATCAAAGAAAAAAGGAAATTTTCAAAGACCACAAAGGTCCATAAATCAAAAAGGAAAATTCCAAAGGCCACAAAGGTCCACAAAGCAAAACTCAAAGTCAAAAGTCATGTGGATTCCCAAAAGTCTCATAAAAGCAATAAAATCTAAAGTGGCATCCAAATTTGCTAATCCAAAAGCTTCCTCCAATTTTCCATCTAATAACTTATCACCTTCCAAATCCATTTTTCCTCCATCACTCCACCACCCTTCAAGGTGTGTGCCAATGTTGATCTTTCCAACCTTTCCATTTATCCATCAACAGGCCTTCCAACCTCCTATCCATTATCCAACATTCATACCCCATCATTCTCCTTTAATCCAAACTTTTTCATAAGTCCTTAGATTCTTCCATCATATCATTAATCTACCAACATTTAGGATTCTAATTCCCATTGCCATGGTTTATTAGAGGGATATTTCGTTGTGAAAATTGATGCTTAAGTCCTTCCTCCATCTCCCTATCATCCATATACTATCTTCCATATTCCTCTTGCACTCTACACTTAGGGACAAGTTTCATCCATCTTATCATTCATGGTCATTATCCTCTCTATGCCCATTCCTTACATTTCCACCTTTGATCTTGACAAGGTTAAGGATCTTCTTGAACATCACATATCTTATCTTATACAATTTATCCATATCTTTCATACCATATCTTTCATCTTATCCATATTCCATTATTCTTACTAAATACATCCTTTCTTCCTTTCCTTGGTCTTGATGAGGAATAGGGGCAAAATACTTGGGCCTTGTGTCTGTATCTTATTTAGTTGATCTTCCATTCCATATCCCCTAGCTTATCAACATTCATGTCATCATGTCCCTTTGCAACCTTGAATCTTATCATGCACATCATATTTGAGCCTAGCTACAAAACATTATCCAATCCTCATATTTTTCAATAAATCATCATCAATCATCAATCTTATTGTACTTAGGGGAATCAGTGATCCTAATTACTTATCATCATCATGCCTTATGGAATCAATCATTCCTGGCATCTTAATCAATCAACCATTATCATCTTTTGACAAGAGATATGTTGCTTGTGTGACATGTTTTGTAGTGAACCTTTTCATTTTGATCAATCATTTATCCATGGTTGCATTACCCCTATTGTAGGGCATCTTGTTCCTTCAATTAGTCATATCATCTTATTTCATCAAAACTCAAAATACAAAAAAATCAGAAAAAGTCATGAAAAAATACAAAAAAATGAGAAAAATTCCTGAAAAAATACAAAAAAAATTAGAAAGTCTTGAAAAGGTGCAATAAAAACAAGTGGTGAAAACCTGTCAAGCAGGCACAACTTGTGATCAAAATGGGCTCCTCTATCTATTAGCTTATGTCTTGCATTCGCTTTACGATATCATCTATCCATATCTATCATTTGTACATATCTATCATATCCATATCATGCAACGAGAATCCTTGTGTTTCATCATGGCTTGATGAAATTTGTACATATCCATCGTATTTAGGTTATGTTTACACTAGGGGCAACAACACTGACTAAGACAAGAGAGGGGCAATGAGCTTTTAGAACATCAACAAATGGACAAATGATGGTTTTTCCAAAATGCAACATACATTGACACATCCAATCAACCACAACACCCAAAACGATCACTCAATGCCAATGACATCAAAACAACATGGTCAAAACAACGTTAATCAAACACAAACATCAATGTTGATAAACAAGTTGGATGATCTTAATCTAAATAATGTTTGAAATACTTTAGGAAAAATTTGAATTGTTGGTTGATTTTCTATCATATCTCTGGAACAATTCAATGATGTACTGAACTACAAAAGCAAGGAAGGAGTATGATTTTTCTTTGTCTGTTGTTTGTGAGTGAATCATTAGTACTATGCAAATTGATTGTGAGACATGCTCTACTACATATCATTGATGACATTTCAGAATTTGCATAGGAAATGGGTTAACTCTTGTCTGTTTATGCAAGCGATACTCAGGTCATCTCGGTTCAATTATACCTAGATGCTTGTATTAACTTGCTATATTAAAAATTCATGAAAGCAATACTCAGGTCATCACTGGTGCTCACATACCCTTTGATGCTTGTATTAACTTTCAACATTTCAATGCTCTATGATGACACAAAAAGCACAAATAAGCTCTCAGAATGGCAATATTGTGCAAATACCCTGCACGGTTAGTATAGATTACATCCATTCTAGAATTTGCATTTTGCATTTATAGAATTTTTTTTCCAAAAGCTGGAAAAGTATCAAATGTTTCATATCTTTCCAATAAAATGATTGAGTACATTTTGACATTCACAAAAACATCATTTCATACATTTTTTAGACATATTTGCATCAAAAAATCATATAAACAAAGCATGCATCATAATCAAAATGTTTATAAGCATTCATAAATTGTATCATCCATTATTTCACATTCATATTCAAAAATCATTCATCAATAGATCTCAATCATCTCATAACATTTCACTCACATCATAAATCATGCATACATATATATCATGGACATTGCACTTTCATAAATCATATCATAAACATCATGCATATAGAAAATAGACACATTCATCACATAAGGAATCATCGTTGTATTTCATATATCTCAAAATGAATGTCAAAATGTACAAATATGTCAACTATACATGACATAACATCATCAAAAATGGGCTCATATCAGTGTGTATACAAATTTCTCAATAGAGTATCACTAAAACATCATGCAAAAGTCACTATGCAGTGCTATCCTCTTATGGTGTTGGTATGGGACCTGTCCCACCTACACTTGATGGACCTACTCCACCTACCCCTGATGATCCTCCTGGAGGTAATGGCTGTGATACACCCCTGCTAGTAGCCCGAGAGCGACTATGCATAGACTGAGACTGTGTATAACTCACTCTCTACTCGAGTGGCACTGCATCATGGTATCTGATCTTATAGAACTCTACCTCCCGAACAGCTCTGGTCAGCTCTCTTGTCATGCTATCACTTGCTACTGCTCTCTGCAGACTGTCAGCTAAGGCCATGGCCTACTCACCCTATCGTCTGGTTGTATCTCTCTCAGCTGTCACTATCGTCAACTATCCCTGAAGCTATGTAATCAAGGCTTGTGCCTGTGCTAGCTGACCCTATAAGCTCTGCACTCTACTCTGCAAAGGAGACATCTAACTCGGCACCACCAGATCTACTGAAGATGATGGATCTGCATGTCTCATCCATGGACCACCTCTGCCACCACCTCTGCCAATACCTTTGCCACTTACTCCACCACTCTCCCCATCACTGCTGTCTCCATCCCCATCTGACTCATCATCATCATCCTCCTCAGAGTCATCACCCTTTGAAGCCTCCCCTCACTGTTGCCTATGTTCACCTCTATGTGATCTTTGCTCTGCAACTGGAGCGGCAGGCTCATCAGGATCAAATAATCATGTTACAGGATGCTCCAACACATACTAACAATACTCTGGAGTCATCCCCCCGTCAAGAATATCCACTTTGTACTCACACATCTGTACTCCCAAGCTGGTGAACTCGGCCACTGCTACATCATAAGAAATCTATGGACCCCACACTGTAATCTCCTACTGCCAACATGCATAAATAGATGAACCCTGCAGTATACCTTGAGGCTAACCATACTGTCGCCATACATGACCAAGAAGAAACCTCTCAATAATCCCAGGAGTATGACCAATTAGATATTTGGAAGTAAAGAGAAAGGGCATCTCCCTAGCATCCTCTGGCCAAGCCTCACAATCTACATAGGGCCGCCAGCATACTGTCTCGAGATCATCCAAAAGATGTTGCCAATGATCTAGTTTGCCCAACCTAGGCTAATCAATGATATCGGTATATCTGAATCTATATGGTCAACCAACATGTTGTCGTCCACGAGTCAATGGACACATAATAGCAAAGTGCTCCCATGCCCATATCTATAATAGCGAACAACCGACAGCAAAACTTTGACATCTACCATACACAATATGGTGTAGCTCATCATATAAATGTGCAAGCATGCATGATCCCCAAGCATATCATGTACCCTGCATCACCATACTCTCAAGTACATGACCCCACCTGACTGCAAAACCCTTCGACCTATGGTTAGGGCACATAACACCTCCAATGAAGCCTGCAAGTACAAAGGGTAAAGGCGCATATGAATCTATCATCTCTGCCCATGAGATATAATATCTTGCAATCTAATCATCTCTAAATATCCGCCTCAAAGCATCAGTACCTCCTGCCTCTCGGTCGTCAAATCTCACTATCTTGCCCATCACTAGAATCCTCAAGATGTGATATATGTCCTCTAGAGTCACAGTAATCTCTTCTGTTGGCAAATGAAAGGTGTTTGTATCGCTGTGCCACCTCTCTGCAAGTGCTGTCAATAAACCTCTATTGAGATGCACCTCAGGCATCTCAAGTAATGAGGTCAGTCCACATGCCTCGATCACATCTCTATCTGACTATACAAGCTATGGAATCAATCTTCATGTCTTTGGGAATGTCTCCCGTAACTGCAAAATGCCCAATCTCTCCTATTGAAACATCATCATGTCAAAGCAAAATCAATATCAAATCATCACGATAAATCAATCAAATCAAACATATCAATCAACCTATTTGTTTTCATCATCATGGAAAGCAGATTTATCGCAATCTTGTTTGTTTTTAACAACTTTAGAAGCAAACATATCATATCAACCTATTTGTTTTCAACAAAGTTTTAGAAGCAAACTTATCAATCAAATCTAAATATCAAAATCCTATTTGTTTTTAACAACTTTAGAAGCAAACTTATCAATCAAACAATTTCTTTTTCATCACGAAAAATAGATTTATCAAATCCTGTTTGTTTTTAACAACTTTAGAAGCAAACTTATCAATCAAACAATTTGTTTTTCATCATGAAAAATAGATTTATCAAATCCTGTTTGTTTTTAACAACTTTAGAAGCAAACTTATCAATCAACCTATTTGTTTTTCATCATCATGAAAAGTAGATTTATCAAAATCATGTTTGTTTTTAACAACTTTAGAAGCAAACTTATCAATCAAACTATTTTTTTTTCATCATCATGGAAATCAAATTTATCACAATCCTGTTTGTTTTTAACAACCTTAGAAGCAAACCAATCAAACAACTATTTGTTTTTAACAACTTTAGAAGCAAACTTATCAACCAACTATTTGTTTTTCATTAACTTGAAAGAAAATTTATCAGCTATTATTTGTTTTCCAACAACCTTGGGAACAAATTTATCACACAAAGCAACATCCAATCATGGGCGCTATGAAAATCATCATGGGTGCTACATAAATCCTAATGGGTGCTACAGGATCAAGGGCACTACAGAAAACCTAATGGGCATTGTAGAAATCATCATGGGCGCTACAACATCATGGGCACTATGAAAAATATAATGGGCGCTATTAAAAAAATAAAGGGCGCTAAAAGAATGCTTAAAGCTACAAAAAAGTTGGAAATCGTGCCCTAAACAGAAAATTTTCAAATCACAAAAGTTTAACGAGGTACATACCATGGGTCCATAATGCGCTAGCCGTTGATGTCGTTGAATGCACTCGAAACGGTGCTGGTGGATCGGAAGTGCCATCTTTCTTACTCCAGAGCTCAAAAATTACAATTTTTACTAGGTTAAAATGGGAAAATGACATGGAAAATGACATTTTTAACCTGTTTAAAGGAAAAATTGGGGCATTTTATCACATTTTATCAAAGTAGGGGCAATTTAGGTCATCAATTTTTCATTCCACGTCAATTTCTTCACATCATAATTTTTGAACAATGCATCGACATCTTCACAATCATAAAAATCAAAAAATTCCAAAAAAATCTGAAATTTCACAAAAATCAAAATCTTATCGATTCATCGTCCGAGAGGGCATATACCTATCAACAGTCGACAATCAACATCTAGGGCAAATTTATGGAGAAAATTTCAAAATTCTTTGAAGCAACGCGTAAAACACATCACTTCAAAGAGGGGCAAAATGTATACACCTAAAAATGGTCACATTACAATAGTCTGGTAATTAATTAAATATTTTTAATATTTAATTAAATCTCTGAATTCAATCTACGTATAAATAAATTTAAATAATTTATTTATATTGTTCATTCTTTCATCTCGATTAAATAAATAAGTTTATTTAATCACTTTTCTTATCCATTTCTTAATTAATTAAATAAACATTATGATTTATTTATATTAATTATCATATATAATCTTGGCTTGAATATTTTATTCAAATAAAGATTAAATATTCTTCTCTTCTAATATTCCTTTAAAATTCCATTCATAATTAAATATTCCAAATATTTAATTAAATTCTTACTAAGTCCTATTTGCAATTAAATATCTCAAATATTTAATTAAATCTTCTATAGTCCTAAAATAAAATATCAAACTCACATAAAATTAAATAAATTTATTTATTTATTTAATTTGGATTTATCTTCAACAAACTATGAAATAAATTCAAAACAGAAAATTAATTTCTTTGTTCCTGAGTTGTTCCCATGGGTTGAAGACAAGCCTCCATTCTTCTCTCCAACCTCCCAACATCTTCCATCTTCCTCTCAACCTCTCCATCTCTCACCATTCAGAATTACCAGACAATCTCACAACCATTGATCTTTGCCAGCCAGGCTCTTGCCTGTGAAAATCTATAAAAGGGACTGTCAGGTCTCTGAAAAACATAGAAGCTTTCATACAGGAAAACTATAGGACCAATTAGCTTTCCAGCATCCATAGCCTTTAGAATCATAGCATAGCATAGTTTTGCATATTAGCATTCCATATCATCGCCTATCATCCTCATATCATAGTTTCAAAAGCATCCATAATCCACAGCCCTTGTGCATAATTTACAGCCCCTGTGCATATTTGTATCAGTATTTGACTCCACCAGCATATAGGATAGAGAAGCATTCTCCCTTTGCATACTCGTTCTGCAGGTTGCCATTCTAAGAAGCTTTGCTTATACAATCTGAGAGTAGCAGCTTCAAGAGAATCACTGGAGATAGAGAACAATGGAATGACTTTGAAGAAGCTTTGTTTGATTTCATTTCAATTTATCTTGCTTTCTTTATTTTAATGTTGCATTGGTGTATTTTTATTGTTTCATTTTGATACTAACATTTTTCACACACACTATATTTAAAAGTGCATCCAAACTAATGCCAATACAAAATAATAATGATGCTATGAATAATATTGAATCTATATGCAGGTAAGAGCATATGATCAAATTGAAAAATTGTACTAAAGATTACAAATGTGAGAGGCACTACATCCTCCCCTGCTAGAAATAGGCTTACTCATGGAAGCATGCAAAAGGACAAGGATAAATAAATATCAATTGCATTGCATCCTCCCAAGTTGCTGAAGACTCACCATTCGGGTCCCATTAGACCCTTACCTACTCTAGATCCCAAACTTTGAAAGCTAGTCTCTACTATTGGAGAATATGAAAAGGATCCAAAGATAGTTTCCAACCCTCCTAGACCTACAAAGCACCCCAATTCAAAACATGGGTCACATCCTGAATATACTGCTTAAGAACTGAAACATAGAATATGTTATGGATATACGATAAGCTGCATGGCAAAGCAAGACAATAGGTAACATGACCAATCCTCTCAAGAATATCAAAAGGTCCAAAAAAATGTAGTGTGAGTTTAGAGGATTTTCCATATTAGATATGACTTACATGGTTGCACTCTCAAGAAAATATGGTCACTTCCTAAGAAGTTTCAATCCAATCTATGGGAATCAACATACTTCTTCTAATGGTCATGGGTTGTCACCAAGTTCTCCCTAATCCGATCAAATTGATACTCTATATCCTAAAGCATCTCAAGACCCAAGATAACATAATCCCCCAAATAATCCCAACTCAAGGAAATACAAAAATATCGACAATGAAAGGCCTGAAAAGGTGTCATGCTAAGAGAACCGAGGTACCCAATATTATAGGAAAGTACTACAGGATACAAATAGTCCTCCCACTTCAACTATCAATCCATCACATACATGAAAAGCATGTCCTCAAGAACATAGATCACTCTCTCCATTTAACCATCTATCTCAGGATGATAGGAGGAACTAAAATTAAGTTCCCCCCCAAATAATGTTGTAAGGAAGTCCATAACTTAGATGTGAACATTGGATCTCAATCTGAAATGATCCTATGATAAATCTTGTGCAAACACACAATGTCCTCCATGAACACACATGCCACTAATGCAGCTAAATATGAAGACCTCATAGGATAAAAATGGGAAACCTTAGATAAATTATCCATAGTCACAATGATGGCATCATGATGACAAGAAGATATAGGCAACCCAACTATGAAATGAATAGAAATCATATCCCACTTCCACTCAAGAATGACATGCGGTCCTACAACAAACGTGTGGGATATTGATGCTTGGCATTAATTGTTGACACTCAAGGAGTCTAGCCATAAAATTGGAAACATTATGTATCATTGTTTCCCAATGATATAATTGTCTAAGGTTAGTGTGCATCTTCTTGATGCCAAGATGTGATGAATATGGAGCTTGATATTCCTCAGAAAAAATTATTGAACAAAGATCCTAGGAAACTAGAACATAAGTATGACCAAGATGTTGTAATAGTCCATTAAAATCTAAATAATAATAAGAAAACCTACCCCCAAGGGCTCTCTTAAACTCTATCTCCAATCTCACCTCTTGATACCATGTATCACTAGGAAATTCCTCAAGACTACAACCCCCAAATTGATACCAAGGGTCAAAACTGAGATCTCATGTCTTCTCCTACTCAATGAATCAATAAAATTATCCTTCCCTTTGATGTAATGAACATCAAATTCATATTCACAGAAGAGCTCCATCCAATGACATTGTTAGGAATTCAAGTTTGGCTAAGTAAAGATATATTGTAGACTATGATACATTCAATATGAAGCTCAAAACCAATGACCCAAAAGAAAATACCTCCAATGAACAAGTGCATGGTCTACTTTTGCTAAATCCAAATTGTGACTAGGGTAGTTCATCTCTTGATCCTTGAGCTTCTATGACTCATAAGAAATCACTCAACCCTTCTACATGAGAACAACCCCCACAACCACTCAAACCCCCTTACAGGGAGGACCCTTTACTACTGATAGAGTCTACCCCAACACATGTTCTCAATGAAAATATAACACAAAATTTTTATACATAACCTACCCAACATATACAACATAATCCACTTATGCAAACAAGATCACTTTCTCATGAATTTACAAATTTTGACAATCATAACAAAAATTAACAATAATACTACTACAAACTCATACAAATTTTATTTTCAAATGAAAAACTACTACAAAGGATTAACTCATACCTCAAGAAATATTTTCCCAACACACTTGATTAAAAATTTTATATGAAAACTTTCCTAATCTCATCATCTCCTCTTAATCCATTTTTTCTAAATTATATTCTCCCTTCGCTCATCTTGGGAAAACTAAAGCCCCAAAAATATGATTTGTTTTCTATCCTCAAGGGAAATGCATAAATAGGAGAGGTAATTTCTTCATCTTATGACAAGTTCCATCTCCACAATAGATCTCAACTTCTTTTAGTATAACAAAAAATATAATAAATTATATGGATTCATAAACATAGACACATATAACATTGTAAACACATAAAAATGGCCTAGACTTGCAAACCTAACATTTTTCTATGTCTTATCATATTTCGTCTATTGTCCAAATTCAACTATTAATTAAATAATTCTTAATTATAAATAATTAATTCACATCTTTTATTTCTTCCTGATTATTTAAATAAATAAATTTTATTTATTTATTTAAATGCATCATTAGTTTCTAAATGTCTTCTTATAATTAAATAAATTCTTTAATTTATTTAATTATGGTCCACCTTGGCATTTTTCCCATTTTAAATAAAATTATTTATTTACAATGATCCCACTTTCTAATTTTCCCTCTTTTAGTAAATAATTTAAATTAATTATTTACTGTCACATGACCCCACCTTTTTAATCAAATTAATTTTTAATTCAAAATAACATTTTCCTCCTTAAATCAAGTAATTTCTAAAATTATTTTATTTTCCAGCGAGGACCTCTTTTTCTATGTCAATCTTATCTCCTTGTCACATGCATTGTCAACCCTTGATTTGATTTTTTCAAATTAAATCTTGTTCACTCATTTTGAATTCAACCTAATGTTGCCCTAACCCTAATTGTGGGTTGTCATATTGAATCTTGTCCATTGATTCTAGGGCATTTGTCAACTTTTAATCTTGGCCATTCATCCAAAATTGCATTTTCTATAAAATATCAATTTTGCTCTTATTTGCACACCTCATGCAATCTTGTTTTAGGCACTCTTGACATCTTAGAATCTTGACATCTTCGCATTTTAGCATACTTTAGGCATATTTTAGTCTTTTCTTACTAGTTGCATAGTGTAGCATTTTACATCAAATCTTTCAACATTTGCTTTGGTCTTGGCATAATCATAGATTCCTCACATAGAATCTGAGGGAAAACTACATATTGCAGCAAGTTGAGAAGGTGTAATGGAGGTAAATCATGGAGATTGAAGACTCAAGGTAATATCTCTCTTTGTTTTCATGTTTTCCTCCTTTGTGCTTCATTATTTACTCTGGGTTTTGATTTATTTAGTTGTTAATCTGCTAACCTAGATTTTTCCCATAGTTACATTGGTGAACCCAACACCAAAATCACACCTTTTTTTTTTGTACGACCTTTTTTGTGTTTGGCAGGTTGACACATTTGTTGTTTCCTATGACGCATTTGATATATCACAACATGTTCACCTCTCTGAACGACACATATGCTCTGTTGCGATGCATCCAATTTGCAAAAAGTCGCATTAGCCATCCCATGATGCATTTGCTTTGCAAGTCGATGCATCTGTTTGACAGATTCTAGATTCTTCTTTACGACACATTAGTTGCACAGAACAATGCATTTTCCTGATAGATTCTAGATTTAGCCCCGAGATGAATCTGACTTGTAGAGTAATGCATTCGCTCTGTTGCGACGCATTCATCTGGTAAATGTTTGTTTCTGGTTTTTCCCAGAATTTTCCAGATTTCTTATTTCAAGTTAGTAGTTTAGAGATTTTTCTAGTTACTAATCTATTGTTGCAACATATGGCATTGAATTTTCATGGGTCCAAGGCATCTTTTGAGACTACTAACAAGTGGTTTTGTAGGTTCGAATGTCCAAGCATGCTATTTTGAAACCTCTTGCATGTTTGTTTTAGATTAGAAAACACTTCCATTGGTGCTTTAAAACGAACATTTTCTTGTCTCATTTAGATTTAATTAGGGGGTTAATGAGCTTTTCTTGATTGTGCTTGAAGGTGGTAGGTGATTATGCTCTCACCTTGTGCAAACTAGGTGATCAAAAAACTAGACCCATCTATTTTATGTGTCACCCTGATTCAATATTCAAAGTGTCCTCTCCTCTTGTGCACTTGTGTGATCTTGTGTGCAAGAGAAACAATTATTGACTCTAGGAATTGGGCCTTCCTTGGTGGGAAAAAGTACTCACCCCAAGGTGACTCAAACTAGCAATGAAGCTCTTTGGTCGAGCTACCCCCGACCAGTATATAAATGTGAATCCTAACATAAAGCCTAGGATTACGAGTGTGGATGTGTCACATGGACAAGTGAACTCCCCAAAACCTTGTTGAGCGTAACCTCTTTAGGTTGGATTTCCTCCTTATCGGAGCTAATCTTGCCCCATGTGTGGCCACTCGAACAAGGGTCCCGAACTAAAAACTTTTGTGTAGTTTCCAAAATCCCTTCTATTTGCTAGCGCAACAACGTTCATTGTGAAGGCATCCACATTCTCGCAGTTCTTAGTAGAGGTGATCAGCCTGCCATGGGAGTTTTATGGGGGCTAGAAGCTTGGTTGATTTGAGAAGTGAGTGCATTGTAAGGGGGAGCTCATGTGGCCAAGCTTCTAAATTCATCGGCTAAGAATAAGTGCGGTTGGGGAAACCCATGTGGAATCTAGCAAATATTGTCCTTGCTTAACCTAGGATTGTGCTTGTCTTCTTTATGCATTCTTTCAAAATATTATGCTTTCCAAATGTTTTTTTGAAGAAATTGAAACAAACAAACATCTTTTTTAGACCTAGAAACTATCACTCACACTCAAACAAATCTAAAATTTGGTCAAAATTACAAACAAACTAAACTTATTCTATTGCAACGCATTTGTTGCACTACATTTGCTCTACTGCACCACATTTGACACTTCCTATGCCACAATCGCTTTGCTAAGACACATTTGATACATTATGTGACACATCTAGTTGTCTTGACCTGCATTTGACCTTCCGAATAACGTAATTTCTTTACTGAAATGACATCTACTATCTATAGAGTTGCATTTTCTTATCTTGAGATGCATCTAGCAAACTGAACCGCATCTAAGACTTTAAATGATGCAATTTCCTCGAAAAAACAAAAAAAGTCACTGTCCAAACCCAAGCCCAAACATTGTTAAACATATTTTCTATATTGCAACATATATGCCATTTTTACAATGCAATCACGACCCAATACAACACATTTTCTATGTTGAACTGCATTTGACACTTAAAATGATGTGTTTTCCTGTCATTTTAATGAATCACTATCTAAGTCTAAAATTAGGCACTTTCATTTTTTGTTTAAACATCTTTCCTTACTAGTCTCTGTCCAAAATCAACAAAACTTAGGCAACATACTTTAGGCTTGAGTCATACCTTTGCATTGTCACTCTTTAGACTTCATTACCATGTCTTCCATTGACCTTGATTTTCTTGCTAGTCAAGTTGAATATGAATTGCTCTGTAATCGTCAATACCAACAAGCCTTAGACTTCAAAATATAATTCCCCCAATCCAAAAACCAATGCCTTTCCTACCAACAACCCATAAATCCTAGTCCTTCATCCATCAACCCTCGCTATCAAATGTCCCTTAACACAAACCTCGCCATTAAGTCATAACAAACGTCCACTTATTGTCCCTATCCTAACCTTCACAAGGGAAACCAATCATCCCTCAACCCATTCCAAACCTCCATGTCCTATTCTAGTCCATCATTAGTCAGTCTAGTTCAAGTCTCCATGTCGTATCCTAGTCTTTCACCTACTAATCCAGTCCGAGTCTCCATGTCCTATCATAGTCCTTCATCCACTAACCCCTTCCAAGTCTCCATGTCTTATTCTAGTCCTCCATTCATTAATCCTTTCCAAGTCACTCCATACCAACACACATTTAGTCATAAAAATTATATCATTTTCCAAAGTCCCATCCCATCGTCTAAACTTGAGGATACATGTCAAAATGAAAATCTAAAGCATGGCATCACAATGTCACCCTCATGTCAAGATCAAGGTAGTCCATCCCATGACCCTATCCTTAAGTCCATTCAATAATTCCTCCTAAACAATCATGACATCCAAAATACACCTATCCTTGACAAAGACTTCATTCCCAATCATGTCATCCAAGACAATCCCATCTTTGACCAAGACACTACCATTGACCAAGAAGTCCAAAATGATCCACTCTTTGACCTTTACACCATTCAAGATGAAACACTTGATGACTCTATCTAGGTTCCGAATATCAAAACTTTCCAAAATGAGACACTTGCCTCCATGGGACACATAGATGATCTTTTTCAAGAACAAGATTCTTCCACTATAAACATATTCCTAAATGATCAAGCTATTGTTGAATTCACTGGACTCTATGACAATGACCATAAAGACAGTTTTGACATTGACTTGGAAGCACCAATAGAATCTTATGAATTTGACATGTCACAATATCAAACCAAAGATGTTAATCAGAAATATATCCAACCTGTCAATAAAGCTAAGACATCCTATCAATTAGGATCATCCACTTTTATCAAAGTAGGCTTTCTTGTAGACGAAAACATTCCAAGTGATAATGTACACATACACAATGAGGGGTTAGCATCTTGCTTTCAAAACAACAAATACCCCATCGCAAACAAATTTTGTTAGAACATGCAATATCAAGGCAAAGGACTAGGCATACATGAGCAAGGCATTCAAGAACCAATACAACTTCAGGAAAATTACAAACATCAAGGTATTGACTATTCCTCAGTCAGCAAATCAAACGATGTTAGTGGTACCTCCTCGATATTGGGTGAAACTTTATCTAATACAAGCATCAAAATGGAGTCCATGGGTAGTCCTTGTCATAAGATTGTTGCCAACATTCCTTTCATCCACACTATAAACTATCATTCCCAACATCTTAAACCTTCCCTTGGGAACCAACAAAAACAAAAGTCATACAAATCAAAAGTCCAAAATCAAACCTCAAAGGCCATTGAATCAAACAAAAAGACAAGTGAACAAATAAAGTTAAACTGGATCCCAAAGAAAAATGAATCAAGCAAAGAAAATACGTCAAATCTAAAAGTCAATCAAAATGTGGAGCCACAAGAAAAGAGGATTCCCACATATAAAAAATGTTCACCTCCTTCAAAATGGTCAGCAAGCAAGATATATACAAGTGTTGGTTCCAAACTCTACCCAATCAAAATTCCAAACCATGTCACCCACTTGCCCAAGTTTGGAAAATAAAAAGTGATTCATCGAAATGTCCAAAAAATCCTTCCACGTCTACCATCATTTGTCATACTCCTACATCTTGTCTAAAGTCCAAAAAAAATGTCACAAATTTGTCACAACTCTTTATCACAAGGACTCTTATGGCACTCTATCGCGATGTACATATTTTGATAAGGCCAACTCTAGTATCAAAAAAGACCGCAATGACATCGATTAGTTGTATGCAAGCATGATGGTCCTAACAAGGAAGCTACTTCAGAAAGGTCATTATTGGCATGTAATGGCACCAGTCTCCACATCAGCACCATCAACAGTTTCAGAACATTCAGTGGTCAGCTAAGGCATCAAGGCCATCTGAAAATACCAAAAAAAAATGTCAAGAAAATAGTAAAGAGAAAAATTTCACCCAATAGTGAAAACCATTTTATAGAGCTTTGATAAGTACCATGATGAAAACCTGGCAAACAGGTGTCATAGTGTAAAATAAATTGTCTATTTGGACCATTACACTTGGGGGAAAGTCATCTCATTTCCCATGCCTTCCTCATGACATTTATGTCCAGCCATTTAATCCATATCATTCTCGTCCATTTTTCCCACCTACCTTGGTCTCAACATAAAAGCATGCAAACATCAATCATGCTTTGGGAACACTCTTGACATGTCTATCCTTTGGTCATACACAATTCATGAAACATCATGTCCTTGTCATCATAAACTCATTATCCTATATGGCATAGTCATTGAAAATCATATGACAATTCCCTTAGTCTCATGGCTCCCGTCCTTTACCAAAGCCACCAATCATCCTTTCATTTCTGTCACCTATCTTGGCTTTCCCTTGTCAAACGATCTAAGGATACTCCATCACGTTTTTCTAAATAAAATGACTCTAGTCAATCCAATCATCAAACAACGTCATCATCATCATCACCTTTGAATTGGTATTCAGCTTGACTAGGGGCACAATCATGTTTTTCCTTGGATTCTCATGCATAGGTATCATTCACATGCATTTGTTGTGATCCTCATAAAATTCCAAAAATCCAAAAAATCATAAAACGAAAAAAATCTAAAAAATTATAAAACAAAAATCCAAAAAAAAATCATAAAATGTTAAAAATCGAGAAAAACCAAAACATGTCAAAAATCCAAAAAAAATCAAAACATGTCAAAAAATTCAAATAACTGTCAAAATCCCAAAAACAGAGTCAAAGTTAGTCATGTCAGTCCTATCAGTCTTTGTCATTGTCGCACTACGTTGCCTCTGTGACTAAACATAGGCAAGGCCATCTATCAATGCACCCCCTAGGCTCCCTAGGTTAGTCTTTAGCATTTGTTGCATCATTCAAATAAGTCGAGTATAGTCAAACTAGGATACAAGTTAGTCATTGCAAATGTCAACACCAAAATCAGACAACATAGCCCAATCAATCATATAGTCAAAACCAGTCAACTTGCCAAAACAATGCCAATCTCGTCACTCTTCGGTCCTCTACAAGAAGTGTCCTTCTTGGTCTTGGACCTCATTAAAATGTCATTTTCCTTTTTTAGGATGTGTCCTTCCTGACAATAGGCATTGTCAAACTGTCAAAACTGTCAAACTATCAAATTGTCATGCAATCAATCTTTGGCAAACAAACATTGGCAAACACAATTAAATGGTTGTTAATATTTCTGGTTTATTTTGTCTTATCTTTTTATTGTTTTGTCTCTTAGTCATGTTACTAGCTACCTCAAGGATGTCCCATGAAGGATTTAGAGGTGTGATGATGTCCGATGACCTATTTTATTTTTCTTTGACTACTATCTATGGATTGTCTTGACAAAAGACTGGGGAAACTTCGCTCTTAGTATGAGTTAGGACATTCTTTGTCTGTGACTGTTTGTTTTTCCAGTGGATGACCTTGCACACCTTGGTCTATGTCATACCATGGTGTTTTTTGTCCATTTGTGTCATTTTTACCACCCAATGATGATTCAAGCAACGTCTATTAGTTCTTTGGAAAATGTTGAAGGTTTCTTTCTTATCCCACCCTTCTTCATTTCCCCTCTAACATTTTGTCTAGTCTACATCTTCGCCATCAATATCTTTCGCACTAACATTGTTTTTTCCCTTCCTCTCCTAGTCTTTTCATTTATTTCGAGACAACACTCATGTTCTTGGCACCCGTATGTCCTCTCAAGGGGGCATACCACTACCTTCTCGTCATTCTTCCTCATCCTATTCTTCATTGGGGCATATTTTTGACTTGTTTTCTTTGTCACAATGCGATAAACTGCATTATGACAAAGAGGGGGAAAATGTAGACACATAAAATGTCCTAGACCTGCAAACCTAACATCTTTCTATGTCTTATCATATTTCATCTATTGTCTAAATTCAACTATTAATTAAATAATTCTTAATTATTTAATTAATTCGCATCTTTTATTTCTTCTTGATTATTTAAATAAATAAATTTTATTTATTTATTTAAATATGTCATTAATTTATAAATGTCTTCTTATAATTAAATAAATTCTTTAATTTATTTAATTATGGTCCACCTTGGCAGTTTTCTCATTTTAAATAAAATTATTTATTTAAAATGATCCCACTTTCTAATTTTCTCTCTTTTAGTAAATAATTCAAATTAATTATTTACTGTCACATGACCCCACCTTTTTTAATCTAAAAATTAATTTTTAATTCAAAATAGAATTTTCCTCCATAAATCAAGTAATTTCTAAAATTATTTGATTTTCCAACTCCCTCTTTTTTTGTTCCAATCTTATCTCCTTGTCACATGCATTGTCAACCCTTGATTTGATTTTCTCAAATTAAATCTTGTCCACTCATTTTGAATTCACCCTAATGTTTCCCTAACTCTAATTTTGGGTTGTCATATTGAATCTTGTCCATTGATTCTAGGGCATTTGTCAAATTTTAATCTTGGCCATTCATCCAAAATTGCATTTTCTATAAAATGGCAATTTTGCTCTCATTTGCACACCTCAAACTATCTACACCTCATGCAATCTTTTTTTAGGCACTCTTGACATCTTAGCATCTTGAAATCTTGGCATTTTAGCACACTTTAGGCATATTTTAGTCTTTGCTTACTAGTTGCATAGTTGCATAGTGTAGCATTTTACATCGAATCCTTCAACATTTGCTTTGGTCTTGGCATAGTCATAGATTGCTCACATAGAATCTGAGGGAAAACTACATATTGTAGCAAGTTGAGAAGGTGTAATGGAGGTCAATCATGGAGGCTGAAGAGTCAAGGCGATATCTCTCTTTGTTTTCATGTTTTCCTCCTTTGTGCTTCATTATTTACTTTGGGTTTTGATTTATTTAGTTGTTAATCTATTAACCTAGATTTTTCCCATAGTTACAAACATCATATATTAATATTATTTCATATCTTATGCATTTCTTCCAGTTAATTCCTCTTGCTTTAATCTTCCTCACTCACATATATTTAATTCTACATGATTCCACACATCCACCCCCCTTATCTCTCACTTTTCCCATACTTATATAGCCTCTTAATGTATTTTCATAATACCACTCCATCATATCCTTTCATAGTAAAAATTAATTATCTTATTCCCTAGAATTTACCATTCTTTGTATAATATTTTACACCTTAAAATAGCTTATTTAAGCATATTAGAGGTGTTTTAAAGTTATATAAGTGGTATATAATTGATATATGGGTCTACAATGTTCCAAATGACATATGTGCACATGTTTTAGATTAATATTTACAAGAAACTGATCAACAATCCATAGACACTGAAAAACATATAACATAAAAAAAATATCACTATTAGTCATAACATTAAATGTCCATCATTTGAAAACTCAACTACTAGACTATCCTAATTTCATCCTTCATGCAGATTGGATCAACACTTTTACAAATATTTCCATGCTACCTTACCTTTTGAGGAAAGGTGGGAACATGTGAGAGAGGAATGACCTTACACTTTCTCCCCTAGGATTGGGCTTCCTCCTCAAAGTCCTTCAAAGGTGAATTAATTACCCTATTGTTTGACCAAGCAAGTATAGTTCTCAATATGAAAAGATTTTTTTAATGACCTAGGATCTAAACACAAGAATTTAAGATTTAGTGTTTTCTTCTTCTATAAGAAAAAAACAATCACTATATACTATATCACTTCACACATTAAAATACTAAAACAAGAGAGGAACAAACGTCACATAAGGATAATATAGTATAAAAACACTAAATTTTAAAAAATTGTGAAGTAACTATATGAAATTTATGAAAATTTAATAATTTTGTCTTAGTTATCACACATATTGGCAAAAAAAATTGGGGTGCTATGACTAATAAATAACCCCATAGAACAAGTCAACACTTGATGTTGAGCATAAATTTTCTCCCAAAACCACAACAAAACTTAACTTCTTTGATACTTATCTTACAAATACCTACTTGATCTTACAAGTTTGAAGTATAAATCTTAAGATAGTTTCCCATTTCACAAGATGATACTAAAAGAAAATATTAGAGGGTTTTAGTGCATTAAATACATATGATGAACTCTAGGATCGTGAAGATACATGACTAGAAATTGAGCCAACCTTTAGTCATAAAATAAATACTTAAGTTCTTGTGGTACAAAATAGTTCTCATCTCCTTAAGGGATACACCACTCCCTTGTAAAACCATAGAACACAATGGGGTAGACCTATTAGACTCTAAGGAAAGGGAGATGTAATCCTCCTCTATATATAGGTTTGAAATTCACAACTCCTTACAGAATATTGTAAACCACCTTCCCCACCCCAAACAACCTACTAGGGTCCCCCTTTCAAGATAAAAAAATAGTACAAATAAAATATCACATGTAATAGTAATGGTAATAAACAATAGGCCTCAAAAAACATAAATCTAAAATGATAAGCGATTAAGAAATTTCATATAAATTGACTATAAATTCATTACATCATATGGTTAGTGAATACATTGGATAATGAATTTATCTTCATCAAATGAAAAATGGAATTATTCATAGTCCAATATTCATCATGTCGATTTAGACACTACTTGCAATAAGAATATAAGGATTGACTTGTATAATGTAGACTAACATGTTTGAAAATTTCTTACCAAGTAGATTTTTTTATTATAGGGAAAATTTATTACCAAGTAGACTATTTTATCATAGGGAAAATATTCACTAGACATTCAATCTATATGAGCCATATTTTTCCACCAATGATGAAATACAAGATTCTATTAAAATAAATTATTTATTATTTTATTTTTAAAAAATAAAAATAAAATCACACCATGTTCCTAAGTGATTTTTTACCTAAATTCCTTACCTTCAATGTGTTGGTTCTTTTTCAAGGAGAGCTTCAAAATCCTCTAAATGGTAGCCAGCCCTTATTCTTAAGAATCTTCAAAGCTTGTGGCCAACAAACGAGAAAAGGATTCTAAGGTCTTTTCTCCTACTCTTTAGGCTCTGTGGGACCAAGGAGGGTGTTCCTAATTGTGTTCATTTGATATTTAATATAATGGAGAACACTTCTATACACAGATCTATTCCTACTAAGTGAAAATAGACATTACTCATCAAAGGTTTGGTTGACCTTTAAACAAATAACTGTCTATTGTTAGGAATTAAGTGAGACTTCATATTTATCCACAATAATTGAAAGCATTTATTGATTTTCATTCTCATTCAAAATCTTTATCTAGGGACATTACTATCTCAAATATCTATCAAATAACATAATAAAAAGTCCAGTGCTTCATCAATTGGAATAACGGAGTCAAATTGGCAACAACCAGTAATACATTAGCCGTTTATCTCAGAAATGGGTGGACTATTGTCATACTACCTTCTAGTATTCAACTCACTACATCTAAAACACAACTTCTTATTAAATCCTATGTTCCTTCCTCACAGACTTGTGACTTCATTTAAGCATTTAATCAATTCTTTCAATTGAAGGAAAAAAACAAATCCACTCATTCAATTAAAATAACTGAAGAAAAACAAAAAGATCCTTAACCCTTTTGTTCGTAATCTGCAAGAAAATTATAGAGTATATATTTCATAACTAAGATTTTCTCTTATAATCTGCGGCTTCTATAAAACCATTTTAAGATCATTACACACATGACTCAAACCCAAGACAATGTATTCTATTCATCATTATTCCTTACAATATGCATATTTATGAGCTTAGCTGCTCACCTAGACCAATTTTTGGACTCAAGAATTGAACCCCTTACAGTGAGAAAGAAAAGAGAATAAAAAGAAGGAAAATCAACCCTCAAAATAAATTTGTAGAAGACACTTGGCAATATTATTCTTTGTTGATTTGCAACTGGAAAATAATCTAGAATATTCTTCTTTCCCTCCTTATTTGCAACAAAGGAATCTCCTTCTCATGAAAAACCTTCACCATTTTTACCCCATGGTTGAAAAATAGCTCCTCTCACAAAAATTCTTTTACTCTGCCTTTACTTGTTGTAGCTACACTTCACATTTTCACTTTCCAGCCGATAATAATCTTTATTGCATAATTAGTCCCTAGTAGAAAATACTCTTCTTTCATTTATCTCTGTTACACATTTTCACCTATGTGAGAATGAGACCACAATAGCATTTTAATTAAAACAAATAATTCTCACTTTGCCCTACCCTTATTTTCACTCATTTGTGTTCTAGTGAATACTAATTGAGTAAAATTATTTAATTTTCCTTCCAGCAAAGACTTTTTTTTATGCGAAACTTTAAAAAATTTCACTGCCATCCACCTTATATTAAAATATTTTCCCTTTAAAAGTGGAGCTATTTAATCATTTATTGAGCAACCTTAAAAACTACCCATATCTCCCTATTAACTTCACTTGCTTTTAAGTAGCAAAGGCTCTTGAATATTTAAAAATGTCAAGAAAATAAAACTCTTCATGTGCTCTTATAAACATTCATGGGCCTGCTAGAATCTTATTTACTCCAACCTATCACTCATCGCTTGATGGAGTGGAAAAAGGAAAACAAACCAGCAATGGGTGATGTCATCGTGTCATCCCTGGAAAACTAAAGAAAAGGATTTTGACACTTGCAATGGGTGATATCCATCTTCAACACATCGCTTGTTTTGCATTTCGTGCCTTAACCTCTGTCTTGAGCCATTTCTCTGCTCACTGTCCCTAGTCATCCTGCTCTTTACATTGAGCATCAGCGAAAGTGTTCTAAGTAGCATATGATGGTCACCCCTTTGCATTGTGCAACATCAACCATTTTACTCACCATAACATTTCATTCTCCAGGGCACAAATTCGATCAGGGATATATACCATCTGTCCGCCAAAACTTGGGACTGACTGAGAGGTTTCTCTTTTGTTGAAAAATTCCATTCCCCAATGCTTTTAGTTTGCAAAATAGAATTTCCTCAAACAATTTTGGTACATTTTCATTGTGTGTGCATGTCGTAACATGATCCCTCCTCCAAAAAATACTATGGCACTCAAGCATTATGAAGAAAATGTGTGATAAATCCACCCAGCATCAACCATTTGAATACAAATATCTCCTGCAGCGGCCTATTCCATGAGTCAAAATGTCCTCTATATTACCAAATTGACCCCCTTTCAGCTAAAATAATTGTGGCACCCTTTTGATAGTATGTTGGTCGCCCTCAGTAGTAAGAACAATTTCAAGGTCTTTGTGCCTACACTCCACCAAGTAGCTATTGAGTCATTCCCAGATGCTACTTCATTTTTTGATTCCCACCCCTCCTTGGAAAGCTCGACAACATCAAGGAATGTCAACACCATAATTCTTCCCTTGATTCAATTCATGTGTATCCTTGAAGATTCCTTCAGTGTATTGCTTCATTGCTCACTTTTCTACCTAAAACTACAAAGTGTTTCCATTTCTTTGCGCATAAACTCAACAGAGGAATCTCTCACGGTTTACACACTTAATGTAGCCTCTATTCATGGGATCCTTCATCATGTGCTCTGCATCTACTAAAAGATTCCAATTTTTAGTGAAAAATCAACACAAGACATCATCGCACCTACTTCCCTCATTAATTTTTGTGAAATCAATACTCACAATTAAGTTGGAAGACTCAAGGCTAGCATGTGCAAGAGCTTCAGTCGCCTTCTCAAGGGAATCATAATTGTGAATTATTTGAGGGTACTTCCTTTGTAACTTGTAACTTCTGCTTGGCCTTTGACTCTATACACATGTCTGATGGATGACCTTGCATGCCATAAGATACAAGATTCCACATTTAAGAAGATTCATATGATAGAGCACCCCAAGATTGACTCCTCTGAAAAAATATTTTTGAGATCTTTCATCCCATAGCCTAGATTTATAGTGTCAAACGTAACAACAAGTTTTGGCAAGTATGGCACATAATATTTCTCGAAAATCTCTTGAAAAATATTCTCCTGCGTGTGCACTACCCTCATTATGTTGACACTTAAATGTGAAGATGTCATTGTTGCAAACAAAGATGTATCAACATACACTCTATCTGCTTGGATTTATTCAATTTGTTTCATTATAGAATGCTATGGTCCCTCTTCAGTTATCACAATGGTTGTTCAAACAACTTAGCAAGATTAAAATAGTGTTGTGACCTTATCCAATGGTACCTGAAGTGAAACACCACCTTCTATCACATTTTCCTTCTACACAAATTGTTGTCTCGACCCTCAGAAACAAATAATTTTATGAACTGATTCTTTATTTTGGATGTTTATCATATGATGGAAACATCCCTTCATAATCATTTGAGTACTTTTCACATTATTGATAAGAGACTTGGGACTCAATCTGACATGTCTCAAATGTTAGTTCCTAATTGCAAACATCAAACTGGAGCTCACTTTAGAATTGTTTTCAGAACACACATGCTTCTTGGTTGCTCATTTGTGTTCCCCAAAGATCTATGAGGTATAACCTCATCTCTAAACTTCATTATTGTATAAAGCATGTTGGGTCCCCATGTGGGTCTAGCTAAAAAAAAAAATCTTTTTCAAACAAGTTTTACGTTGAACTGATCAAGTGCTACCTCTGAGTGCATCCGAGGTGAAAACATGAAATGGGTTGTCATTAAAATCTAATTTCTGACATGTTTGAATAGTGAGCCAAATAGGTCAAGTGGCCTCTGGAATTGCCCTAGAAAATCAATCAAACGACCTCCTGGAGCCATGAAAATGCACAAGCATGTAGACATTTGACCTGGGAAAGAATGGAGTGCAACAAATGGCTAAGAAAAATAGATCACAAGGTGAAAGATATTCAATGTTGAAGTTGCTCAATCATACATTTTTGCAACTACACCTGTTCAAAACTAATTAAAACTCACCAAGTCACCTCCTTGCAAAAATACCAAATCAACTCCTGCGAAGCCGCCACTTGAAACATTACATCATTTAGGTACACTAAATATGTGTACAAAAGGGTTTTCGTTCAATCATCAATCTTCACAAGATATTAGGGATCAAAGTTGACCACCTTAAAACATGTTAGAAATGTAGATGTATAATCAGAACAAACTGCATTTTCTTTTGATCTCGAAAAAATGTCAAATCAAATCTCGAGGCTTTGAAATTGAACACAAAAGTACATGAATGTAGGGAGAATTGAGAGCATCAATCCGTTTGTCTTGAAAATCATCCAACTTTGAAATATTCACTTGAACAGGAGACCACTTCGCAGAATTGAAAGTTCACAAACAACAAAAAAGTGTCAAAACCCTCCAACTTCGCTTTTCAAAACACTATCAAAACTCATCATGGGAAGCTAGAAACATACATGCACATTCACATATGTCACATGAGTGTGTCTACCAAGAGCTTTGGCTTGAAAACTAACATGCTCCAAATTATGACCCTCCAAAGTAGGTTACTTGGGCAGATTTTTCAGGTGCACTTCTAAGAGTGCAGAGGCAAAATTTTCAATATGGGCACTTCAAATTTGCAAAATTTGAAGGTTTCATCAATGGCTCTAACTAGGGATATATGCCCCCTATGGGCATAACAAGATTCCATATCTATGGGGTGTGGGTTTACAATTTCTGGGAGGAACTGATTTTTGCTGAAATCACATATTTTTAGAAAATATAATAATTTAAGCCTTAAAAGGTTCCATTTAAAGAATTCCAATTGAAGAGGGTTTGATCAAACTACCTTAAATCAAACCCCCTTGGATAGAACAATGCTAGTTTTAAACCATACCTATAACAGAGTCTCCTTTACACCTATCAAAATGTTGATAAAAAACCACTTTTGATTTACATTTTGGCAGATCAAATGAATTCATTTAATTTTATTTTTTCAAGTATGTAGTCCTTATTATAAGCTTCCCAAAAAGTATAATTTTAAATAAATTTAATTTTATTATTATCTTTATTTTTTATTTCTCGTGAATGTAGGTTTTTCACCGAAAATCAAGCTCTTAGTTCTACACATGTGGAAAAATAGCATATTATTAAAAAATAAATTTAAAAATATTAGTGCACCAGATATTGAAGTCCTTGATCCAACAAAGAAAAAAAATTGACTTTCGATACACACAAAAAAGGTTACACGTTATACAGTCGCGCTATATTTGAATTATAATTGGTTTGAATTCAAAACTTGATTAAAGAAAAAATATTCAATAAAAAACTATCTAACCAAGTGGAAGCACTAGATATTAGAGTTACGAATCTAAATTTGAAAGAATTAGAATTTTATCCTTCATGGAAAAGGAGATATACGTTATACAGTGAGCGTCACTTTTTAAAAATGTTGTTTTCTGAAAAAAACTAGTTTTTGAGGGAGATGGAAAAAGAAGTGCAATTTGATTCCAAAAATTTTGAAAATAATATATTTAGAATCTATAGACCAAATTTCATGAAACTCTAGTTTGCATCATCTTCAAATTCCTCATGGTTTAGCTGCTATAGGTGCCCGAAAGTGAAGATTTAGTTAAAAAAACTATTTTAGTGTCCATTTTGGCCAAAAATTATAAACCACTATTGTGGGATCACGACATTGGGTGCTCTGAAACTGCTCCTTTATTTAACCTCTTTTCACCTTGTTTGATGACTCTAGGCCACCAAACAAAAACGGGGAGTCAATTCTTACCTATGTCAAACACCAATCTGTTAAAAGAGTTGATCTCCCTCAACTCATGCTTGCCTATGTCACACCACAACAACATGAGTGACTGCACTTTTGCAAACATAAGTGTTAGGCTACCTTTGTACAAGTGGAAACTTGCTGTCTATTTGGCTTCATTGTCACATAGAAACCAAACAACATACACCAGATCACTATCACTCTCTTCATTTTCTAATTTTGTATCAAGCGGCAACTTTTGAGGATAGTGATGAAGACCACATGAAAACACAGTTTTATCACATTCACTAACCTCCTTAGAATGATCATGCTTAGAGAAAATATCGTACTTGAAAAACAACATACA
Source organism: Sequoia sempervirens (assembly GCA_007258455.2). Taxonomy (NCBI): domain Eukaryota; kingdom Viridiplantae; phylum Streptophyta; class Pinopsida; order Cupressales; family Cupressaceae; genus Sequoia; species Sequoia sempervirens. The sequence continues at coordinate 247,405,785 of VDFB02281492.1, forward strand.
ATCCTCTTGTGTGTTGAGCAGAGAATTCCCACTCATTTGTAACTCTTTTAATTGGATTGCATCACAAGTCAGTTTTTCATCATCCCAACAACACATCCCAAGCACGTTCTTATATGCCTCAATGTTCTAAAAATCAGATTTATCAACACCCAAAGTACTTTCATCTTCATTCAAATCATGGCATTCAACAAAAATGTCAGTATCCAATGCATAAGCAGTATTCTCTATCTCAAGTTCACACATGATGTTAGATTCATTTAGAACACTATACAATTTCATATTGAATGTCTCAAATAAAGATTCAGCTATCACTTTCAGGACTAATAGGGTCAGCAAAAAGTTTTAATGCTATCACTTTCAAGACTAACAGGGTCAGCAAAAAGACTTTCATGTGTACTAGCAACCTCATGTGCACTTTCAGCTAATAGGCATATTGACCTATGTTCCAAAGAGTGAATGTGATATGAAAATTGTTCATTAGCAATAGAGCTAGCACCTTCATCCTCTTTCACATCAATGCATTCCTCATTCAAAACAAACATGTCCATTTGCAGACTATAAAGATGAGAAAGATCATCAAAGAAAGACCCATATTCAATTTCATATTGACTAACATCACACCCATTGTCATTTTCATCATATGTCTACTCTACACATTGATCATAAGGTTTTGCAATGTTAACATAATATGAAAATCCATCAAATTGTTTCACATTATCAATGGGTAATATTGATGATCCTAGATCCATGTGTTTTTCATAATGTATAACTTGATCATTCAAAAATGAACTCCTTCCTTCATCAATGTGAACCTCATCATCCTTTTCATGTATAACTGACATTTCCACCTCTGCTTCATATAAGCAATCATGAGCAGTAGGGGCAAAAACACGTTTATCAACATCTTCATCATTTCTAGCACTATGTTTAGGATCAACAAATTGAACACACATATGCTTATCTTCAAGTTCTTCATCATTCACATAATTGGAATGCTCCATTGATGATGAACCCGAATTACATTCTAAGCATACATCAAATGGGATTTGATCATTCACTTGGATGCAAGTGACTTCATCAATATTCATATCATTGCATTCTTTAGGTGAAGAAAGTACCTTTGGATCATCCTTATAGGAGCATTCATAATCATCAGAAGAATAACCAGGTTGGCTATCATTATAATCCTCATCACAAGAAGACTCACCACTACATAAACCATGCTTAGATTCTTCGGAGTGAGTGCTTGAACTTCTATCTTCAATGTCTTGATCATTGATTTGTAATGAGATGTCATCAACACTTGCATTATCTTCACTAACCAAAATATGACATAGAGTGACATCTTGCATGATCACTTTTATTTCTTCATCACCCAAGATATTGCAAGAAGAACTTTCATGCATATCTATTTTGTCATCACACCATGTATCTTCACCTTTGAATCACTATTGTACGAATCTACACATGTGCTGATTGTGAGCTGATTTCAATTAATATCCCCATCCATACAACATGTATCTTCATTTTCTGACATACACTTTTCATTTTTGTGTACATCATGTTCTGATTTTTCTCAATAAGACAGTTGCTATCTTCATTTTGAAACATCACATTTTGTGCATAATTACATTGGGCTCTTTCAACAATCTTTATCCAATTAAGCACCTGGTCAAGGCTATGAGGCTTCAACTCTTTCGGCAAGGCACTCAACCCAAAATCATGGATTTCACAAAACAGATCAATGCAGATTGAATCCTTAGGTTTGAAATTTATGGGAACTTTCAACAAGGCATCCAAAAACCTTGAAAACAAATCATGTGATGATTCTCCTTTGAGTCTTTTCATTTTAGACAATCCATGAACAAAAGATGTTCGATCAAAATTGCTCAAATTTTGATGACATTTAACATGGAGCTCTCCATGATTTGTATGTTGCAGTGATGGAGAGATCTGAATAGTAGCAACACTACCATTTTGACAAGCATTTATATTATTTGATCCATGAGTTCTATTTGCATGAGGTGTGTTAGGATGACCAACACTCAAAGCCCTATGTCCTTTCATCATTGAATCTATCAAATTGTTCTCAATTTAACCATAGCAATTTGGTATGCTTGGGGCAGGGTTGTGGGCTCTTTGTCTCTTAATAGGTAACTCATATTTTTATCAAATTCACCTAATTACACGACCATACATTCAACATCATTTGGTCTCATTCTTGTAGAGATCTCTCTTATTATCTTTGAAAATATGAGATTAAAAGAGGGGACTAACTCATCTTGTCCTTTCTCCATGTTCATGAACTTTTTTCTTAATTAAGACTGGATCAATCCTTTCACCAAATGCTCCATGAACACCACTTTGAACTCCTCCCATGAATATATAGAGGATGTTGGTAAATAAGAGAACCAATGTCTTGCATCTCCTCATAAGGACTGAACAAATAGCCTCATGATCACATGCTCGTGATCAACCTCATAGTCATCCATTAAATTACTGAATTTTTGTAGATGTTTATTTGATAATTTAGACTTATCACTAATGAACTTTGGTAATTTATCTCTGACTTTAGTTGGAATGACATTTGGATAGCCATTGATCCCACTAAAATCAATGGCTTTGTACCTTTCAATGCTGAAATTTCTTTGACAACCTGGTTGGGGCTCATCACAAACCATGGTTGCACCAAGAACCATACAAGGATGCATATATTGATGCATTTTGACATTCCCTTTTCAAATTTCACATATCAACTCTACATTTGATCATTCATTGCCCTATTTCTAGCTTTCATCATGATCTCAGAATATCACAATGCATAATTCAAATGCATCTAAGCCTAAGATCTAGTTAGTGGGCATATTTCAAGAACAAGCATACTTTCAACATAATACATAGGCTACAAATTATAGTTCAGAAGTATGCAAACTCAATATTACTATCCTTTCCCTTTCTTAGTGCTATTTCACCTAATAGGGAACCAAAATTCTTTTCAAGACTTTCAAATATGGTTTTCATACAAAAGTTTTTGAAAACCAAAAGTGAAGAATGGGTATGTGCAGGATCATCATGGAAAAAATAGGCCCTTAAGTGAAGATGAAAATTCAAAAAAATCAGAATTAGGCAACTTGATGTAAAAATTTGAATAAGTTATCTATATTATTTCAAAAATATGTAAAAATAGAATCTATAGAAAATTGAATTTGTAGTTTCTAAACTACTAGGTTTATTTTTTAAAATCTATTTCTGAAAATTTTAAATTTCAATGTAGTAGTACTTAAATTTGGGGAAAAAATAAGAAGTAGGTGTTTGTTTGACCACCCTAACCACAATAAAATGATAATAATTTTTATAAGATTTTAGATATAAGTAGAGGACTCATGTCCGATGTGATGCATTTTTTTTTTTGTAATTTTTTCCAAGTAAATAATTAATTATTCATTTTTTATTACAACTTTTAAAAATATAAAAACTCATATGTCGACCACCTTAACTTTGTCAAAACTTCATGAAATTCAAATTTTTTTAATCCTATAGTATGCAAAGCATAGAATGTGACACATGTTTTGGATTCAAAAATGTGATACCATTAAAAGCTATAGATGTTTTTCAATCAATCTATCAATCGGGACTTTAGTCGTAATTCAAATAGAAAATAAATAATAATTATTTATTAAATTCAAAGTAAATCATAATTTATATTGGTGGAAAGCTGAGAATCTCCTCTAAAAACCCTTTTCGTTTCATCAATTTTTGGTAAAAAAAAAGTCGTCAGTCACATACCCTACACATACCCATCATATCGCCACTTTTTGGCCCATCATGATCCTGCACATACCCAAATACCTGGAAATGTTGCAGGTGCTGCAAATTCTTCTTCCTAACTAGAAATATTGCAGATCTGAAATTGTATTCACATCTTCATCAGGTTCTTTTGACAATGTTGCCACCTTTCTTCATAGAGGATTGAACTTCAAGCTGTATGAAGCCTTTTCAAAGATAAATCTTCTTATGAGTTCTTTTTACCAGCAGAGCACCACATATCATGAAACTTTTAGGTTCAATGCAACAATTTCTTTCTCCAAGTTTGAATTCCTTTAATATTTGAACCAAATATTCAGATTAGCAAATAATTTGACTCTGTGAATTATCAGTCTGCAACTAAAGATTTAGAATTCTCCCCAGAAAATTTTCCAAACTGTTGCTTATTTTTCCAGTAGAGCTTCAAAATCCTCTAAAGGGTAGCCAACCCTTATTTTTAAGAATCTTCAAAGCTTGTGGCCAACAAACGATCAAAGGATTATGAGGTCTTTGCTCCTACTCTTTATGCTCTGTGGGACCAAGGAGGGTGTTCCTAATTGTGTTCATTTGATATTTAATATAATGGACAACACTTCTATACACAGATCTATTCCTACTAAGTGCAAATAGACATTACTCATCAAAGGTTTGGCTGACCTTTAATCAAATAACTACCTATTGCTAGGAATTAAGTGAGACTTCAAATTTATGCACTATAATTGAAAGTATTTAATTATTTTCACTCCCATTCTGAATCCTTAGCCATGGACATTACTAACTCAAATATGTCAAATAACATAATAAAGAGACCAGTGCTTCATCAATTGGGATAATGGAGTCAATTTGGCAACACTCAGTAATACATTAGTCATTTATCTCAAAAATGGGTGGACTATTGTCATACTAGCTTCTAGTATTCAACTCACTACATCTAAAACACAACTTCTTATTAAATCATATGTTCCTTCCTCACAGACTTGTGACTTTATTTAAGAATTTAATCAATTCTTTGAATTGAAACAAAAAAACAAACCCACTCATTCAATTAAAACAACTAAAGACAAAAAAAGATCCTTAACCCTTTTATTCATAATCTGCAAGAAAATTAAAGAGTCTTGAGAGTATATATTTCAAAACTAAGATTTTCTCTCATTATATGTGGCTTCTGTAAAACCATTTTAAGATCATTGCATACATGACTCAAACCCAAGACAATGTACTATTCTATTCATCATTATTCTTTACAATATGCATATTTATGAGCTTAGCTACTCACCCAGACCAATTTTTGGACTCAAGAATGGAACCCCTTACAATGAGAAAGAAAAGAGAATAAAAAGAAGGAAAAGTAGCAATCAAAATAAATCTATAGAAGACACTTGGCAATATTATTCTTCGTTGATTTGCAGCTAGAAAATAATCTAGAATCTTCTTCTTTCCCTCGTTATTTGCAATAGAGAACTCTCCTTCTCGTGAAAAACCTTCACCATTTTTATCCCATAGTTAAAAAATAGCTCCTCTCGTGAAAATGTCTTTACTCTGCCTTTACTTGTTGTAGCTATGCTTCACATTTTCACTTTCTAGCCAATAATGATCTTTGTTGCATAATTAGTCCCCTATAGAAAATACTCTTCTTTCATTTATCTCTATTACACATTTTCGCCTATGTGAGAATGAAACCTCAAAAGCATTTTAATTAAAACAAATACTCCTCACTTTTCCATGCCCTTATTTTCACTCATTTGTGTTCTAGTGAATACTAATTGAGTAATTTTTTATTTTTATTTTTATTTTTTTGACTATCCAGGGGTATCCCCGCGGCCCAGCCCAGCGCCCAGCAGCCCGTATCTTGGGTACCTGAGGCGAGCTGGGGCGAGACTAATCCCCTAGAGATGCACCCACCCTCCCGCTAGACCAGTGCATCGGTTGAATCCGGCCCTCGGAGTCGAACCCAAGACCTCAAGGAGAAAACCCGAGACTTAAGCCTCCTCCGCTGACCGTGCGAGCGCGGGCCAAAGCCCATAAAATTATATACTTTTCCTTCTAGCAAAGACTATTTGTTTTATGTGAAACTTTAAAAAGTTTCATGGGCATCCACCTTATATTGAAATATTTTCCCTTTAAAAGTGGAGTTGTTTAATCATTTATTGGGCAACCTTAAAAATTACCCGTATCTCCCTTTAAACTTCACTTGCTTTTAAGTAGAAAAGGGTCTTGAATATTTAAAATCATCGAGCAAATAAAACTCTTCCTATATTCTTTTAAACGTTCACAGGCCCGCCAAACCCTTGTTTACTCCAACCTATCACTCATCGCTTGATGAAGTGGAAAAAAGGAAAACAAACTAGCGATGGGCGATGTCATCACTGGTACACTGAAGAAAAGGATTTTGACACCCACGACGAGCGATATCCATCTTCAACACATCGCTTGTTTTGCATTTCGTGCCCTAACCTCTGTCTGGAGCCATTTCTCTGCTCACTCTCCCTAGTCACCCTGCTCTTTACATCGAGCATTAGCAAAAGTGTTATGTGCAGCATATGATGGTCACTTCTTTGCATTGTGCAGCATCTACCGTTTTATTCTACATAACATTTCATTCTCTAGGGCTCAAATTCGATCAGGGATATATACCATCTGTCCGCCAGAACTTGGGACTGACTGAGAGGTCTCTCTTTTTGTTGAAAAATTCCATTCCCCACTGCGTTTAGTTTGCAAAATATAATTTCCTCAAACAATTTTGGTACATTTTCACTGTGTGCGGGAGTCGTAACATGATGCCTCCTCCAACAAAAACAGTGGCTCCTAAGCTTTATGAAGAAATTTTTTGATAAATCCGCCCAAGCATCAGGCATTTGAATACAATTACCTCCTACAGCGACCTCCTCCCTAAGTCAAAATGTCCTATGTATTACCAAGTTGACCCCCTTTCATCTCAAATAATGGTGGCACCCTTTTGATAGTAAGACGGTCGCCCTCAGCAGCAAGAACAATTTCAAGGTCTTTGTGCCTACACTCCACCAAATAGCTATTGAGTCATTCCCAGATCCTGCTTCATTTGTTGATTCCCACCCCTCCTTGGAAAGCTCGACCCCATCAAGGAATGTCAACACCAGAATTTTTCCCTTGATTCAATTCATACGCAACCTTGAAGGTTCCTTCAGTGTATTGCTTCATTGCTCGCTTTGCTGCCTGAAACTACAGTGTTTCCATTTATTTGCGCATAAACTCAATAGAGGAATCTCTCACAGTTTACTCACTTAATGAAGCCTCTGTTCATGGGATCCTTCATCATGCGCTCTACATCTGCTAATAGATTCCAATTTCCAGTGAAAAATCAACACAATACATCATTGCACCTGCTTAATGAAATATTTTGAGCCAAATTTTTTTGTTTTTCAATTAACAGATTACAACGCAGTACACCCATTAAGGTTAGAGGAGAAAACCAAAACGTGCAAGAAAGCAACTCTAACTAGAATGGCACCGATGATGGCGAGCATTGGTCAGAGGATCTGAAACAAACTGCTTATGCTGTAACTCTAACCAGTATGGCACCGATGATGGTGAGCATTGGTCAAAGGGTCTTCTACGCTAAGTACAGAAAGGAACTCAACGTCAAGTATGTGCTACCCAATCCAATGCGAAGTGAGGGGCGACCATATGACGGAGTGATTACAACAACAAATGATTGAAGTAAATAATGTTGAAAGATAAAATTACTTGACACCCAGAATGTGCTTGCTAACCCAAGACGGGAAAGTAGCTACCATAGGGCAGAGCTATAACTATTACAAACTAATGCTGATAGTAAGAATGAGTTTACAATTCATGACAGAGCAATATTAATGAACACTAGTCAGTACTACTGCCAGTTTACAAATGACAATTATTGCCTGCAATGTCAAAATATCAAACGCTTTGCAAAGAGTACATCCAATTATAAATCTGCTACAAGCTTTAAGTAAATCTCAATGCCAAACCCCAAATCAGACATGCAGATTTCTGTGAACTGTTCTTGACAGATCTGTACTTTAAAATCTTGTGAACAGCAACATAAGAATTCACTAAATGGCTCGTAACTCTCTCGATGCTCACCCAAATGGCCTATTCTTATATGCAAAATGTTGATAATGAAGAGGCGCCTAGACCAAATGCAAGAAATAGCTTTGAAAATCTACTAATGAATTTTCATGGAAATTAATGCAATAAGCAAATGGTACGGCCTGCTGGAAAGTTCGACTTTGCTTTAAAAATTAAATACAACACCATAAAATCTAAGATTTGAAACACAAGTTTGCCTCTCCTAAACAAAGCTACAAATGCAATACCCAGAACTATCTTTTTTGTCTTTTTTGAGATATGAGTAAAACAATAAATCTGCTATCTAGAACAATGCAAAAAGCTGAAACTACAAAATGCCAATTCGACTCTACTATGCAATGATCTGAAAACCAACACAAACTAAATGCACTCACAGTACAATGATTCACCACTAGATGTTGTCTTCCAGACACGAAGTGATGCCCAAGCTAGGAGGCCTTCATTCCTCGAAGCAGTCCCAGAGCCAATCCGGCAGCATAACAGTATAGTCATCCAAAAATGAAGAAATGATGCACTAAGACTCCTCTTTATAATTTCTTCCGTTGACTTCGCAAAACCCTAAAATATGTTTTTAGGTCAAAACCCACTCTCCTCAATGATGGGCGTACTTTTGCCTTCAAGCTTTTGATTTGATATTTTTGAATAAATATCATACTTTAATTAATGCGCCCAACATTAGCTTGCTCAGACTTTAGAAATTATTAAAATATTCATTAATGAGGCGCCACCCTCAAATGACCACCTTTTTAAAACAACCTTAAGTCATTAACTCTAAGCCAAGGGTCAACGTTAAAATATAATAATTAAAACGTGACTTTTTAATTTAAATGACTTAACTTATTTCTCCGAAAGTGCCCTGAAGCCAATACTGATGAAGTCAACTGATCAATCTGAAGCCGGAAGTCAACCAACCTGAGCTCATCTGGAAAGCTGCCAAAAATAGAATTTACTAAAAATAGTAAATTCCAAAAAGTGCTCTGAATGCCGAGATGATCATACCACTACGAAGCCCTCTAAAAACCCAGAAGGAATCTGCCATTGAATCCACCATCTCTGAGCAATGACCTCCTCAAAATTAGGAAACCCTAATTTTAACTTCTGACTAGCCTTCGGGTTCCCAAAGAAAGGCCAACGGTCACTGGAAATGTCAGGCTTGAGAAGGGGACATTACAGTCCGCCCTCTCCAACATTGCTTGTCCTCAAGCAATCACAAACTAGGATGCTGCAATATCTCATCACTTTCCCAAGTTGCATCCTCCATAGGCAGGTTCTTCCACTTTACCAAACATTCTCTGATAGTTCTATTCCTCAAGGAACGTTCTCTGACATCAAGTATCTCCTCGGGAACTAGAACCAACTGTCCTTCTTCATCCAACGGTGGCAAATGTGAAGAAGCAATCACATTGTGTCCAAGTGCCTTCTTGAGGTGAGACACGTGGAAGACGTTATGCACCTTGCTATCTGAAGGTAGCTCTAATTCATAAGCTACTGCCCCAACTTTTCTGATGACCCTAAATGGCCCATAGAAGTGAGGTTTGAGCTTCTCAGCTCCACTCTTCTTGAGAGTAGACTGTCTATAAGGTTGTAAATGGAGATAGACCATATCCCCAACCTCAAAAGAACGCTCTACACACTTCTGATCAGCATACAACTTCTGCTGATTTTGTGCAATCTGCAAATTATCCTTCAAGGATCTCATTATGTCTTGACTATGCTGCAACAAATCCTTGGCTAATGGTGCTTTGCTGTCACCAAACACCAAATCTGCAAAACTGGGTGCTTCATACCCATAAAGTGCCAAGAAAGGAGACATCTTAATCGACATGTGGAAAGTGGAGTTGTAGCAGTACTCGCCTATATGCAGTCACTTGACCCAAGCTTTCTGCTGTTCTGACACATAATTTCTCAAGTAGCCTTCCAACCACTTGTTCACCACTTCTATTTTCCCATCAGTTTGGGGGTGATAACTCATGCTTGGAGTGAGCACAGTACCACTCATTCTGAAAACTTCCTGCCAAAAGGTACTTAGGAACTTGTTGTCCCTATCACTTACAATATTCTTTGGCAACCCATGCAATCTAAACACTTCCCAAAAAAACAAATCTGCAACTTGGGCTGCAGAAAAAGTACTGGTAATGGCAAAGAAATGAGCAAACTTGGTTAATCTGTCAACTACCACGTAAATACAATCCTTCCCTTGGGCCTTGGGCAACCCAGTGATGAAATCCATTGAAATGCTTTCCCATTTTTGATTGGGAATTGGAAGTGGTTGCAGCAACCCGGCTAGTAAAGTATGCTCATTTTTATTCGCTTGACAAACAGGACACTCCTGAATGTAGCGTTGAACCTCTCTCTTCAAACCTTTCCAAGAAAACTTTTCTCGGATCTACCTATAGGTCTTGAAAAAACCTTGGTGACCAGCAACTGGGATGTCATGAAAATTCAAAAGAATCTTCTTCTTGAGCTTAGAATCAGCCCCCAGAAAGATTCTTCCCTTATAATGGATCAATCCCTCAACCACCTGGTACCTTTCATCATGGAAAGTACCTTCCAGAATGCTGGTTGCAAACTGATTTTTTGCATAATCAGCAAGCAACATGTCTCCAATCTGCATTAAGCTCACACAATGAGCTAAGATGAGGCCTCCTTGACAGTGCATCCGCCACAATATTATTTTTCCCTTTGACATATTCAATGTCAAAGTCGTAAGCTTGAATCTTACTCACCCATTTCTGTTGCCTCTCATTTAGATCCTTCTAGTGCATAAAATGCTTGAGGCTGTTGTGGTCAGTCTTAACCACGAATTTGTTCCCCACCAAGTACTGTCGGAACTTGGCTAATGCATGCATAATGGCAAGCATTTCTTTGTCATAAATTGAATATGACCTTTCCACACCCCTTAATTTTCTACTCTCAAACACGATAGGGTGTTTGTCTTGAATCAGGACAGCCCCAACTCCTTCACCCGATGCATCACATTGCAGCTCGAATGGCTTGGAGAAATCAGGAATGGCCAAGACTGGGCATGAGCTCATGATCTTCTTAAATTTGTCAAAAACAACTTGAGCCTTTTCTGGCCAAACAAAAGCTCCCTTTTTGGTGAGATCAGTAAGGGGAGTTGCATTCTGTGAATACCCCTTAATGAACCTCCGATAGAAACCACAAAGGCCCAAAAAACCTTTCAACTGAGTCAAACTTTCAAGTGGTGGCCAATCAACCACTGCTTTGATTTTCTCCGGATCCACCTTTACTCCCTCAGCACTGATTATGTGGCCAAGGTATAGTAACTCCACCATTCCAAATTCGCATTTGGAAGCTTTTGCAAACAAACTCTCAGATTCCATGATACTAAGCACTTCCTCCAAGTGCTTGAGGTGATCTTCCCAAGTTTTGCTGTAGATCAGAATATCATCAAAGAATATCAACACGAACCTTCGTAACTGCTTCTGAAAGACACGGTTCATGCAAGACTGAAAGGTAGCTGGAGCGTTAGTCAACCCAAATGGCATGACTAAGAATTCAAAATGGCCATAGTGACATCTGAAAGCTATCTTTTCCACATCTGATCCCCTCATTCGTATCTGATGGTACCCCGATCTCAGATCAATCTTCGAAAAGAACTTAGCCCCATGTAGCTCATCAATGAGCTCATCTATTCTGGGAATGGGGTATCTATTCTTGATGGTGCTTTGGTTCAAAGCACGATAGTCCACGCACATGTGCATGGTACCATCCTTCTTCTTTACAAGAACCACTGCAGATGCAAAAGGGCTCTTGCTTGGGCATATGAAACCCATCTCCAAAAGTTCCCGGATATTCTTCTCGATCTCATCCTTTTGCCTTTTCAGATACCGATATGGAGTTGTGATCACGGGTTTAGCTCCTTCCTTGAGCTCTATGATGTGTTCTGAACCTCGATCAGGAGGGGGTCCAGGAGGTAAATCAGCAAACACTTTACTCTTCTTGGTGAGTAAAGACTGGATATCAGGAGGATGCTCTATTTTCGTTTCAGCTGGACTCGCTAGAAGAATCATGCACTCCGCAGCCCATTCTACTTGGTCATGACGTATCAACCTTGCCATCCTCTTGAATGACACAATCCGAGGGCCACCATTTGACATTCCTCTCAACACCACCTTCTTTCCATCGGATTGAAACTTCAACTCCATAGTCTGCAGATTCAAAGAGATCTCTCCAAGAGATCGCAGCCATTGGATGCCTAGAACGACATGAGTATCCCCAATGTGAAATACATAGAAGTCATCCTTGACTTCGTAGTTGCCCAACTGCATGGTCATGTTAGATATTTTCTTGGTGCAAGAAATATGGAAGCCATCGGCAACCATGACCTTGAATCCTTCGAACTCCTCTGTTTGCAACCCCTTCTTGGCTACCACAACTTCATCAATGAAGTTATGAGTTGCTCCAGTATCTATCAAAGCAACGATTCGCTGCCCCTTGATCATCCCACGAACCTTGAATGATTCGTTTCTTTGAAAACTAGAAATTTGAGCTAAAACTCCACCACTTTCCTTCTCATCTCCGGACTCTTCTGGAGCTCTATCTTCTTCATTGTCTTCAAAATCAGATTGTTGGTCAGAAAAATCAGAACTATTTTCCCCAGCAGAATAGTACTCAATCTGATTGAACTTAACCCCTTTAGGACAAACATGGTCTTGAGACCATTTTTCCTGACACCGGAAGCACAACCCTTTTCTTCTGAGCTCATTCAGGGTTTCTTGATCTAACCTGGTGACATGGGGATTGCGATTCTTGAACTCCTTGTTCTGAGGTCTCAAATGATTTTTATGCTGAGGCCTTTTTCCTTTATCCCTTTTCTGAAAGGGGGAGTTTGACTGAAATTTTGCCTTAGGAGCAGCCCACTCCATGTTTCTTGCCTTTTTCATGGCCTCTTGCAGTGTTGGAGGATCAAAGGCTTTAATCCAGCCTTTGAGGGGTTCTATCAAACCTTCACTAAAAAGAATCACCAACCTCCTTTCCATGATTCCAGTCACCATGACTGAGAGTCTCTGAAACTCCGTGATGTAGGCTTCAACTGTGCCATACTGTCTCAATTGAGCAAGCTCCCTGAAATGGATCTCAGGATCTTTTTTCTCAAACCTTTCGATGAGCCTAGTGGTGAACTCATCATATGTTGTGATAGACCGATGGCCCAGAGGAACGAGGCCATGGTACCACCACTCGTGCGCCACCCCATCAAGGTGTAGCGTAGCGAACTTGATCGCTTCTTCTTCTGCCATTGGTCTGAGAGCTAGATAATTATCCAGCTTTTGAATCCAAGCTCGGGCTGAACTTGTATCACTCCCATCAAAATGAGGAAGTGTAACTTTGTTGACAGCTTGGTACAAGTCTCCTTGATTTGATGGTCTTCTTTGATCATAGTTTCTTCCTGGCCCCTTGTTCTTCCTCTTATGATCCATGAAATCATTGAAGGACATGTCCATCCTGATGTCGATAGGTAGAGAGTCATACTCTGTACGACCAATCCTCAACTGCTCCACCCATGAAGCATTCTCTTCAGGCTCTGGCTGATTGACTACAGGAACCAAAAAAGTGGGCTTGAATGGTCTGGAAGAGATGTAAGTGTTGTTTGACACTGTCCGGGCTGCATGCTCATCATGCTGGTTGGAAGCACTATGCTCCCCTCTGTGGCCTGAGTTGTTCTATGGAACAGTATTCTGCCCCATTCTCCCCATCATGAAAGATACCATGTCCATCAAGGCATCCATCTTTTTCCCAAAATCCTTCCCGGGACTCGTAGATCTCTCACTTCCTTTTCCACTGTCATCTCTATTGCCAGAACTTCTTTCACCGCCACCAAGAATCCTTTCATTTCTTTCATTATCCCCCATTTCTGTTTCTTGTGAAGGCTCCCAATTAGCCCTCAAAATCTCTGAAGCTGTTTGACCTTCTGGAGGTTGATACAACTGTGTCTGAACTGTATCCCTCTTGTATACTCTTGCCAAATACCTCTGTTCTCTGTCACTCATAGAAGGCTAATTTCACAGGATGGCAGGATGCGTGGCTCTGATACCACTGAAATATTCCGAGCCAATTTTTTTCATTTTTCAATTAACAGATTACAACACCATACACCCGTTAAGGTTAGAGGACAAAACCAAAACGTGCAAGAAATCAACTCTAACCAGAATGGCGCCGATGATGGCGAGCATTGGTCAGAGGATCTAAAACAAACTGCTTATGCTGTAACTCTAACCAGTATGGCACCGATGATGGTGAGCATTGGTCAGAGGGTCTTCTACGCTAAGTACAGAAAGGAACTCAACGTCAAGTATGTGCTACCCAATCCAATGTGGAGTGAGGGGCGACCATATGACGGAGTGATTACAATAACAAATGCTTGAAGTAAATAATGCTGAAAGATAAAATTACTCGACACCCAGAATGTGCTTGCTGACCCAAGACGGGAAAGTAGCTACCATAGGGCGGAGCTATAACTATTACAAACTAATGCTGATAGTAAGAATGAGTTTACAATTCATGACAGAGCAATATTAATGAACACTGGTCAGTACTACTGCCAGTTTACAAATGACAATTATTGCCTGCAATGTCAAAATATCAAACGCTTTGCAAAGAGTACATCCAATTATAAATCTGCTACAAGCTTTAAGTAAATCTCAATGCCAAACCCCAAATCAGACATGCAGATTTCTGTGAACTGTTCTTGACAGATCTGTACTTTAAAATCTTGTGAACAGCAACATAAGAATTCACTAAATGGCTCGTAACTCTCTCGATGCTCACCCAAATGGCCTATTCTTATATGCAAAATGCTGATAATGAAGAGGCGCCTAGACCAAATGCAAGAAACAGCTTTGAAAAGCTACTAATTAATTTTCACGGAAATCAATGCAATAAGCAAATGGTACGGCCTGCTGGAAAGTTTGACTTTGCTTTAAAAATTAAATACAACACCATAAAATCTAAGATTTGAAACACAAGTTCGCCTCTCCTAAACAAAGCTACAAATGCAATACCCAGAACTATCTTTTTTGTCTTTTTTGAGATATGAGTAAAACAATAAATCTGCTATCTAGAACAATGCAAAAAGCTGAAACTACAAAATGCCAATTCGACTCTACTATGCAATGATCTGAAAACCAACACAAACTAAATGCACTCACAGTACAATGATTCACCACTAGATGTTGTCTTCCAGACACGAAGTGATGCCCAAGCTAGGAGGCCTTCATTCCTCGAAGCAGTCCCAGAGCCAATCTGGCAGCATAACAGTATAGTCGTCCAAAGATGAAGAAATGTGCACTAAGACTCCTCTTTATAATTTCTTCCGTTGACTTCGCAAAACCCTAAAATCTATTTTTAGGTCAAAACCCACTCTCCTCAATGATGGGCGTACTTTTTCCTTCAAGCTTTTGATTTGATATTTTTGAATAAATATCATACTTTAATTAATGCGCCCAACATTAGCTTGCTCAGACTTTAGAAATTATTAAAATATTCATTAATGAGGCGCCACCCTCAAATGACCACCTTTTTAAAACAACCTTAAGTCATTAACTCTAAGCCAAGGGTCAACGTTAAAATATAATAATTAAAACGTGACTTTTTAATTTAAATGACTTAACTTATTTCTCTGAAAGTGCCCTGAAGCCAATACTGATGAAGTCAACTGATCAATCTGAAGCCGGAAGTCAACCAACCTGACCTCATCTGGAAAGCTGCCAAAAATAGAATTTACTAAAAATAGTAAATTCCAAAAAGTGCTCTAAATGCCGAGATGATCATACCACTGCGAAGCCCTCTGAAAACCCAGAAGGAATCTGCCATTGAATCCACCATCTCTGAGCAATGACCTCCTCAAAATTAGGAAACCCTAATTTTAACTTCCGACTAGCCTTCAGGTTCCCAAAGAAAGTCCAACGGTCACTGGAAATGTCAGGCTTGAGAAGGGGACATTACACTTAAACCCTTGTTAATGTTTGTGAAATCAATACCCACAATTAAGTTAGAAGACTCAAGACCAGCATGTGCAAGAGCCTTATTCGCCTTCTCAAGTGAATCATAATTGTCAGCTATTTGAGGGTATCTCCTTTGTAACTTGTAACTTCTGCTTGGCCTCTAACTCTATGCGCATGTCTGATGGATGACCTTGCATGCCATAAGATGCAGGATTCCACGTTTGAGAAGATTCATATGACAGAGCACCCCAAAATTGACTCCTCTAACAAAATATTTTTGACCTCTTGCATCCCATAGCCTAGATTTATAGTGTCAAATGTACTAGCAAGTTTTGGCAAGTATGACACATAATATTTCTCCAAAATCTCTTGAAAAATATTCTCCTATGTGTGCACTACCCACATTATTCTGGCACTTAAATGTGAAGATGTCATTGTTACAAAGGAATATGTATCAACAAACACTTTATCTACTTTAAGTTATTCAATTTTTTTCATTACAGAATGCTATGGTCCCTCTTCAGTTATCACAGTGGTTGTTCAAACAACTTAGCAAGATTAAAATAGTGTTGTGACCTTATCCCATGGAAGCTGAAGTGAAACACCACTTTCTATCACATTTTCCTTCTACACAAATTGTTGTCTTGACCCTCAGAAACAAAGAATTCCATGAACTGATTTTTTATTTTGGATGTTTATCATATGATGGAAACATCCCTTCATAATCATTTAACTACTTTTCACATTGTTGATAAGAGACTTGGGACTCAATCTGACATGTAATTGCAAACATCAAACTAGAGCTCACTTGAGAATTGTTTTCAAAACACACATGCTTTTTGGTTGCTCATTTGTGTTCCCCAGAGATCTATAAGGTATAACCTCAACTCTAAACTTCATTATTGTATAAAGCATGTCGGGTCCCCATGTGGGCCCGGCTAAAAAAAAAAATCATTTTCAAATGAGTTTTATGTTGAACTGATCAAGTGCTACCTCTGAGTGCATCTGAGGTGAAAACATGAACTGGGTTGTCATTAAAATCTACTTTTTGGCATGTTTGAACAGTGAGCCAACAGGTCAAGTGGCCTCTAGAATCACCTTGGAAAATCAGTCAAATGACCTCCTGGAGCCATGAAAATGCACAAGCATGTAGACATTTGAACCAAGAATGGAGTGCAACAAACGGCTTAGAAAAATGATCACGAGGTGAAAGATATTCAATGTTGTAGTTGCTCAATCAGATATTTTTGCAACTGCACCTGTTCAAAACCAATTAAAACTCACCAAGTCACCTCCTTGCAAAAATACCAAATCAACTCCTGGGAAGCCTCCACTGGAAATATTAGCTCATTTATGTACACTAAATATGTGTGCAAGAGGAATTTCATTCAATCATCAATCTTCATGATATATTAGGGGTCAAAGTTGACCACCTTGAAACATGTCAGATATGCAGATGTAAAATCAGAACAAACTGCATTTGCTTTTGATCTCGAAAAAATATCAAATTAGATCTTGGGGCTCTGAAACTAGACAAGGTAGTATATGAATTTAGGGAGAATGGAGAGCAGCAATCCATTTGTCTTGAAAATCATCCAGCTGTGAAATATTCATTTGATCAAGAAACCACTTCACAGAATTGAAAGTTCACAAACAAAAAAGTGCCAAAACCCTTCAACTTCGCTTTTCAAAATGTTGTCAAAACTCAGCATGTGAAGCTGAAAACTAACATGTACGTTCACATATGTCACATGAGCGTTTCTACCAAGGGGTTTGGCTTGAAAATCGATAGGCTCCAAATTATGACCCTCCAAAGTAGGTCACTTGGGCAGATTTTTCAGGTGCACTTTTGAGAGTGCAGAGACAAAATTTTCAATATGGGCACTTCAAATTTGCATTTGAAGGTGCCAACACAATGAAAGCTAAAGCACTCATATTAATTTTAGTCGCAAGAGTAAGATAGCTCAATATTTATCATATCAAGTTCAAGAATTGTGTTTCATCAAACTTAGTGTTAACTATAGTCATCTATTCATCATTTTCATGACATTCATCAGTAAATAAAAAATTGAATTGATATAGAAATATATATAACAGGTTCATCCTTCATTATAGATTCCTCTTATTTTATTATAAAATACATTGCAATAGTATATCTCCCTATGACACATATTCTACGATGCTAATTATGAAATATTTGGGTGTTTAAAAATCACAAATTGTAAAAGAATTCTTTAATAGACTTCTTTCATTGACACAAACTAGTAATAGAGATGAAAAATTAACAATTTTTTACGATACTATTTTAAAAGGAATTTATTAAAACTATATTTTTGTACCAACAATTACCATCGTAGAATATGTGTCAATCCACATCATCATAAAAAAAAAAAATATCAAAATCTAATTAACATTCAATATTTTAATCTTGGGGAAAACTCCATAGTTAAGTGTGTTGAGTTGGAGTAGTATTGGGATGGGTGACCTCCCAGGAAGGCCCAATACTTCACCTCTTGAGCATCACCTATATGCATGGAGGGCGTGTATTGAGCATGATATACCTCTGTGATATCATATCAAATACATTTTCTTGTGTAATTTTTTTACCTTGATAATCTACTTTGTGTATATTATATGCAAAAACGAATGACATATGCAAGGGTTTATCTTGCTTATAGCCATAATACTGGTTCAAATATTTAGAGCATTCGAACAACAAGTCTCCGCAAGAAAATGTAAGCAAGGATTTATCTTTCCTATAGCCATGTTGGTATACATGTAATAAGATGCAACTTGCTACTTCCCCTTAATTACTTTCCCCCATTTTATCTTCTATTTCGTATCCTCATTAATGTGGAGTAAGACATTAGCAATCATTCGAATAACAAACAATCCAATTATATTCATAGTCAAATTCAGAAAAATCTATATAGTTATATAGATTCCTTTGAGCACTCTCAACACACTGTTCTATTATTTGGAATTTCTTTATATTTTTAAATATAACTATATGTATGTCTCACAAATTTCGTGTTTACCTTGGAGATCTGAGATTAGTTGAGAGGATTCAGAGTTTTTAAACAAGAATGTATCAATAATAATGCATTTGATGGCATCAGTTGTGTGGAAGTCATCCCAAACAAATATGGCTCTCTAAATTTTGAACTTTTTTTTACATGAATTCATTTCAAAATACTCCCTCTCCATAGCATGAAATATTTGTTGTCTTCATTTCTGCCATCCAATTGTGAATAGATTGAATGATTAATAGAGATTTTAAATTAAAATAACAATATAATTTATATTTTTCAAAGGTAAATTCTAAAAGATTGTAGAGATGTAAATTATAAAAGGACACCTAAACCAACATTTATAATATAATTTTTTTTATAAAAAATAAGCATAAATTTTCATTCTTGTTGGGTAGTTAAATAAAATAATTTTTAGAATTGTTTTATTTCAAATTTAATTAATTTATTATTTTTTCATAAAAGTATTTTTCACTTATTTAAATTAATGTGTTCTTTGATTAATCAATCACAAAGTTTAAAATTTATAAAATTGGAAGAGTTTTAAAAAATATAGCATTAACAAACTTAATATTTATAGATAAATAATTGTTAAAAAAATTAAATTATTTAGGATTAAAGATTAATTAAAAGGAAATTCTCATGTTCAAGGTTGTACAAATATGTATGTTTTGAGATCTTTTGAATGTGAATGATGTTAAAAAAGGTTAAGACCTTATTTTTTATATATAGGAGATAGAATGAAGAAATCTAATAGCAATTAATGTCAATCACACTTTTAGTTGATTAAAATGTGTTGATACACATTCAATATTTAAATAATACTTATAAACCTTATATAAAATTGAAAGATGTGTAATAGGTAAGAAAGAAACATTAGAATATGTTCCTAATGAGGAAGTTACTTACATTTTGAAGATGCATAAGATGAAAAATTAATGATTTTGTAACATGAATAATGCACATCAATAACCAATTGTTGTATGTTAAGAAAGGACATGATAGTAAACAATGTGATCATTCTTCAATTTAAGGTTCTTATGACTTCATTGAGTCTCTCAATTCAAAATATTTCTTTTTTAGATCATTTTGGACTCAAATTTTATTATTTACAAATAGTACTTTCAAAAAGATAAAAAATTACAAGTAAATAAATTTTGTTGATTGAATCAAGCTACACAAAGTGAATTTCTAGGATGAAAGACAAGTTCTCATAGTTTTAAAGCACATATCATGATAAGTAAAACATGTATCCAATTACTCTATAGAAATAAAAGTAAACATGTTATTCATGTTATTGAAAAAGGTAATAAATCTAAAGTTCAAGGTGTCTTAAATGTAACTCCTAGATGAAGAAAATCATATAATATGTTTTCTAGATGCTTGATAACAATAAAAATATACATTTGATATCAAATTAAAAAAAAAAAAAAACCTTGTAAGAGATAATTTAAACATATTAGTTTTTTTTGGTAGAAGGGTATAAGCAAGGAGATATGTTTATCATTAATTTCATTCTTGCTCAATAACACCTAACTCTTTAAATTTAGTGAGTCAAACTCCCTAAAAGATTAATGATTTACATACTTGATTTTTTCTTGTTTAATGGACTAGACATTGACATCTATATGCCTAAACACATTACCATGTACCAAATCTAAAATATCATCAAATCTAGAACATACAAAAGAAAATTTCTCTATTATGCTTTTCATAAACACAATGTTTAGGAAAATCAAATTCAAGAGATCAATCTTCAAGTCCTCCTACTATAGACTTCAATTCAAAATTATGAAGATATTCCCTACCAATTTGAACTAGATTTTCATGCCACAACATGCCAATTTGACCTCACCATTATTGGG
>VDFB02281492.1:247426650-247452109 GCA_007258455.2 Sequoia sempervirens
GTGGATAGTCCATCATCCAAACAGTCTCATATCAATCATTTGATAACATCATGTCCCAGGATGAATCCTTCCTACAATGGGAATTATTTATCAGAAAGAACACCTTTGATAAACGAAATGACATGCCACCATACACTAACATGTCCTAGGATGTATCCTTCCTACAATGGGCATTATCTTTTGGCAATAAGTTTTGGTTCTTATCCTTAAAAACACATTCCCTTTTGGTTAGTGGTATTGAAGAACATCAACTTATTTGTGTGCTTTATCTTTTTCTTTTGACTTATTCCTTATTATTACTCCAAGGACCTCTCGATGATATCCAATGAAGGATTTAGAGAGATAGGAATGGGGCAACGATCATTATTCTTTTGTCTCTTGTGCTTGTTGGACGCTCTTGTAAAATAACTTGGCAAATACTTGCTTTGTTAGATATGTATGGAGGATGTTTTATAACTTGTTGACTATTGCATTGATTGGTTATACCTTTCCATGTTTTGGTCTGAGATGTTTGAAACTTCTAAAGTGCATCCTAGCAAGGTTTCTGTATGTCATGTGTGAACAAGAATACTCCTATCTATTTGTCGAGTCAAAGTCCATCACACTAAGTACAATGCCATCCTGGTCCTTTATACCTTGATGCATCGTGCTTAGGCGTGTTATCAAACATAAAGTAAGTGACCCTTTGAAAATCCCAATCCTTGATAAGAAAAATCATCCATCTATCATCATCATTTCTTATCATCATTTCTCATCATCTCTCATAATGTTGGCTTGTTGATCCTCTTGTCATCATCTAATTTCTTCATTTTCCACACTAACATCATAGCATGAATAGTTAATCATTATCACCAATACATCCATCATGCATCCATTATGCATTCATCTTGCATCCATAAATCATCAGAATTCTGCATATCATCTCACATGCATCATGATCATAATATAGATCTCTTAGTCTAAGCATCTCATGTTAACTCATCCATTGCATAATCATAACATATCACATCATCCATCTCATCCATCATCACATCATATCATCATTTAAGTTGTTTAGGATAATATAGATTTGTTATTCTAAGCATCTTGAAATCATCTCATTTGCATCATCGTCCATAACCACCCATTTTGAACCTCTTTATCATGAGATCGACCCTCAAATTGAATCTTTCACTCGATCTCTAGAGGGGGCAATGTACCAGTGTACTTCTTTCTGCTAGGGCATTTGAAAAATCATGAAAATTTTAAATTTTGATCGCGGCAAGTTTATTCTTTGAACCAACGCAACAAGTACATTGCTTCAAAGAGGGGCAAAATGTAGACATGCAAAATTAACATTATGCATTCGATCGGATTCAGTCAAATTAGATGTCGCATTAGGACCATTCATCAATTAATCAGGTGCATTTTCATCCATTCATTAAATAATCTCATTTCCTAACGTCATTTATCAAATAAACATTATCATCAGCCTTTTAATAAATCAAACATCATCACTTTAATTAAATAGATCAAACATTTATTTAATTAAATCCATATTTCATCATTTTCTGATTTAAATAAATCAAATATTTAAATCCTAAAGGTCAACTCACCTAATCACCATTAAATCAGCATAATCATCATTTATTTAATCTAACCCTGATTAAATGATAATCCCATCCCACTTGCATTCTCTAGATATCTCCACTTGCACAATAAATCAATTTTATTGATTTATTTAAAAAACCTCATTTTCTCTCAACGTGACAAGTCAAACATTGCATTTATTGCTGTTTTTCTTGTCCCCCTCTCTAAATTTATTGCAAATTCAAATTCAAATTCTCCCTCTCATGGGCACTCTTCCCAAATCTTGCACAACCATTTGCCTATCACCACTTGACAAGTGTCATCTTCTCATTAGAGGATCTTTAATCCCACATTCACCATCTTGGCCAATTTCTCATCAAGAAAATCTATAAAATAAGGCCTTCATTCTCATTCATGGATCCACAATTTTATGCAAGGTTACTCTCTTGGTTTGAGAAATAATCTTGTTCTCCATCTCAATTGCACTTCATCATTTAGCTAATGATCAAGGGTTGGGAAAGGGTCACTAGCACATGTGACACCAATCCACTATGGAATAGGTAACTTGTTATTGCTTTCCTAATGCTTTAGTTTTATTTCATTCTTTGTTGCATTTTTAAAGAATTTGCAAGGTATTTCATAGGAGTGTTCTTGAAGGATTTGTAGGTACTAACCCTTGTTTGAGATTAGTGTTTGCATATTTGAAAGAATGCTCACAATTAGTGGTATGAGAAGCATGGGTAGAATGAAGGGTTTTTAAAGAGAGTGAGGTAAGAGGGAATGGAATGGTAGTGGAAGGAAAAATCACACTATAAATGTAGAGTTGTCATAGGATGACAAAGAGGAATAATACAATGAATAACAATATCACTTGTATGCATATGAGTAAACACTATCCAAATTTAAATTGAGAACTCTATTTTAGACATAGACAGTTACAATTTAATAGCATCACAAGTCACACAACCATAATGCACATCCACAAAATAATTGCTTAACTAGTTTCAACTTAAGTAGATGACTCATCTAAACCTTTGTCAACTCCCTTCATCTCCAGTATTCTAGTATGGTGAATTGTAGCTACAGTTACCTATGGTATTTGCATACATGTCTACTAGAGCAGTTGCAACTACCTTTGAGAAAATTCGTCTATTCTTTATGCTTTGATGGATGTACATACGCTATCATAAATTTCCATTCGACATAGGCTGCGAGGATGCTAGAAATGGTTGTAGAGTTTGGCTTTACACCTGCCAATTGCTTTGATGGATGTACATACAATTTAGGTACCTTGCCTATGCTTCCACATTTTTCATGTCCTGCAATCATATTATTTTGTCAAATAGTTCACGTACCTTGTCAGTGCTTACACATTTTGAATAGATATCTACCAGGATAGTTGCAACTACAACATGTGACATAATTCCTCTATTTTTTTATCCTACGATTGATCTCCACACTAGGCTGTTCCAAAGCTCCCATTTTAGCACAAGAGATGAGTACACTGCCAAATAGAAACCAATTGGGTTTGAAACAATGAGATATATATCTTTGTGTATCTATTGTGCTCACTAGTTTATAATTTTTTTTAAAGTAATTAGTGTGAGTTAGAACATGTGATCAATGATTTTTAAATAATGAAATACAATTTTGAATTTATCTATTAATGATTTAGAGTTGATCTAGGCAAGAGAGAATAAGAGATAATGAATCTCAAATTCAAATTTGAAGTGTCCTAGTTCCTTTTATGATTTATTGTAAGCTGAATTAAGTTTACATAGCATGTTTTCATCTCATGGTACTTAAAAAACATTCACTAATATGCACTAAATTCATAAGGAGAAATTACAGAAAATATTAATAATCAAGGAGAATAATAAGAACACACTTTTAATTTAAAAGGATAAAAGAATAGATTAAGCACATAAGCTATCTACATGCTTATGAAATTTTTCTGTAATATTCTTCATCAAGTTATTAATCTTGTCCGCTACAAAATATAACCTAGAAGAATATGTTCACCTATCAAATCAACAAACCTCTAAAGGGTGTCCCTAGAGGCTAGCGCCTTGATAAATTCTAATAGTGACAATGTGAAAAAAATTAAAGATTTATGCTCATATTCTATCAAATAATTTTTGTATGGTCAAACTAATATTGTGCAATAATTGAGATTGAAATTGTGACACTCATATTTGAACAATAGAGTTTTCTAACAAAGCACATATGTCGAGACTATCATTAGATTGAGGAAATCAACTTTTAAACATCAATGATTTGATTCAACATAGCATCAACATCATTTATTCATCATCAATCCTAGAACTAAATACACTTAATCATCTATTTAATTATTACATTTATTTAACTTCACTTATGATGTGCTAATCATATTTAATCATTTAATATAAATTTAGATATGCATAAAAATAATTATGAATTAATTTCATATTTTAGAATCATAGTTATATAATGAAATATAAAATTATTATGATAAATATTAAATTATTCATAACTAGTGAAACATATAGTAATTTTAAAGAATTTATTTAGATGTAGTGCAAAATGTTTCTAATGTATTATTTCAAACATCAAAAAATTAATTCTTATTTAAGGGAACCATATGAAATGGTTACTTTCATCTCAAAAGAAGATGTTGCATAGGCCCTTAATCTATGGCCACAATCTAGGATGACAATTTCAATAAATATAGGATGTATAAATTCAGTATAGTCCTAGTTAGAATAGTCCCTAATGTACTATATACATTTAGTTGGACATACTATATGTACATTTTCTCTATTTCTCATCATCATTTCAAATCCTCTTAAGTGACTTATATAATATTCCAAAGGTATGATTTCCAAATAATCATATATACTATCATATTTCAATTACAATTTGATTGATTAGTTTTCCTTATTTATTTTCATATTTATTTATTCCCTATTTTACACTTAATAATTAGTTATTTTTCAAAATATTTCCCAAAGTTAATTACATAGGAATTATATATTTTTCATTTATACCTTTTGTAACTTAATGGTTTGTACCCACTATGCATGGAGAGGGATATTTATGTGTGACCTAGGGTACATGTATGGTATTGATTCTTTCGTAATAGGTTTAGGTCTAGTGATGAGGAATGAGGAGTTTCACATAATATACCTACATTCAAATTGATAAGTGTTAGAGTCACTCAAGGAATCAAGCTCTTGGATCACTTGCAAAACCAAAAATAACCTTCTACAAGAGAGAAAAGAAAAATAATAAGTTTACAATAATAGATGCAAAATAATATTAGACCAAATATGATCAATATGCAATACAATGAAATATGCAATGTAATGCTCAATGATTTACAAATCAGAACTTATTGGTTATATAGCTTGATGCAAGAGCATCCAAGGTGTAAGAGCAATCTTGCATCCTCCCAAAAAAAAAGATATTTTAATTTTAGTTAGGTTTAGTGAATAATTTTTAAGGGCTAAAAAATACAGGATTACTTTCTATTTTTAGTAAGTTGGAAGGGATAAAAATAGAAGGTTTCTATTTATAGTAAGATTGGAAGGGCTAAAAATAGCATGTTTCTATTTTTAGCAGCATGGTGGGTGGTTTTTGTGGAAAGTTCAGGTTCCTATAGGGGAAGGTGGCATTTATTACCTGGCATGTTGCATTAGCACTCCATGGTGGCAAGGGGTAGTCTTTTCACTGGGAGGTCTTTGGGAATGATGATAGAGTAAGTCGGACTTGGACCTAGGTGGTGATTTGATGTTTAATAAATGCTTTCTTTCCTAAAATTCCTTTAGCACCAACATTAACAAAGTTATTATGAGCCAAATCTATGGGTGATCAATGCAAATACGGATCACATCCATGTTAGTGTTCCATGGTGTGACATCATGCACGATTGCTGACAAGTGGCAGGAGTGCATAGGAAACAAGGGAGGGAACACATGATTTTGCACAGTGTTGTAATTACAACATGCTTTGGTGTAATAGGGTCCTTAAATAATCAGAGGGTGGCACAATTTCACCAAAGTTTGGCTTCATTTTTCTGGTGTGGACTCTATCTGTAGGCATGATGAAAAGATCAAAGTTTATAGTAGAGATGTCAGTGGAGACATTGGTGAGCTTGGGCCTTGACACCCCCATCCATTTGGATTGTAAGGTTTGGTAAACTACTTTCAAGGAAATTATCAACCAGTGGTTGAAGAGGATTATGTTCAGGATTGATCCTCATGCGATGGTGGTAGTCAAAATGATATTGGGTAAGGGACATTTGGTGAACTGAGAAACATTCCAGGTTAACACCACATTATCTCTAGGTTCTTAGCTTCAATTCTTGATGTTTGAACACCAAAAGTAGATGTGTGATAGTTTGTAATCTCTTCAAGAAAGAGCTTTTGGGTGGAATGGATGAAATCCTGCAAGTGTCATTCCTGGGTTGTGGCACGCCTCAACCTTGTGATCTTCCATTGGTCAAGGTTCCTAGTTGGGCTGTTAAGGTTTATCCCCTAGTTTTGGAGCTAAAAGGAATGGATCTAGTTAGGCATCGAAAAATTGTGGCAAATGGGGTAAGCTTCTTCAAGAAGCTGTTGATGATTGATCATATAAATGATTTCGACTGGGTCCCTAAATTCGATCAATTTGCAAAAATGAATGGTTTCTAGGTGGAGGTAGGGAAGTTTAGGGTTAGCAATCTAAAGGTTATAGTTAATATAATGGTGGCGGTCTATTTTTTTTATAATTAATATGCTAAAACATTGTATGGCTCTGGCTGGAAATCATTTTTTTGGGTTTTGGAGTGTTCGGTGTTGACTAGAAACCACAGGCTAGCCATTTTAGTTGATCCTTTTTGATAGTTGGTTGGGGTTTGGGTGTGGTGAATGTCTAGAAGTGGAAGGGTATGAAATTTTTGGCACTATTTCTCCATGGTTCCTGCTCTGCAGAAATTTGTATTAAACTTAAATAATATTAATAGAATTTACCTTACCTATTAAAACAAAGTTATCATTTGTGCATGTATGGGCATGAAATATTACAAAGAGATCCAAAATGGTGAAATAAAGCTAACGATGAAGAAATCACTTCAATAAAAATTGTCACTAGTGAGATATTAATGTTTTGTTTTCAAAATCACTTTAAAAATATTTAAAGTCAATCTTGAGGCACCTAGAGGTTTCGAATCAACTTGAAAAGTGGCTAAAAAATCAAAAGGTTGACTTATTGACCTTAGTGATCATCAAGATTGATCCAACTATGCAAACAGTTCATTAAATCGATGCCTAAGTCAAAAGTTATGACTACTGGAAGTTGGAATAAAATTTAAGAATTTTCATGTTGTCATAATGATTGGAGTTTGATGCCAATGGAAGAACATGATGAAATCTAGGTGTTGGAGATAGATTTGGCTTCTTTCAACCATTTAATGACTTGTTTTTAGAGTGTTTGCATCTTCATATTTTAATCTACTTGGTGCCCTATGTAAGGTATTGATGCATTTTAGATTTTACTAAGGGTATTTGAATTTCTCTTTGGGTGACCTCATTCATGTCATTAGGAATAATTCTCAACACATTTGAGTAATATTTTTATTGTTTTAGCTCACAACAACCTTTAAAACACTTAAGTTTAGGAGAACACACATTTTATTAGTTAATAAATTAGCTATTCATGGAGGTATAAATACCAAAATGGGGGTTTGGCCAAGGAAAACTCCTATATAGGAAACCCTTGTTCCCCTCTTTGTTGTAATTTTGTAGGTTCAAATTTTAGTACAAAAAAATGTTGAGCGAGATCTCAAAGTGCAGACTATGGAGTTTCAAATCTGAAGATTATAGATCTAGAATTCACATTCCAATCATAGGTTCCAAGCACCCTTGACCTCTTTTTTAAGCCTCATAATCACTGCATAGGTGCATAAAATTCTATTCTTCTTAGATTTATCTTCCATTTATGGATTTTTAATTTTTTTGTATAGAAATTTTATTTTTTTAGATTATATTGTATAGTCAAAATAAATCAATCAATTCACACTAAATCAATAAATTTTCAAAGAAACATAAGAACCAAGCCTAGGGAAAATTGGCTCTCCTTTTAGGTTGTTAGCCAATCTCATTCACCTTGTTGGTTTGGCTAGCTTAGCTTTGCGTTATTTTCCTATTGGTTGCTTCATGGATCATTATGTTTTAGTTCAAAATGCTTCTATTGCTACATTATTGGTTCTTTTAAAGGTGAGTGTCATCTTTAATGCTCATTCAAAGACTCATCTTTGCTCGGATAGTCTTCACTTCGGTCATTTGGATGACCTTTTTGTTGACATGCCAAACTTCTTTAATGCTCTAATTTTTTTGTTCAAACATACAATGGGGGATCTACATTCTATCGTTTCTATTGTTCCTCCTCTTGAGGTTGCAAGCTCTAGTGGTAGATGCCATGGTTAATTAGTAGTTTAACACATACTCTATTTTTCTTTTGTATTTGTGGGTGGTTACCCTTATGGTCTACTAAAGCTCTTTTGTTGGTTTTTTTCTCTCAAACTTAGAATCTTTTTGCCTTTCCCCTTTGGGGTTGATAGTGTAATTCAACCTTTGTGCCTCTAACATAATCCTTTTTTAATTTTTTTTATTATTACAATATCTAAACATTTATTATTCAAAAAGAGAGAATTATTTTTTGGGAAAAAGAAATGTACTCTATCAAAGAGAACTTAAGGAAGATGGTTAATGTTAGTAAGATAGCTATTCAAATTATTTTTGCAAGTATTAATATGTTGCATGTCGGAATAAAGACATAGGAAACTCCAATGCAAGAAGCCTTCAGTTCTTATGTCCATAGTCAAAAGAAAAGTAAGGTGATTGTGATTGATGAGTCAAGATAGTAATTTTGTGGCTAATCATTTACAAATAAGTAAAGATTAGTGGAGAGCATATGTTTCTTTCCACTCTTTACCCATTTCTTGAGGGATTGCTAATATTTTATGATATTGTCTAGTTCCGAATTTTGTTCAAGTTTGTTCAAACAATGTTGTTTATTTAACCTGAATCATTCCTAGACTATTTTGTTGATAGATTTTTTTACCATTTATACTTTATTAATTGTACAAGAAATTGAAATCATTTTAGAAACTCAATTTTACCCTTAAACAACAAAAAGAAAATCATTGATCTTTATCACAAAATTGCGTCAAAATCTAAACAATTAAATGAGATTACTTACCCTTCCATTATTTTAAAGTCATTCATTAATTAATATTTTAAGATATTTTTTTATGAGATTTTGAGGAGATATAAAACAAAAAGTTAATATTATAAAATAAATAAAAAATAAATAAAACTTCCATCAAATTACTTCAAATATATTTATTAAATAAATATTTACATTACAAAATTTGATTTACTTTCTAATTTGAAGAAGTTAAATTCACGAAACTGAAATTATATAAATCAATAGAGTATAATTATATCTCTTCTAAATTTTAAAATAATAAATACATATGAAAATAGTAATTTATGGCATACTCTACTTTCCCAAAGAAAAATAAAATATTAATCACCAACTTGAACAATTCAAAACAGTTGTAAAATATTGGCCAGAAAAATACACTCACCAAAGCTTTTGAGTCATGCTATTCACAAAAAAATAAAAATACTTATATTATACTCAGCAATGCTTAGTCAATGAAAACGTCATAGATCTCTGTGGTTTGATGATGAATTCATCAACGTTGATTATCCCATTTTCCTGCCTTTAAAAACCCTGAACAATTCAAAACAGTTGTCAAACTTTGGCCATTAAAAAACCCTTACAAGAGTTTGGAGTGAATTTACAAGACTCTACAAAATACATATTATATTCTAAATTTCTTGGTCAAGAAAAACATCATTGCCCTCTGGTTTGAATCGATCAACGTGAATCATCCCATTTTCTTGCCTTTAAATACCATAACTCTTGTTATGAATGCAGAGCCTTAACCATGGCGACTCTGAGAGCTTGTAAAATTCTGGTTTTGTTCATTTTTGTTTTATGTTTGATTTATAGTGTTGGTCAAGTGTAAGCAGAAGCAAGATATATTCCTTTTGACAAGGGAGAGTATGTTCATCAGATGGAAGGTAATTTAAGATATTAGATTTTCACAGTCCATAATCAATGAGAATGTTGAATTTCTGGATTTCACTGTGTATAATTTATTTGCATCAACATTTGGGATCACATTCCGTGATCCATTATCAGAAGAAGAGAATTGTAAGAGATGTTGATCATCCAATTCTCTTCTCATTCTAATGATGGATCATAGAGTGTGATCCGAAATGTTAATACAGATGGAAAGTAATTATTTATATTCGCTTATCAAGAATATGTAGTCTGTGATAAGCCTTTTAGATCAATTATTTTTTGGTTTAAATAATACTTTCTTACCACTTTATAATAACTTTTCACAGTTCGTTTAAGTTGATTTTCCAAGCTTTAGCAAGAGTTTTACTTTAATATTTGACTGTTAAATATAACCTGCAGAAGGTGCAGAAGCAACTTTTATACCTGGTATCAAGACGTGTTACCCAGGCGCTTGCTGTGATGTTCCACCGAATTCGAATTGTTGCCATAGATAGGTTGGCTGATATTTCTATTTTAGTGAGAACTAAGGGCTATCTTTCATGTTGAATGAAAAAAAGATGTTTTAAGGTTGCAGATATTTTTTTAACTTCTTCTTCTTCCTGAATTTTAGATGAAAAAACGTGTCTTCAATTTTCTCAGCGTTCCTTGTATCATATACTGCACCATAATTGAAAGTATGAGGATTCGCTGCAGTATAACCAGCTCCTCATGTACCGACAAAAAAATATATGACTAAATGTGAAAATTATGCCTAGATGAATATATATGGTACTTATAAGTTGTGGGTTATTTTTCATAATTTTTATCAAGAGTTTTGTTTTGTTCAATTATGATTGTCTCTTATTGAATGAAAATAGTTAAATGGTGAGTTAGAATATAACTGTCTCAATTTAAATAAAATTAAAATATTAAATTATGATATTGTTATTACAATTCAATTGTGTAGTTTTTTCGAGTCAAATTTATTGATCCATGTTTCATGAGTAGTGGTTCACAAGAACCCATCTCTCATGATAATGAATGATCCACTAACCATTCATTGCATCTAGGTGATGCTCAAGAGGTGAAGCATTGGGCCTTCCCGGAAGGTCACCCATCCCAATACTACTCCAACTCAACACACTTAACTATGGAGTCTTCCCGAAGATTAAAATATTGAATGTTAATTAGATTTTGATATATTTTTTTTTTATGATGATGTGGATTGATTATTTTAATAATATTAAACAATGATCAAGGAATCTCCATAATAAATATGGTAATTGTTGGTACACAAATATAGTTTTAATAAATGCCTTTTAAAATATTATAGTAAAAATTTGTTAATTTTTCATCTCTATTACTAGTTTGTGTCAATGAAAGAAGTCTATTAAAGAATTCTTTTATAATTTGCGATTTTTAAACACCCAAATATTTCATAATTAGCATCGTACAATATGTGTCATATATCTCTTGGGAGATATACTATTGCAATGTATTTTATAATAAAATAAGAGGAATCTATAATGAAGGATGAACCTGTTATATATATTTCTATATCAATTCAATTTTTTATTTACTAATGAATGTCATGAAAATGATGAATAGATGACTATAGTTAGCACTAAGTTTGATGAAACACAATTGTTGAACTTGATATGATCAATATTGAGTTATCTTACTCTTGCGACTAAAATTAATATGAGTGCTTTATCTTTCATTGTGGTGGCACGCAAATTTGAAGTGCCTATATTGAAAATTTTGCTTTTGCACTCTCAAAAGTGCACTTAAAAAATCTGCCCAAGTGACCTACTTTGGAGGGTCATAATTCAGAGCCTATTGATTTTCAAGCCAAACCCCTTGGTAGACACACTCATGTGACATATGTGAATGTGCATGTCAGTTTTCAGCTTCACATGATGAGTTTTGACAACATTTTGAAAAGCGAAGCTGAAGGGTTTTGACACTTTTTTGTTTGTGAACTTTCAATTATGTGAAGTGGTCTCTTGTTCGAGTGAATATTTCACAGCTGGATGATTTTCAAGACAAATGGATTGCTGCTCTCCATTCTCCCTACATTCATATACTACCTTGTCCAGTTTCAGAGCCCTGAGATTTGATTTGATATTTTTTCGAGATCAAAAGCAAATGCAGTTTGTTCTGATTTTACATCTGCATTTCTGACATGTTTCAAGGTGTTCAACTTTGACCCCTAATATATCGTGAAGATTGACGATTCAACGAAATCCCTCTTGCACACGTATTTAGTGTACATAAATGAGCTAATATTTCCAGTGGTGACTTCCTAGGAGTTGATTTGGTATTTTTACTAGGAGGTGACTTGGTGAGTTTTAATTGGTTTTGAACAGGTGCAGTTGCAAAAATATCTGATTGAGCAACTACAACATTGAATATTTTTCACCTCATGATCTATTTTTTTGAGTTGTTTGTTGCACTCCATTCTTGGGTCAAATGTCTATATGCTTGTGCATTTTCATGGCTCCAGGAGGTTATTTGACTGATTTTCCAAGGTGATTCCAAAGGCCACTTGACCTGTTTGGCTCATTGTTCAAACATGCAAAAAAGTAGATTTTAATGACAACCCAGTTCATGTTTTCACCTTGGATGCACTCATAGATAGCACTTGATCAGTACAATATAAAACTCGTTTGAAAACGATTTTTTTTTTAGCCGAGCCCACATGGGGACCCGACATGCTTTGTACAATAATGAAGTTTAGAGTTGAGGTTGTACCTTATAGATCTCTAGGGAACACAAATGAGCAACCAAAAAGCATGTGTGTTTTGAAAACAATTCTCAAGTGAGCTCCAGTTTGATGTTTGCAATTAGGAACCGACATTTCAGACATGTCAAATTGAGTCCCAAGTCTCTTATCAACAATGTGAAAAGTAGTCAAATGATTATGAAGGGATGTTTCCATCATATGATAAACATCCAAAATAAAGAATTAGTTCATGGAATTCTTTGTTTCCGAGGGTCGAGACAACAATTTGTGTAGAAGGAAAATGTGATAGAAGGTGGTGTTTCACTTCAGCTTCCATGGGATAAGGTCACAGCACTATTTTAATCTTGCTAAGTTGTTTGAACAACCACTGTGATAACTGAAGAGGGACCATAGCATTCTGTAATGAAACAAATTGAATGACTTTAAGCAGATAGAGTGTTTGTTGATACATATTCCTTTGCAACAATGACATCTTCACATTTAAGTGCCGGCATAATGCTGGTAGTGCACACGCAGGAGAATATTTTTGAAAAGATTTTGGAGAGATATTATGTGTCATACTTGCCAAAACTTGCTATTACGTTTGACACTATAAATCTAGGCTATGGGATGCAAGAGCTCAAAAATCTTTTGTTAGAGGTGTCAATCTTGCGGCACTCTGTCATATGAATATTCTCAAACGTGGAATCCTGCATCTTATGGCACGCAATGTCATCCATCAGACATGCGTATAGAGTTAGAGGCCAAGCACAAGTTACAAGTTACAAAGGAGATACCCTCAAATAGCTAACAATTATGATTCACTTGAGAAGGCGAGTAAGGCTCTTGCACATGCTGGCCTTGAGTCTTCCAACTTAATTATGGGTATTAATTTCACAAACATCAACGAGGGAAGCAGGTACGATGATGTATTGTGTTGATTTTTCACTGGAAATTGGAATCTGTTAGCAGATGTAGAGCGCATGATGAAGGATCCCATGAACAGAGGCTTCATTAAGTGAGTAAACTGTGAGAGATTCCTCTGTTGAGTTTATGCGCAAATAAATGGAAACACTTTGTAGTTTCAGGCAGCAAAGCGAGCAATGAAGCAATACACTGAAGGAACCTTCAAGGTTGCGTATGAATTGAATCAAGGGAAAAATTCTGGTGTTGACATTCCTTGATGGGGTCGAGCTTTCCAAGGAGGGGTGGGAATCAACAAATGAAGCAGGATCTGGGAATGACTCGATAGCTATTTGGTGGAGTGTAGGCACAAAGACCTTGAAATTGTTCTTGCTGCTGAGGGCGACCGTCTTACTATCAAAAGGGTGCCAACATTATTTGAGATGAAAGGGGGTCAACTTGGTAATACATAGGACATTTTGACTTAGGGAGGAGGTCGCTGTAGGAGGTAATTGTATTCAAATGCCTGATGCTTGGGCGGATTTATCAGACATTTTCTTCATAAAGCTTAGGAGCCACTGTTTTTGTTGGAGGAGGCATCATGTTACGACTCGCGCACACAGTGAAAATGTACCAAAATTGTTTGAGGAAATTCTATTTTGCAAACTAAACGCAGTGGGGAATGGAATTTTTCAACAAAAAGAGAGACCTCTCAGTCAGTCCCAAGTTCTGGCGGACAGATGGTATATATCCCTGATCGAATTTGAGCCCTAGAGAATGAAATGTTATGTAGAATAAAACGGTAGATGCTGCACAATGCAAAGAAGCGACCATCATATGCTGCACATAACACTTTTGCTAATGCTCGATGTAAAGAGCAGGGTGACTAGGGAGAGTGAGCAGAGAAATGGCTCCAGACAGAGGTTAGGGCACGAAATGCAAAACAAGCGATGTGCTGAAGATG
Organism: Sequoia sempervirens; assembly: GCA_007258455.2. Taxonomy (NCBI): domain Eukaryota; kingdom Viridiplantae; phylum Streptophyta; class Pinopsida; order Cupressales; family Cupressaceae; genus Sequoia; species Sequoia sempervirens. The sequence continues at coordinate 247,440,909 of VDFB02281492.1, forward strand.
GATATCGCTCGTCGTGGGCGTCAAAATCCTTTTCTTCAGTGTACCAGTGATGGCATCGCCCATCGCTAGTTTGTTTTCCTTTTTTCCACTTCATCAAGCGATGAGTGATAGGTTGGAGTAAACGAGGGTTTGGCGGGCCCGTGAACGTTTAAAAGAATATAGGAAGAGTTTTATTTGCTCGATGATTTTAAATATTCAAGACCCTTTTCTACTTAAAAGCAAGTGAAGTTTAAAGGGAGATACGGGTAATTTTTAAGGTTGCCCAATAAATGATTAAACAACTCCACTTTTAAAGGGAAAATATTTCAATATAAGGTGGATGCCCGTGAAACTTTTTAAAGTTTCGCATAAAACAAACAGTCTTTGCTAGAAGGAAAAGTATATAATTTTATGGGCTTTGGCCCGCGCCCGCACGGTCAGCGAAGGAGGCTTAAGTCTCGGGTTTGCTCCCTGAGGTCTTGGGTTTGACTCCGAGGGCCGGATTCAACCGATGCACTGGTCTAGCGGGAGGGTGGGTGCATCTCCAGGGGATTAGTCTCGCCCCAGCTCGCCTCAGGTACCCAAGATACGGGCTGCTAGGCGTCGGGCTGGGCCGCGGGGATACCCCTAGATAGTCAAAAAAAAAAAAAAAAAAAAATTTACTCAATTAGTATTCACTAGAACACAAATGAGTGAAAATAAGGGCATGGAAAAGTGAGGAGTATTTGTTTTAATTAAAATGCTTTTGATCCTTTCATTCCTCACATAGGCTGAAAATGTGTAACTGAGATAAATGAAAGAAGAGTATTTCTACGGTGGCACTAATTATGCAACAACAAGATCATTATTGGCTGAAAGTGAAATGTGAAGTGTAGCTACAACAAGTAAAGTAGTAAAGAATTTTCACAAGAGGAGCTATTTTTCAACTATGGGGTAAAAATGGTGAAGGTTTTTCATGAGAAGGAGATTCCTTTGTTGCAAATAAGGAGGGAAAGAAGAAGATTCTAGATTATTTTTTAGTTGCAAATCAACAAAGAATAATATTGCCAAGTGTCTTCTACAGATTTATTTTGAGGGTTGATTTTCCTTCTTTTTATTCTCTCTTTCTTTCTCATTGTAAGGGGTTCCATTCTTGAGTCCAAAAATTGGTCTGGCTGAGCAGCTAAGCTCATAAATATGCATATTGTAAAGAATAATGATGAATAGAATAGTACATTGTCTTGGGTTAGAGTCATGTATGCAATGATCTTAAAACAGTTTTACAGAAGCCACATATAATGAGAGAAAATCTTAGTTCTGAAATATATACTCTCCTCTTTAATTTTCTTGTAGATTATGAATAAAAGGGTTAAGGATCTTTTTTTGTCTTTAGTTGTTTTAATTGAATGAGTGGGTTTGTTTTTTTACTTCAATTCAAAGAATTGATTAAATGCTTAAATGAAGTCACAAGTATGTGAGGAAGCAACATAGGATTTAATAAGAAGTTGTGTTTTAGATGTAGTGAGTTGAATACTACAAGGTAGTATGACAATAGTCCACCCATTTCTGAGATAAATGACTAATGTATTACTGAGTGTTGCCAAATTGACTCCATTATCCCAATTGATGAAGCACCGACCTCTCTTTATTATGTTATTTGACATATATTTGAGTTAGTAATGTCCCTGGCTAAGGATTCAGAATGGGAGTGAAAATAATTAAATACTTTCAATTACAGTGCATAAATCTGAAGTCTCACTTAATTCCTAGCAATAGGCAGTTATTTGATTAAAGGTCAACCAAACCTTTGATGAGTAATGTCTATTTGCACTTAGTAGGAATAGATTTGTGTATAGAAGTGTTCTCCATTATATTAAATATCAAATGAACACAATTAGGAACACCCTCCTTGGTCCCACAGAGCCTAAAGAGTAGGAGCAAAGACCTCAAAATCCTTTGCTTGTTTGTTGGCCACAAGCTTTGAAGATTCTTAAGAATAAGGGTTGGCTACCCTTTAGAGGATTTTGAAGCTCTACTGGAAAAAAAACCAACAGTTTGGCAACTTTTCCGGGGAGAATTCTGAATCTCCAGTTGCAGACTGATAATTCACAGAGTCAAATTATTTGCTAATCTAAATATTTGGTTCAAATATTAAAGGAATTCAAACCTGAAGAAACAAATTGTTGCATTGAACCTGAAAGTTTCATGATATGTGGTGCTCTGCTGGTGAAAATAACTCATAAGAAGATTTATCTTTGAAAAGGCTTCATACTGCTTGAAGTTCAGTCCTCTATGAAGAAAGGTGGCGACGTTTTCAAAAGAATCTGATGAAGATGTGAATACAGTTTCAAATCTGCAATATTTCTAGTCAGGAAGAAGAATTTGCAGCAACTGCAACATTTCCAGGTATTTGGGTATGTACAAGATCATGATGGGCCAAAAAGTGGTGATATGATGGGTATGTGTAGGATATGTGGTTGACTACCCAAAATTGATGAAATGAAAAGGGTTTTTAAAGGAGATTCCCAGCTTTCCACTAATCTAAATTATAATTTACTTTGAATTTAATAAATAATTATTATTCATTTTCTATTTGAATTATGACTAAAGTCCTGATTGATAGGCTAATTAAAATACATCTATAGCTTTCAAATGGTATCACATTTTTTGAATCCAAAACATGTGTCACATTCTATGCTTCGCATACTATAGGATTAAAAAAATTTGAATTTCATGAAGTTTCACAAAGTTAAGGTGGTCAGACATACGAGTTTTTATATTTTTAAAAGTTGTAATAAAAAAATGAATAATTAATTATTTACTTGGAAAAAATTACAAAAAAAATGCATCACATCGTGACATGAGTCCTCTACTTATATCTAAAATATTATAAAAATTATTATCATTTTATTGTGGTTAGGGTGGTCAAACAAACACCTACTTCTTATTTTTTCCTCAAATTTAATACTACTACATTGAAATTTCAAAATTTTCATGAAATAAATTTTAAAAAAATAAACCTAGTAGTTTAGAAACTACAAATTCAATTTTCTATAGATTCTATTTTTACATATTTTTGAAATAATATAGATAACTTATTCAAATTTTTACATCAAGTTGCCTAATTCTGATTTTTTTGAATTTTCATCTTCACTTAAGGGCCTATTTTTTCCATGATGATCCTGCACATACCCATTCTTCACTTTTGGTTTTCAAAAAACTTTTGTATGAAAACCATATTTGAAAGTCTTGAAAAGAATTTTGGTTCCCTATTAGGTGAAATAGCACTAAGAAAGGGAAAGGATAGTAATATTGAGTTTGCATACTTCTGAACTATAATTTGTAGCCTATGTATTATGTTGAAAGTATGCTTGTTCTTGAAATATGCCCACTAACTAGATCTTAGGCTTAGATGCATTTGAATTATGCATTTTGATATTCTGAGATCATGATGAAAGCTAGAAATAGGGCAATGAATGATCAAATGTAGAGTTGATATGTGAAATTTGAAAAGGGAATGTCAAAATGCATCAATATATGCATCCTTGTATGGTTCTTGGTGCAACCATGGTTTGTGATGAGCCCCAACCAGGTTGTCAAAGAAATTTCAGCATTGAAAGGTACAAAGCCATTGAATTTAGTGGGATCAATGGCTATCCAAATGTCATTCCAACTAAAGTCAGAGATAAATTACCAAAGTTCATTAGTGATAAGTCTAAATTATCAAATAAACATCTACAAAAATTCAGTAATTTAATGGATGACTATGAGGTTGATCACGAGCATGTGATCATGAGGCTATTTGTTCAGTCCTTATGAGGAGATGCAAGACATTGGTTCTCTTATTTACCAACATCCTCTATATATTCATGGGAGGAGTTCAAAGTGGTGTTCATGGAGCATTTGGTGAAAGGATTGATCCAGTCTTAATTAAGAAAAAAGTTCATGAACATGGAGAAAGGACAAGATGAGTTAGTCCCCTCTTTTAATCTCATATTTTCAAAGATAATAAGAGAGATCTCTACAAGAATGAGACCAAATGATGTTGAATGTATGGTCGTGTAATTAGGTGAATTTGATAAAAATATGAGTTACCTATTAAGAGACAAAGAGCCCACAACCCTGCCCCAAGCATACCAAATTGCTATGGTTAAATTGAGAACAATTTGATAGATTCAATGATGAAAGGACATAGGGCTTTGAGTGTTGGTCATCCTAACACACCTCATGCAAATAGAACTCATGGATCAAATAATATAAATGCTTGTCAAAATGGTAGTGTTGCTGCTATTCCGATCTCTCCATCACCACAACATACAAATCATGGAGAGCTCCATGTTAAATGTCATCAAAATTTGAGCAAATTTGATCGAACATCTTTTGTTCATGGATTGTCTAAAATGAAAAGAATCAAAGGAGAATCATCACATGATTTATTTTCAAGGTTTTTGGATGCCTTGTTGAAAGTTCCCATAAAATTCAGACCTAAGGATTCAATGTGCATTGATCTATTTTGTGAAACCTATGATTTTGGGTTGAGTACCTTGTCGAAAGAGTTGAAGCCTCGTAGCCTTGACTAGGTGCTTGATTGGATAAAGATTGTTCAAATAGCCCAATGTAATTATGCAAAAAATTTGATATTTCAAAATGAAGATAGCAACTGTCTTATTGAGAAAAATCAGAACATGATACACAAAAATGAAAAGTGTATGTCAGAAAATGAAGATACATGTTGTATGGATGATGATATTAATTGTAATCAGCTCACAATCAGCACATATGCAGATCCGTACAACAATGATGATGGTGAAGATACATGGTGTGATGACAAAATAGATATGCATGAAAGTTCTTGCAATATCTTGGGTGATGAAGAAATAAAAGTGATGCAAGATGTCACTCTATGTCATATTTTGGTTAGTGAAGATAATGCAAGTGTTGATGACATCTCATTATAAGTCAATGATCAATACATTGAAGATAGAAGTTCAAGCACTCACTCTGAAGAATCCAAGCACGGTTTATGTAGTGGTGAGTCTTCTTGTGATGATGATTATAATGATAGCCAACCTGATTATTCTTCTGATGATTATGAATGCTCCTATAAAGATGATCCAGAGGTACTTTCTTCACCTAAAGAATGCAATGATATGAATACTGATGAAGTCACTTGCATCCAAGTGAATGATTAGATCCCATTTGATGCATGCTTAGAATATAATTCAGGTTCGTCATCAATGGAGCATGCCAATTATGTGAATGATGAAGAACTTAAAGATAAGCATATGCGTGTTCAATTTGTTGACCCTAAACATAGTGCTAGAAATGATGAAGATGTTGATGAATGTGTTTTTGTCCCTGCTACTCACGATTGCTTATATGAAGCAGAGGTGGAAATGTCAGTTATACATGAAAAGGATGATGAGGTTCACATTGATGAAGGAAGGAGTTCATTTTTGAATGATCAAGTTATGCATTATGACAAACACATGGATCTAGGATGATCATTATTACCCATTGATAATGTGAAACAATTTGATGGATTTTCAGATTGTGTTAACATTGCAAAACCTTATGATCAATGTGTAGAGCAGCCACATGATGCAAATGACAATGGGTGTGATGTTTGTCAATATGAAATTGAATATGGGTCTTTCTTTTTGATGATCTTTCTCATCTTCATAGTGTGCAAATGGACATGTTTGTTTTGAATGAGGAATGCATTAATGTGAAAGAGGATGAAGGTGCTAGCTCTATTGCTAATGAACAATTTTCATATCAAAGTCAGTCTTTGGCACATAGGTCAATATGCCTATTATTTGAAAGTGCACATGAGGTTGCTAGTACACATGAAAGTCTTTTTGCTGACCCTGTTAGTCCTGAAAGTGATAGCATTAAAATTATTCAGAGAATTAAACATGAAATGAAAAATCAATGTGAAATTTTTGGCTCAGGCTTAAGTTTTGAATTATCTAAATCTTTATTTGAGACATTCAATATGGAATTTGTATAGTGTTATGAAGAATGAATCTAACATCATGTGTGAACCTAAGATAGAGAATACTGCTTATGCATTGGATACTGACATTTTTGTTGAATGTCATGATTTGAATGAAGATGAAAGTACTTTGGGTGTTGATAAATCTGATTTTTAGAACCTTGACGCATGTAAGAGTGTGCTTGGGATGTGTTGTTGGGATGATGAAAAATTGAATTGTGATGCAATCCAATTAAAAGAGTTACAAATGAGTGGGAATCCTCTGCTCAACACACAAGAGGATTGTACATTGTTTTTCAGGTATGATATCTTCTCTAAGCATGATCATTTTGAGGGGGTTAGTGAATGTGATAAAACCATGTTTTCATGTGGTCTTCATCACTATCCTCAAATGTGGCTGCTTGATACAAAATTAGAAAATGAAGAGAGTGGCAGTGATCTGGTATATGTTGTTTGGTTTCTATGTGACAATGAAGCCAAATAGACAAGTTTCCACTTGTACAAAGGTAGCCTAACACTTATGTTTGCAAAAGTGCAGTCACTCATGTTGTTGTGGTGTGACAGAGGCAAGCATGAGTTGAGGGAGATCAACTCTTTTAACAGATTGGTGTTTGACAGAGGTAAGAATTGACTCCCCTTTTTTGTTTGGTGGCCTAGAGTTATCAAACGAGGTAAAAAGAGGTTAAATAAAGGAGTAGTTTCAGAGCACCCACGTCGTGGATCCCACAATAGTGGTTTATACTCTTGGCCAAAATGACACTCAAAAATAGTTTTTTTAACTAAATCTTCACTTTCGGCACCTATAGCCTAAACCATGAGGAATTTGAAGATGATGCAAACTAGAGTTTCATGAAATTTGGTCTATAGATTCCAACACAAATGCCCTGGAATCAAATTGCACTTCTTTTTCCATCTCTCAAAAAACTAGTTTTTTTCGCCAGTAAAACAACATTTCTTTAAAAAAGTGACGCCATCAGATAACAATCAACGTATACTTTTCCATGAAGGATAAAATTCTAATTCTTTCAAATTTAGACTGTGAACTCTATCTAGTGCTTCCACTCGTTAGATAGTTTTTATTGAATATTTTTCTTTAATCAAGCTTGAATTCAAACCAATTATAATCTTATACATAGCGACTATATAACGTAACCTTTTTTGTGTGTATCGAAATAAATTTTTTTCTTTGTTGATCAAGGACTTCAATATTTGTGCACTAATATTTTTAAATTTATTTTTTAATAATATGTTATTTTTCCACATGTGCAGAACTAAGAGCTTGATTTTCGGTGAAAAACCTACATTCACGAGAAATAAAAAATAAAGATAATAATAAAATTAAATTTATTTAAAATTATACTTTTTGGGAAGCTTATAATAAGGACTACATACTTGAAAAAAATAAAATTAAATGAATTCATTTGATCTACCAAAATGTAAATCAAAAGTGGTTTTTTATCAACATTTTGATAGGTGTAAAGGAGACTCTGTTATAGGTATGGTTTAAAACTAGCATTGTTCTATCCAAGGGGGTTTGATTTAAGGTAGTTTGATCAAACCCTCTTCAATTGGAATTCTTTAAATGGAACCTTTTAAGGCTTAAATTATTATATTTTCTAAAAATATGTGATTTCAGCAAAAATCAGTTCCTCCCATAAATTGTAAACCCACACCCCATAGATATGGAATCTTGTTATGCCCATAGGGGGCATATATCCCTAGTCAGAGCCATTGATGACACCTTCAAATTTTGCAAATTTGAAGTGCCCATATTGAAAATTTTGCCTCTGCACTCTTAGAAGTGCACCTGAAAAATCTGCCCAAGTAACCTACTTTGGAGGGTCATAATTTGGAGCATGTTAGTTTTCAAGCCAAAGCTCTTGGTAGACACACTCATGTGACATATGTGAATGTGCATGTATGTTTCTAGCTTCCCATGATGAGTTTTGATAGTGTTTTGAAAAGCGAAGTTGGAGGGTTTTGACACTTTTTTGTTGTTTGTGAACTTTCAATTCTACGAAGTGGTGTCCTGTTCAAGTGAATATTTCACAGTTGGATGATTTTCAAGACAAACGGATTGATGCTCTCCATTCTCCCTACATTCATGTACTTTTGTGTTCAGTTTCAAAGCCTCGAGATTTGATTTGACATTTTTTCGAGATCAAAAGAAAATGCAGTTTGTTCTGATTATACATCTGCATTTCTAACATGTTTTAAGGTGGTCAACTTTGATCCCTAATATCTTGTGAAGTTTGATGATTGAACGAAAACCCTTTTGTACACATATTTAGTGTACCTAAATAATGTAATGTTTCAAGTGGCGGCTTCCCAGGAGTTGATTTGGTATTTTTGCAAGGAGGTGACTTGGTGAGTTTTAATTAGTTTTGAACAGGTGTAGTTGCAAAAATGTATGATTGAGCAACTTCGACATTGAATATCTTTCACCTCGTGATCTATTTTTCTCAGCCATTTGTTGCACTCCATTCTTTCCCAGGTCAAATGTCTACATGCTTGTGCATTTTCATGGCTCCAGGAGGTCGTTTGACTGATTTTCTAGGGCGATTCCAGAGGCCACTTGACCTATTTGGCTCACTATTCAAACATGTCAGAAATTAGATTTTAATGACAACCCATTTCATGTTTTCACCTCGGATGCACTCAGAGGTAGCACTTGATCAGTTCAACATAAAACTTGTTTGAAAAAGATTTTTTTTTTTAGCTAGACCCACATGGGGACCCAACATGCTTTATACAATAATGAAGTTTAGAGATGAGGTTATACCTCATAGATCTTTGGGGAACACAAATGAGCAACCAAGAAGCATGTGTGTTCTGAAAACAATTCTAAAGTGAGCTCCAGTTTGATGTTTGCAATTAGGAACTAACATTTGAGACATGTCAGATTGAGTCCCAAGTCTCTTATCAATAATGTGAAAAGTACTCAAATGATTATGAAGGGATGTTTCCATCATATGATAAACATCCAAAATAAAGAATCAGTTCATGAAATTCTTTGTTTCTGAGGGTCGAGACAACAATTTGTGTAGAAGGAAAATGTGATAGAAGGTGGTGTTTCACTTCAGGTACCATGGGATAAGGTCACAACACTATTTTAATCTTGCTAAGTTGTTTGAACAACCATTGTGATAACTGAAGAGGGACCATAGCATTCTATAATGAAACAAATTGAATAAATCCAAGCAGATAGAGTGTATGTTGATACATCTTTGTTTGCAACAATGACATCTTCACATTTAAGTGTCAACATAATGCGGGTAGTGCACACGCAGGAGAATATTTTTCAAGAGATTTTTGAGAAATATTATGTGCCATACTTGCCAAAACTTGTTGTTACGTTTGACACTATAAATATAGGCTATGGGATGAAAGATCTCAAAAATATTTTTTCAGAGGAGTCAATCTTGGGGTGCTCTATCATATGAATCTTCTTAAATGTGGAATCTTGTATCTTATGGCATGCAAGGTCATCCATCAGACATGTGTATAGAGTCAAAGGCCAAGCAAAAGTTACAAGTTACAAAGGAGATACCCTCAAATAATTCACAATTATGATTCCCTTGAGAAGGCGACTGAGGCTCTTGCACATGCTAGCCTTGAGTCTTCCAACTTAATTGTGAGTATTGATTTCACAAAAATTAATGAGGGAAGCAGGTGCGATGATGTCTTGTGTTGATTTTTCACTAAAAATTGGAATCTTTTAGTAGATGCAGAGCACATGATGAAGGATCCCATGAATAGAGGCTACATTAAGTGTGTAAACCATGAGAGATTCCTCTGTTGAGTTTATGCGCAAAGAAATGGAAACACTTTGTAGTTTTAGGTAGAAAAGTGAGCAATGAAGCAATACACTGAAGGAATCTTCAAGGCTACACATGAATTGAATCAAGGGAAGAATTATGGTGTTGACATTCCTTGATGTTGTCGAGCTTTCCAAGGAGGGGTGGGAATCAAAAAATGAAGTAGCATCAGGGAATGACTCAATAGCTACTTGGTGGAGTGTAGGCACAAAGACCTTGAAATTGTTCTTACTACTGAGGGCGACCAACATACTATCAAAAGGGTACCACAATTATTTTAGCTAAAAGGGGGTCAATTTGGTAATATAGAGGACATTTTGACTCATGGAATAGGCCGCTGCAGGAGATATTTGTATTCAAATGGTTGATGCTGGGTGGATTTATCACTTATTTTCTTCATAACGCTTGAGTGCCATAGTATTTTTTGGAGGAGGAATCATGTTACGACATGCACACACAATGAAAATGTACCAAAATTGTTTGAGGAAATTCTATTTTGCAAACTAAATGCATTGGGGAATGGAATTTTTCAACAAAAGAGAGACCTCTCAGTCAGTCCCAAGTTCTGGCGGACAGATGGTATATATCCCTGATCGAATTTGTGTCCTAGAGAATGAAATGCTATGGTGAGTAAAATGGTTGATGTTGCACAATGCAAAGGGGTGACCATCATATGCTACTTAGAACACTTTCGCTGATGCTCAATGTAAAGAGCAGGATGACTAGGGAGAGTGAGCAGAGAAATGGCTCAAGACAGAGGTTAGCGCACGAAATGCAAAACAAGCGATGTGTTGAAGATGGATATCACCCATCGCAAGTGTCAAAATCCTTTTCTTCAGTTTACCAGGGATGACACGATGACATCACCCATTGCTGGTTTGTTTTCCTTTTTCCACTCCATCAAGCGATGAGTGATAGGTTGGAGTAAATAAGATTTTGGCAGGCCCATGAATGTTTATAAGAGCACATGAAGAGTTTTATTTTCTTGATGATTTTAAATATTCAAGAGCCTTTGCTACTTAAAAGCAAGTGAAGTTAACAAGGATATATGGGTAGTTTTTAAGGTTGCTCAATAAATGATTAAATAGCTCCACTTTTAAAGGGAAAATATTTTAATATAAGGTGGATGGCAGTGAAATTTTTTAAAGTTTCGCATAAAAAAAAGTCTTTGCTGGAAGGAAAATTAAATAATTTTACTCAATTAGTATTCACTAGAACACAAATGAGTGAAAATAAGGGTAGGGAAAAGTGAGAATTATTTGTTTTAATTAAAATGCTATTGTGGTCTCATTCTCACATAGGTGAAAATGTGTAACAGAGATAAATGAAAGAAGAGTATTTTCTACTGGGGACTAATTATGCAATAAAGATTATTATCGGCTGGAAAGTGAAAATGTGAAGTGTAGCTACAACAAGTAAAGGCAGAG
>VDFB02281492.1:247452209-247473613 GCA_007258455.2 Sequoia sempervirens
CATACTTCTTAACTATAATTTGCAGCCTATGTATTATGTTGAAAGTATGCTTGTTCTTGAAATATGCCCACTAAATAGATCTTAGGCTTAGATGCATTTGAATTATTATTGTGATATTCTGAGATCATGATGAAAGCTAGAAATAGGGCAATGAATGATCAACTGTAGAGTTGATATGTGAAATTTGAAAAGGGAATGTCAAAATGCATCAATATATGCATCCTTGTATGGTTCTTGGTGCAACCATGGTTTGTGATGAGCCCCAACCAGGTTGTCAAAGAAATTTCAGCACTGAAAGGTACAAAGCCATTGATTTTAGTTGGATCAATGGTTATCCAAATGTCATTCCAGCTAAAGTCAAAGATAAATTACCAAAGTTCATTAGTGATAAGTCTGAATGAGCAAATAAACATATACAAAAATTCAGTAATTTAATGGATGACTATGAGGTTGATCACGAGGATGCAATCATGAGGCTATTTTTTTAGTCCTTATGAGGAGATGCAAGAGATTGGTTCTCTTATTTACCAACATCCTCTATATATTCATGGGAGGAGTTCAAAGTGGTGTTCATGGAGCATTTGGTGAAAGGATTGATCCAATCTTAATTAAGAAAAAAGTTCATGAACATGGAGAAAGGACAAGATGATTTAGTCCCCTCTTTTAATCTCATATTTTCAAAGATAATAAGAGAGATCCCTACAAGCATGAGATCAAATGATGTTGAATGTTTGGTCGTGTACTTAGGTGCATTTGATAAAAAGATGAGTTACCTATTAAGAGACAAGGAGCCCACAACCCTGCACCAAGCATACCAAATTGCTATGGTTATTGTGAATAATTTGAAATATTCCATGATGAAAGGACATAGGGCTTTGAGTGTTGGTCATCCTAACACACCTCATGCAAATAGAACTCATGGATCAGATAATATAAATGCTTGTCAAAATGGTAGTGTTGCTGCTATTCCGATCTCTCCATCACCACAACATACAAATCATGGAGAGCTCCATGTTAAATGTCATCAAAATTTGAGCAAATTTGATCGAACATCTTTTGTTCATGGATTGTCTAAAATGAAAAGAATCAAAGGAGAATCATCACATGATTTATTTTCAAGGTTTTTGGATGCCTTGTTGAAAGTTCCCATAAAATTCAGACCTAAGGATTCAATGTGCATTGATCTATTTTGTGAAACCTATGATTTTGGGTTGAGTACCTTGTCGAAAGAGTTGAAGCCTCGTAGCCTTGACTAGGTGCTTGATTGGATAAAGATTGTTCAAATAGCCCAATGTAATTATGCAAAAAATTTGATATTTCAAAATGAAGATAGCAACTGTCTTATTGAGAAAAATCAGAACATGATACACAAAAATGAAAAGTGTATGTCAGAAAATGAAGATACATGTTGTATGGATGATGATATTAATTGTAATCAGCTCACAATCAGCACATATGCAGATCCGTACAACAATGATGATGGTGAAGATACATGGTGTGATGACAAAATAGATATGCATGAAAGTTCTTGCAATATCTTGGGTGATGAAGAAATAAAAGTGATGCAAGATGTCACTCTATGTCATATTTTGGTTAGTGAAGATAATGCAAGTGTTGATGACATCTCATTATAAGTCAATGATCAATACATTGAAGATAGAAGTTCAAGCACTCACTCTGAAGAATCCAAGCACGGTTTATGTAGTGGTGAGTCTTCTTGTGATGATGATTATAATGATAGCCAACCTGATTATTCTTCTGATGATTATGAATGCTCCTATAAAGATGATCCAGAGGTACTTTCTTCACCTAAAGAATGCAATGATATGAATACTGATGAAGTCACTTGCATCCAAGTGAATGATTAGATCCCATTTGATGCATGCTTAGAATATAATTCAGGTTCGTCATCAATGGAGCATGCCAATTATGTGAATGATGAAGAACTTAAAGATAAGCATATGCGTGTTCAATTTGTTGACCCTAAACATAGTGCTAGAAATGATGAAGATGTTGATGAATGTGTTTTTGTCCCTGCTACTCACGATTGCTTATATGAAGCAGAGGTGGAAATGTCAGTTATACATGAAAAGGATGATGAGGTTCACATTGATGAAGGAAGGAGTTCATTTTTGAATGATCAAGTTATGCATTATGACAAACACATGGATCTAGGATGATCATTATTACCCATTGATAATGTGAAACAATTTGATGGATTTTCAGATTGTGTTAACATTGCAAAACCTTATGATCAATGTGTAGAGCAGCCACATGATGCAAATGACAATGGGTGTGATGTTTGTCAATATGAAATTGAATATGGGTCTTTCTTTTTGATGATCTTTCTCATCTTCATAGTGTGCAAATGGACATGTTTGTTTTGAATGAGGAATGCATTAATGTGAAAGAGGATGAAGGTGCTAGCTCTATTGCTAATGAACAATTTTCATATCAAAGTCAGTCTTTGGCACATAGGTCAATATGCCTATTATTTGAAAGTGCACATGAGGTTGCTAGTACACATGAAAGTCTTTTTGCTGACCCTGTTAGTCCTGAAAGTGATAGCATTAAAATTATTCAGAGAATTAAACATGAAATGAAAAATCAATGTGAAATTTTTGGCTCAGGCTTAAGTTTTGAATTATCTAAATCTTTATTTGAGACATTCAATATGGAATTTGTATAGTGTTATGAAGAATGAATCTAACATCATGTGTGAACCTAAGATAGAGAATACTGCTTATGCATTGGATACTGACATTTTTGTTGAATGTCATGATTTGAATGAAGATGAAAGTACTTTGGGTGTTGATAAATCTGATTTTTAGAACCTTGACGCATGTAAGAGTGTGCTTGGGATGTGTTGTTGGGATGATGAAAAATTGAATTGTGATGCAATCCAATTAAAAGAGTTACAAATGAGTGGGAATCCTCTGCTCAACACACAAGAGGATTGTACATTGTTTTTCAGGTATGATATCTTCTCTAAGCATGATCATTTTGAGGGGGTTAGTGAATGTGATAAAACCATGTTTTCATGTGGTCTTCATCACTATCCTCAAATGTGGCTGCTTGATACAAAATTAGAAAATGAAGAGAGTGGCAGTGATCTGGTATATGTTGTTTGGTTTCTATGTGACAATGAAGCCAAATAGACAAGTTTCCACTTGTACAAAGGTAGCCTAACACTTATGTTTGCAAAAGTGCAGTCACTCATGTTGTTGTGGTGTGACAGAGGCAAGCATGAGTTGAGGGAGATCAACTCTTTTAACAGATTGGTGTTTGACAGAGGTAAGAATTGACTCCCCTTTTTTGTTTGGTGGCCTAGAGTTATCAAACGAGGTAAAAAGAGGTTAAATAAAGGAGTAGTTTCAGAGCACCCAATGGACTCATGAGCATTTGGTCTACACCCCATAGATATGGAATCTTGTTATGCCCACAGGAGGCATACATCCCTAGTTAGAGCCATTGATGACACCTTCAAATTTTACAAATTTGAAGTGCCCATATTGAAAATTTTGCCTCTGCACTCTTAGAAGTGCACCTAAAAAAATTTCCCAAGTAACCTACTTTGGAGGGTCATAATTTGGAGCATGTTAGTTTTCAAGCCAAAGCCCTTGGTAGACACACTCATGTGACATATGTGAACGTGCATGTCTATTTCTAGCTTCCCATGATGAGTTTTGATAGCGTTTTGAAAAGCGAAGTTGGAGGGTTTTGACACTTTTTTGTTGTTTGTGAACTTTCAATTATGCGAAGTAGTCTCCTGTTCAAGTGAATATTTCACAACTGGATGATTGTCAAGACAAATAGATTGTTGCTTTCCATTCTCCCTACATTTATGTACTCCCCTGTCCAGTTTCAGAGCCTCAGGATTTGATTTGATATTTTTTCAAGATCAAAAGGAAATACAGTTTGTTCTGATTATACATCTGCATTTCTGACATGTTTCAAGGTGGTCAACTTTGACCCCTAATATCTTGTGAAGATTGATGATTGAACGAAATACCTCTTGCACACATATTCAGTGTACCTAAATGAGCTAATGTTTCAAGTGACGACTTTCCAAGAGTTGATTTGATATTTTTGCAAGGAGGTGACTTGGTGAGTTTTAATTAGTTTTAAATAGGTGTAGTTGCAAAAATGTCTAATTGAGCAACTTCGTCATTGAATATCTCTCACCTCGTGATCTATTTTCTGATCTGTTTGTTGCACTCCATTCTTGGGTCAAATGTCTACATGCTTGTGCATTTTCATGGCTCCAGGAGGTTGTTTGACTGATTTTCTAGGGCGATTCCAGAGGCCACTTGACTTATTTGGCTCACTATTCAAACATGTTAGAAAGCAGATGTTAATGACAACCCAGTTCATGTTTTCACCTCAGATGCACTCAGAGGTAGCACTTGATCAGTTCAACATAAAACTTGTTTGAAAAAGATTTTTTTTTTTAGCTAGATGCACATGGGGACCCAACATGCTTTATACAGTAATGAAGTTTAGAGCTAAGGTTATACCTCATAGATCTCTGGGGAACACAAATGAGCAACCAAGAAGCATGTGTGTTTTGAAAACAATTCTCAAGAGAGCTCCAGTTTGACGTTTGCAATTAGGAATCGACATTTGAGACATGTTAAATTGAGTCCCAAGTCTCTTATCAACAATGAGAAAAGTACTCAAATGATTATGAAGGGATGTTTCCATCATATGATAAACATCCAAAATAAAGAATCAGTTCATGAAACTCTTTGTTTTTGAGGGTCGAGACAACAATTTGTGTAGAAGGAAAATGTGATAGAAGGTGGGGTTTCACTTCAGCTACCATGGGATAAGGTCACAACACTATTTTAATCTGGCTAAGTTGTTTGAACAACCACTGTGATAACTGAAGAGGGACCATAGCATTCTATAATGAAACAAATTGAGTAAATCCAAGTAGATAGAGTGTCTGTTGATACATCTTCGCTTGCAACAATGGCATCTTCACATTTAAGTGTCAGCATAATGCGGGTAGTGCACATGCAAGAGAATATTTTTCAAGAGATTTTGGAGAAATATTATGTGCCATACTTGCCAAAACTTGTTACGTTTAACACTATAAATCTAGGCTATGGGATGCAAGATCTCAAAAATATTTTTTCATAGGAGTCAATCTTGGGGTGCTCTATCATATGAATCTTCTCAAATGTGGAATCCTGTATCTTATGGCATGCAAGGTCATCCATCAGACATGTGTATAGAGTCAAAGGCCAAGCACAAGTTACAAGTTATAAAGGAGATACCCTTAAATAATTGACAATTATGATTCACTTGAGAAGGTGACTGCAGCTCTTGCACATGCTGGCCTTGAGTCTTCCAACTTAATTGTGAGTATTGATTTCACAAAAATTAATGAGGGAAGTAGGTGCGATGATGTCTTGTGTTGATTTTTCACTGAAAATTGGAATCTTTTAGTAGATGCAAAGCACATGCTGAAGGATCCCAAGAACAGAGGCTGCATTAAGTGAGTAAACCGTGAGAGATTCCTCTATTGAGTTTATGCGCAAAGAAATGGAAACACTTTGTAGTTTCAGGTAGAAAAGTGAGCAATGAAGCAATACACTGAAGGAACCTTCAAGGCTACACATGAATTGAATCAAGGGAAGAATTATGGTGTTGACATTCCTTGATGGGGTCGAGCTTAATTTCCAAGGAGGGGTGGGAATCAACAAATGAAGTAGCATATGGGAATGACTCAATGGCTACTTGGTGGAGTGTAGGCACAAAGACCTTGAAATTGTTCTTGTTGCTGAGGGCGACCAACATACTATCAAAAGGGTGCCACAATTATTTTAGATGAAAGCGGGTCAATTCGGTAATATAGAAGACATTTTGACTCATGGAATAGGCCGCTGCAGGAGGTATTTATATTCAATGCCTGATGCTTGGGTGGATTTATCACACGTTTTCTTCTTAAAGCTTGAGCGCCATTGCATTTGTTGGAGGAGGCATCATGTTACGACCCGTGCACACAATGAAAATGTACCAAAATTGTTTGAGGAAATTCTAATTTGTAAACTAAACACATTAGGGAATGGAATTTTTCAACAAAAGAGAGACCCCTCAATCAGTCCAAAGTTCTGGCGGACAGATGGTATATATCCATAATCAAATTTGTGCCTTGGAGAATGAAATGTTATGGTGAGTAAAATGGTAGATGTTGCACAATGCAAAGGGGTGACCATCATATGCTGCCTAGAACACTTTTGTTGATGCTCGATGTAAAGACCGGGGTGACTAGGGAGAGTGCGTAGAGAAATGGCTCAAGACAGAGGTTAGGGCACGAAATGCAAAACAAGCGATGTGCTGAAGATGGATATCGCCTATCATGAGTGTCAAAATCCTTTTCTACAGTTTACCAGTGATATCAGGATGGCATCAACCATTGCTGGTTTGTTTTCCTTTTTTTCACTCCATCAAGCGATGAGTGATAGGTTGGAGTAAATAAGAGTTTGGTAGGCCCGTGAACATTTATAAGAGCACATGAAGATTTTTATTTTCCTGATGATTTTAAATATTCAATAGCCTTTGCTACTTAAAAGCAAGTGAAGTTAACAGGGATATATGGGTAATTTTTAAGGTTGCTTAGTAAATGATTAAATAACTCCACTTTTAAAGGGAAAATATTTCAATATAAGGTGGATGCCCATGAAACTTTTTAAAGTTTCGCATAAAAAAAAAAGTCTTTGCTGGAAGGAAAATTAAGTATTCACTAGAACACAAATGAGTGAAAATAAGGGCAGGGCAAAGTGAGAATTATTTGTTTTAATTAAAATGCTATTGAGGTCTCATTCTCACATAGGTGAAAATGCGTAATAGAGATAAATGAAAGAAGAGTATTTTCTACAGGGGACTAATTATGCAATAAAGATTATTATTGGCTAGAAAGTGAAAATGTGAAGTGTAGCTACAACAAGTAAAGGCAGAGTAAAAGCATTTTCATCAGAGGAGCTATTTTTCAACTATGGGGTAAAAATGGTGAAGATTTTTCATGAGAAGGAGATTCCTCTATTGCAAATAAGGAGGGAAAGAAGAAGATTCTAGATTATTTTCCAGTTGCAAATCAATAGAGAATAATATTGCCAAGTGTCTTCTACAAATTTATTTTGAGGGTTGATTTTCCTTCTTTTTTATTCTCTTTTCTTTCTCATTGTAAGGGGTTCCATTCTTGAGTCCAAAAATTGGTCTGGGTGACTAGCTAAGCTCATAAATATGCATATTGTAAGGAATAATGATGAATAGAACAATACATTGTCTTGGGTTTGAGTCATGTGTGTAATGATCTTAAAATGGTTTTATAGAAGCCATAGATTATGAGAGAGAATCTTAGTTATGAAATATATACTCTCCTCTATAATTTTCTTGCAGATTACGAATAAAAGGGTTAAGGATCTTTTTGTTTTTCTTCAATTGTTTTAATTGAATGAGTGGGTTTGTTTTTTGCTTCAATTGAAAGAATTGATTAAATGCTTAAATGAAGTCACAAGTCTGTGAGGAAGGAACATAGGATTTAATAAGAAGTTGTGTTTTAGATGTAGTGAGTTGAATACTAGAAGGTAGTATGACAATAGTCCACCCATTTTTGAGATAAAAAGCTAATGTATTACTGGTTGTTTCCAATTTGACTTCGTTATCCCAATTGATGAAGCACTAGACTCTTTATTATGTTATTTGATAGATATTTGAGATAGTAATGTCCCTGGATAAGGATTTTGAATGAGAATGAAAATCAATAAATACTTTCAATTATAGTGGATAAATCTGAAGTCTCACTTAATTCCTAACAATAGGCAGTTATTTGTTTAAAGGTCAACCAAACCTTTGATAAGTAATGTCTATTTGCACTTAGTAGGAATAGATCTGTGTATAGAAGTGTTCTCCATTATATTAAATATCAAATGAACACAATTAGGAACACCCTCCTTGGTCCCATAGAGCCTAAAGAGTAGGAGCAAAGACCTCAAAATCCTTTTCTCGTTTGTTGGCCACAAGCTTTGAAAATTCTTAAGAATAAGGGTTGGCTACCATTTAGAGGATTTTGAAGCTCTCCTGGAAAAAGGACCAACACATTGAAGGTAAGGAATTTAGGTAAAAAATCACTTAGGAACATGGTGTATTTTTATTTTTATTTTTTTTTATATAAAATAGTAAATAATTTATTTTAATAGAATCTTGTATTTCATCATTGGTGGAAAAATATGGCTCATATAGATTGAATGTCTAGTGAATATTTTCCCTATGATAAAATAGTCTACTTGGTAAGAAATTTTCCCTATAATAAAAAATTCTACTTGGTAAGAAATTTTCAAACATGTTAGTCTACATTATACAAGTCAATCCTTATATTCTTATTGCAAGTAGTGTCTAAATCGACATGATGAATAATGGACTATAAATAATTCCATTTTTCATTTGATGAAGATAAATTAGTTATCCAATGTATTCACTAACCATGTGATGTAATGAATTTATAGTCAATTTATATGAAATTTCTTAATCCCTTATCACTTTAGATTTTTGTTTTTTGAGGCCAATTGTTTATTACCATTACTATTACATGTGATATTTTATTTGTACTGATTTTTTATCTTGAAACAGGGACCCTAGTAGGTTGTTTGGGGTGGAGAAGGTAGTTTACAATATTCTGTAAGGAGTTATGAATTTCAAACCTATATATAGAGAAGGATTACATCTCCCTTTCCTTAGAGTCTCATAGGTCTACCCCATTGTGTTCTATGGTTTTAGAAGGGAGTGGTGTATCCCTTGAGGAGATGAGAACTATTTTGTACCACAAGAACTTAAGTATTTATTTTATGACTAAAGGTTGGCTCAATTTCTAGTCATGTATCTTCATGATCCTAGAGTTCATCATATGTATTTAATGCACTAAAACCCTCTAATATTTTCTTTTAGTATCATCTTGTGAAATGGGAAACTATCTTAATATTTATACTTCAAACTTGTAAGATCGAGTAGGTATTTGTAAGATAAGTATCAAAGAAGTTAAGTTTTGTTGTGGTTTTGGGGGAAAATTTAGGCTTGTTGACATGTTGTATGGGGTTATTTATTAGTCATAGCACCCCAATTTTGTTTGCCAATATGTATGATAACTAAGAAGAAATTATTAAATTTTCATAAATTTCATATAGTTACTTCACAAT
The DNA here is from genome assembly GCA_007258455.2 of Sequoia sempervirens. Classification (NCBI taxonomy): domain Eukaryota; kingdom Viridiplantae; phylum Streptophyta; class Pinopsida; order Cupressales; family Cupressaceae; genus Sequoia; species Sequoia sempervirens. The sequence continues at coordinate 247,461,410 of VDFB02281492.1, forward strand.
TTTTAAAAATTTAGTGTTTTTATATTATATTATCCTTATGTGACATTTGTTCCTCTCTTGTTTTAGTATTTTAATATGTGAAGTGATATAGTATACAGTGATGTTTGTTTTTTTCTTATAGAAGAAGAAAGCACTAAATCTTAAATTCTTGTGTTGAGATCCTAGGTCATTAAAAAAAGCTTTTCATATTGAGAACTATACTTGCTTGGTCAAACAATAGGGTAATTAATTCACATTTGAAGGAATTTGAAGAGGAAGCCCAATCTAGGGGAGAAAGTGTAAGGCCATTCCTCTCTCACATGTTCCCACCTTTTCTCAAAAGGTAAGGTAGCATGGAAATATTTGTAAAAGTGTTGATCCAATCTGCGTGAAGGATGAAATTAGGATAGTCTAGTAGTTGAGTTTTCAAATGATGGACATTTAATGTTATGACTAATAGTGATATTTTTTTATGTTATATGTTTTTCAGTGTCTATGGATTGTTGATCAGTTTCTTGTAAATATTAATCTAAAACATGTGCACATATGTCATTTGGAACATTGTAGACCCATATATCAATTATATACCACTTATATAACTTTAAAACACCTCTAATATGCTTAAATAAGCTATTTTAAGGTGTAAAATATTATACAAAGAATGGTAAATTCTGGGGAATAAGATAATTAATTTTTACTATTAAAGGATATGATGGAGAGGTATTATGAAAATACATTAAGAGGCTATATAAATATGGGAAAAGTGAGAGATAAGCGGGGGTGGATGTGTGGAATCATGTAGAATTAAATATATGTGAGAGCGAGGAAGATTAAAGCAAGAGGAATAAATTGGAAGAAATGCATAAGCTATGAAATAATATTATTAAATGATGTTTGTAACTATGGGAAAAATCTAGGTTAGCATATTAACAACTAAATAAATCAAAACCCAAAGTAAATAATGAAACACAAAGGAGGAAAACATGAAAACAAAGAGAGATATCACCTTGAGTCTTCAACCTCCATGATTGACCTCCATTACACCTTCTCAACTTGCTGAAATATGTAGTTTTCCCTCAGATTCTATGTGAGCAATCTATGACTATGCCAAGACCAAAGAAAATGTTGAAGGATTTCATGTAAAATGCTACACTATGCAACTATGTAACTAGTAAGCAAAGACTAAAATATGCCTAAAGTATGCTAAAATGCCAAGATTTCAAGATGCTAAGATGTCAATAGTTCCTAAAAAAAATTTGCATGAGGTGTAGATAGTATGAGGTGTGCAAATGAGAGCAAAATTGCCATTTTATAGAAAATGCAATTTTGGATGAATGGCCAAGATTAAAAGTTGACAAATGCCCTAGAATCAATGGACAAGATTCAATATGACAACCCAAAATTAGGGTTAGGGAAACATTAGGGTGAATTCAAAATGAGTGGACAAGATTTAATTTGAGAAAATCAAATCAAGGGTTGACAATGCATGTGACAAGGAGATAAGATTGGAATAGAAAAAGAGGGAGTTGGAAAATCAAATAATTTTAGAAATTACTTGATTTGAGGAGGAAAATGCTATTTTGAATTAAAAATTAATTTGATTAAAAAATGTGGGGTCATGTGATAGTAAATAATTAATTTGAATTATTTACTAAAAGAGAGAAAATTAGAAAGTGGAATCATTTTAAATAAATAATTTTATTTAAAATGGGAAAACTACCAAGGTGGACCATAGTTAAATAAATTAAAGAATTTATTTAATTATAAGAAGACATTTATAAATTAATGACATATTTAAATAAATAAATAAAATTTATTTATTTAAATAATCAAGAAGAAATAAAAGATGCAAATTAATTAAATAATTAAGAATTATTTAATTAATAGTTGAATGTAAATAATAGACGAAATATGATAAGACATAGAAAAATGTTAGGTTTGCAGGTCTAGGACATTTTATGTTTTTACATTTTTCCCCTCTTTGTCATAAAGTAGTTTATCGCATTGTGACAAAGAAAAGAAGTAAAAAATATGCCCCAGTGAAGAATAGGATGAGGAAGAATGACGAGAGGGTAGTGGTATGCCCCCTTGAGAGGACAAACGGGTGCCAAGAACACGAGTGTTGTCTCGAAATAAATGAAAAGACTAGGAGAGGAAGGGAAAAAAAGTGTTAGTGTGAAAGATATTGATGGCGAAGATGTAGACTAGACAAAATATTAGAGGGGAAATGAAGAAGGGTGGGACATGAAAGAAACCTTCAACATTTTCCAAAGAACTGATAGATGTTGCTCAAATCATCATTGGGCAGTAAAAATGACACAAATGGACAACAAACACCATGGTATGACATAGGCCAAGGTGTGCAAGGTCATCCACTTGTAAAACAGACAGTCACAGACAAGGAATGCCCTAATTCATACTAAGAGAGAAGTTTCCCCAGTCTTTTGTCAAGATAATCCATAGACAACAGTCAAAGAAAAATAAAATAGGTCATGAGATGTCATTGCACCTCTAAATCCTTCATTGGACATCCTTGAGGTAGCTAGTAACATGACTAAGAGACAAAACAAAAAAAAGAAAAGACAAAATAAACCAGAAAGATTAACAGCCATTTAATTGTGTTTGCCAATGTTTGTTTGCCAAAGATTGATTGCATGACAATTTGATAGTTTGACAGTTTTGACAGTTTGACAGTTTGATAATCTAACAATTTGACGATACCTATTGCTAGGAAGGACACATCCTGAAAAAGGAAAATGACATTTTAACGAGGTCCAAGTCCAAGAAGGACACATCTTGTAGAGGATCAAAGAGTGACGAGATTGGCATTGTTTTGGAAAATTGACTGGTTTTGACTGTATGACTGATTGGGCTATGTTGTCTAATTTTGGTGTTGACATTTGCAATGACTGACTTGTATCCTAGTTTGACTATGTTCGACTTATTTGACCAATGCGACTATGTTTGACTTATTTGAATGACACAATGAATGCTAAAGACTAACCTAGGGAGCCTCGGGGACACATCGATAGATGGCCTTGCCTATATTTAGTCACAGAGGCAACGTAGTACGAAAATGACAAAGATTCATAGGACTGACATGACTAATTCTGACTCTATTTTTGGGATTTTGATAGTTATTTGAATGTTTTTGTGTTTTTGACATGTTTTGATTTTTGATTTTTATTTTTTAGATTTTTGAGATATTTTGGTTTTTTTGGTTTTTTGACATATTTTGATTTTTGGATTTTTGACATGTTTTGGTTTATTTTCAATTTTTGACATTTTATGATTTATTTTTTGGATTTTTGTTGTTTTATGATTTTTTAGATTTTTGTTGTTTTATGATTTTTTGGATTTTTGGCATTTTATGAGGATCACGAAAAATGCATGTGAATGATGTCTACACATGAGAATCCAAGGAAAAACATGATTGTGCCCTTAGTCAAGCTAAATACCAATTGAAAGGTGATGATGATGACGATGTTGTTTGACGATTGGATGGACTAGAGTCGTTTTATTTAGAAAAATGTGATGGAGTATCCTTAGATCGTTTGACAAGGGAAAGCCAAGATAGGTGACATACATGAAAGGATGATGGGTGGCTTTGGTAAAGGACAAGAGACATGAGACTAAGGGAATTGTCATATGATTTTCAATGACTATGCCATATAGGATAATGAGTTTATGACGACAAGGACATGATGTTTCATGAATTGTTTAGGACAAAAGGATAGACATGTCAAGAGTGTTCCCAAAGCATGATTGATGTTTGCATGTTTTTATGTCGAGAACAAGGTAGGTGGGAAAAATGGACGAGAATGATATAGATTAAATGGCTGGACGTAACTGTCATGAGGAAGGCATGGGAAATGAGATGACTTACCCCCAAGTGTAATGGTTCAAATAGACAATTTATTTTACACATGACACCTGTTTGCCAAGTTTTCATCATGGTACTTATCGAAAGTGCTTTAAAATGGTTTTCACTATTGGACGAAATTTTTCTCTTTACTATTTTCTTGACATTTTGTTTTTGGTGTTTTCAAATGGCCTTGATGCCTTAGTTGATCACTGAATGTTCTGAAACTGTTGACAGTGCTGATGTAGAGACTGGTGCCATTACATGCCAATAATGACCTTTCTAAAGTAGCTTCCTTGTCAGAACCATAGCGCTTGCATACAACTAATTGATGTCATTGTGGTCCTTTTTGATACTAGAGTTGGCCTTATCAAAATGCGTACATCACGATCTAGAGTGTCATGAGAGTCCTTGTGATAAAGAGTTGCTGCCAAGATGTGACGAATTTGTGACATGTGTTTTTTGGACTTTAGACAAGATGTAGGAGTATGACGAATGATGTTAGACGTGGAAGGATTGTTTGGAAATTTTGATGAATCACTTTTTATTTTCCAAACTTGGGTGGGTGGGTGACGTGGTTTGGAATTTTGATTGGGATAGAGTTTGGAACCAACACTTTTATATATCTTGCTTGCTGACCATTTTGAAGGAGGTGGACATTTTTTATATGTGGGAGTCCTCTTTGTTTGTGGCTCCACATTTTGATTGACTTTTAGATTTGATGTATTTTCTTTGCTTGATTCATTTTTCTTTGGGATGCAGTTTAACTTTATTTGTCCACTTGTCTTTTTGTTTGATTCAATGGCCTTTGATGTTGGATTTTGGACTTTTGATTTGTACGACTTTTTTTTTTGTTGGTTCCCAAGGGAAGGTTTAAGATGTTGGGAATGACAGTTTATAGTGTGGACGGAAGGAATGTTGGCAACAATCTTATGACAAGGACTACCCATGGACTCCATTTTGATGCTTGTATCAGATAAAGTTTCCCCCAATATCGAGGAGGTACCACTAACATCGTTTGATTTGCTGACTAAGGAATAGTCAAGACCTTGATGTCTATAATTTTCCTGAAGTTGTATTGGTTCTTGAATGCCTTGCTCATGTATTCCTATTCCTTTTCCTTGATATTGCATGTTCTGACAAATTTTGTTTGTGATGAGGTATTTGTTGTTTTGAAAGCAAGATGCTAACCCCTCATTGTGTATGTGGACAATGTCACTTGGAATGTTTTCATTTACAAGAAAGCCTACTCTGAAAAAGTGGATGATCCTAATTGATAGGATGTCTTAGCTTTATTGACATGTTGGATATATTTCTGATTAACATCTTTGGTCTGATATTATGACATGTCAGATTCATAAGATTCTATTGGTGCTTCCAAGTCAATGTCAAAATTGTCTTTATGGTCATTTTCATATAGTCCAGTGAATTTAGAAATAGCTTGATCATTTACGAATATGTTTATAGTGGAAGAATCTTGTTCTTGAAAAAGATAATCTATGTGTCCCATGGAGGCAAGTGTCTCATTTTGGAAAGTTTTGATATTTGAAACTTGGATAGAGTCGTCAAGTGTTTGGTCTTGAATGGTGTAAAGGTCAAAGAGTGGATCGTTTTGGACTTCTTGGTCAATGGTAGTTTTTTGGTCAAAGATGGGATAGTCTTGGATGGCATGATTGGGAATGGAGTCTTTGTCAAGGATAGGTGTATTTTGGATGCCATGATTGTTTAGGAGGAATTCTTGAATGGACTTAAGGATAGGGTCATGGGATGGACTACCTTAATCTTGACATGAGGGTGACATTGTAGTGTCATGCTTTAGATTTTAATTTTGACATGTATCCTCAAGTTTAGACAATGGGATGGGACTTTGTTCAATGATATAATTTTCATGACTAAATGTGTTTTGGGATGAAGTGACTTGGAAAGGATTAATGGATAGAGGACTAGAATAACACATGGAGACTTGGAAGGGGTTAGTTGATGAAGGACTATGATAGGACATGGAGACTCGGACTGGATTAGTAGGTGAAAGACTAGGATACGACATGGAGACTTGAACTAGACTAACTAATGATGGACTAGAATAGGACATGGAGGTTTGGAATGGGTTGAGGGATGATTGGCTTCCCTTGTCAAAGTTAGGATAGGGACAATAAGTGGACATTCATTACGACTTAATGGCAGGGTTTGTGTTAAGAGACATTTGATAGAGAGGGTTGATGGATGAAGAACTAGGATTTATGGGTTGTTGGTAGGTGTGATAGGGTGAAAATACTTGCTAGAAAATTAACAACAAACAAAAAGAGTGCAAATAACAACTAAAAACACCCTACATCTCAAGATTAGCCTAAATATTTACTAAATGAAGCAAAATGAAAGATTTCACCTTGTTGTAGTTGTCCCTTTGGTTGGCCCTTTGATCTTCGCTATTGTATGCTCCTTGGATGGCAAGGGATGCAAGCTATGAGATGAGATGAGGATGGAAAATGAATGGAAGATGGATGTAAATGTGAGAAATTGGCTAAGTATGGCTCAAGGAAAATTTTTGCAAGAGTTTGGCGAGCATAAATGATCTCCCCCAAAATGAGAGAAAAGAGGGAGTATTTATAGAGAATTTTGCATTCTCTAGAGAAATGGATGGTTGAGATTGAGCCACCAAGATCAAGATGTAGGGCTAAGGTGAGTTGAGAACTCACAAGCCCTCACATCTTGACATGTGGCATGTGAAGTGGCTTGTATGAGATGATGTGTACATGAGGTGGAAAAAGAGTACATGACATGGAGGTACTACATAGTACCTTGGGATTGGACAAGATCTCCTCATAAAGAAAGTCCTTGTCCTCATGTGAGTGAGAGGACATGTGAGGAATTAAAAATTTCTCAAATATTCTCATGGGGGTGAGAGAAGGAATTTAAAATTCCTTTAAATGCATTGGGGGATTAAATGTGAATTAAAAATTCACGTGGGGAATGGAGTGCCTTCTCCAAAAAGAAAAAAAGCATTTAATAGGGTTTACTTAGGACACATGACACAGAGATTAGGTTGACCTAAGTAAGTGATTAATGTTGTGCAAGTACTTGATTAGAAAAATTAATGACATATTAGAAGAGGGTTAGATTTCACATGTGACTTGATGTGACAAGTCAAAGATCACATGGGAAAGAGAAAAAGGAATTTAATATTCCTTGGAAGGATAAAAGGAATTAAAAATTCCTTGAAAGGTTGATTAGGCTAGTTAATGAAGGATTAGAGGAGGGTTAGGTGGCTAAAAGAGATTAAAGGCCAACTTGCAAAAGTTGGAGGATGTGACACATCCTAATCAAGGATTAAACATGTGCGCATTCCTAATGATGAGATTAGGAAAATAATTAGGATTAAGAAAGGGATGTGACATGTGAGGAATTAAATAAATGTTATATTTATTTAATACATTTGATGAAAGGGGGAAGGTATTTAATTATTTAACTAGGGTATGTATAGGATCATGGTGGGCCAAAAAGTGGCAATGAAGAAAAAGACCTGTCTTTCATCAACTGAGAAACACGAAAATAACTTGTTGACTTTTTTTAGGCTCGGGTGTCACCATAGCAAACACCAAGCCTAGTTTTACAAATTGGATATCTGATTTGCTAAAAACATATATAAAAAAACTCAGTCATTGTTTTAAAGTTATTTCACAGTCAACAACCCGCGGGTGCACAGTGAATTGATTCTTCGCGTAACAGAAATCTAATTTGAAAAGGTAAGTCTTTTTATTTTTATTCGATTTGATTCAATTTTGATTTAGATTTGAATCATTTCATATGGCTTTTTGTGGATTTTTTTTAAAAATAGGGTTTTTGATTGAATTTTTATGAAAAATTTGAAATTAGAATGGATTTTGATAAAAAAAATGAATGTTTTTTGTGGATTTTTTCACAATAGGGTTTTTGATTGAATTTTATGAAAAAAAAATTGAATTTAGAATGGATTTTGGATTAAAAAAATGAATTTTTGTGGATTTTTCAAAATAGGGTTTTTATTGAATTTTATGAAACAATTGAGTTTAGAATGAATTTTGATAAAAATGAATTTTCTTTTATGGATTTTGATTTAAAAATAGTGTTTCTTATGCATTTGTATTAAAAATTAGAGAATTTTATAGATTTTTCTTAAAAAGTAGGGTTTTTTTTGGATTTTTTAAAAACTAGGGTATTTTTATAATATTTTCATTTATATTGTCTAATTTTAATTAGATTAATTATTTTTGAACTTTAATCACGCATTATGGCTGCTGAGAATAAGAATGCACAAATTCCACCAATTGAGAATGAAAATCGACCAGCTGAGAATCAAAATGCAGAAAATGCTAAAATGCTCCACCACCTCCACAACCATCAATTGAAGACTTAATTCATGAAAAAATTGGAGCAATTGAGGGAATTCCCAGGATGTTTATAAGAAAATCCCTCGACATTCCATATGTCAACCACATTGATAGAATAATTTCATAAATGTAGAAACCCTCTCCACCCAACATAATTCCTTTCATTCATGGCGAGAAACCATGAGGCAATATTATGCATGTGGATTGCCTTATGATGATGTGAAATATCTCCAAATAAAAAAAGCCAAAACAACCTCTTTATTTATTAACCCCAACATTGGTTTTCTAGTTAATGTTAACAAACCAAAACTTTCTATAAAATGGTGCACACATAGGGGCATAGTAGATAACTTTTGGGATCATTGGTGTATGGGTTTTGATAAACCACCCAACAATAATCTACCTTTTTATTTTATTAAAAAATTATATGTTGAGTTTTTGTTAGGGAATCATGTCAATTACTTTGACATTAAACCCTTCCAGGGCGTTGGTGGAGGTATGCCCCAGGATAGGCTAGGGGCAGCTAGAGTAGTCAAGCGCCCACATGTTCCCGTTCCTCCCCTTCCTCCACCACCTCCAATACAACATTCAAATATTACAAAGGATGCAACCACACAAACTATCTAGGCCATTCACTCTTTGAGTGGTCTTTTGGTTTCCCATGCTTCTTCAGTAGTTTAACCACAGTCTGGTGATCTTGGCGATGGATCCAGTGCTGCTCCATCATCCTCCTCAGGTCCACATATTTGTGTGCCACATATTTGCAATATGTGCCACAAATATGCTTGGGTCCTATTGTACAGCCCCCTGAGCAGCCATTAGACACTTCTGATTATGACATCCAAGATGTGGAGATTATAGCAGATCACATGCAGGGGAGTGGAGCACACCCTACAAAGTCGTCTCCTGCTAGAGAGGTGGAAATTGGAGTAGTTACACAAGTAACATTTAAGATGTAAATTCATAACTTTCATTTCTTTAAAAATGAATATTAATAAGAGATAGTATCAAGTACTAATATTTATTTACATGGTCTATTTAACAATTAATGTCTAAGGAGGAGCTCACACGGGTGACTAATAGCACCCTTAGGGCCATTTCATTTGGCCTTGAGATGCACATAGTATGTATTTTTGCACTCACTCATTTACAGTTTTTTACTGTATACTTGCTTGTCATTTGAATTGTTATTAATGAAATTATATATTAACTTATATGTTTATCTTATTCTCTGCTTGTAGGAAACACCTAGTGCAAGCGAGGTGCAACACTCTCTAGACTATGGATGCAAAATGTTAGATAAGGGAAAGGTAATTGAACTCAAATTTGATTGAATTAAGATTTATAAGATATTTTATTGATTATGCATACATTGACATAGATTCATAGTTTCATATGTACTTGTCATTTTTATGTACAGGCGGTTGTGAGCTATACATCATTGTTGATAAGTGCCACAACACCAAGGAGCAGGTATTCAAACACTCTAAAGGAGGAGGTGTTGAAACATCTCAAGGAGGAGAGCTGAAACACCTCAAGGAGATAATAAAAAAGATCACCCTTAAAGAGGCATGTATTTATTTTATTTGTGCTTGGTAAATATGTTCTGTCACCCACGTAATTCTATGCTAACTTGACTACCTCATATGTTTTGTCTTCACATATATACTCAGTTACAAAAGTTGGTTTGGTTAGTTCTTTTGAGAGGGTATATTCTAGGACTCCTTTGACCAAGAGACGTATATTTCAGGTAATCAAGATTTTAATTTTAGATTTCAATTATAATTCAATGTGTATAGATTTTTATGTTAATTATTCAATTTTAAATTATATAGTATAACTAATCTCAATTGTGGTTTGACTTTTTCTTGTGCAACTACCTTCAGAGCCAATGAGTGCTTCAAAGAGGCTCCATTTTGATGATCCACCAGTAGTTTAGGATGAGATAGACATTTTGGAATGTAAATTTTGAATAGATACCGAGATGGCATATACCACATTGTAAAACTTTGATTGAGTTGGCATTGATGCCATGTTTGTATATGGACATACACTTGATTATTGGATAATTTGATATATATAGAAGTTGACAATCGAAATTTAATTTCCTCCTCATGTGCATGATTAAACTCTTTGAAAATTTAATCAAGTGAGCAATGGTTAAATATCAATGTACAATAGCATAAAAGAATGGTTAAATATTATGTAGTTTATATTCATATTTTTTATTACATTGCATTGCACATCTTTCAAACTCAAAGCATTACTTCACATTGCATAAGTAACAACTAGATGCTGATAGATGAAAAAAATTCAAGAACAATATATTTTACAAAGTCAATCCCAAGTGCCAAAATACTACTACATGCAATCCACAAATTAGGATCGCCTTATCAATTGCATTAGCTGTTTGAATTCTATGAGACCACATTTCTTTTGAGGAAACCCGGCACAAAACTCACAAAAATAAAAGAAAGCACTCAAACAAACATTAAGGGTTCAGCCCTGCCCTCATTCCACATGCTATGGAAACGCTCACTGCTGTAGGGCCGAATAATGATAAAATATGTAAAAATAATATATATATGCAGCCTTAGAAGCATGAATTATGATTAGAATATCACATAACATCATATAAACAAAACCACCAAAAAACTTGAATGTCATTTTAAAACATGCATGATAAATATTCATCGTTGAAAATTGAATTGTGGTAGATTGATATACAAAGTCTATTGATGGTAGGGTTCAATTTGTATGATATTGAAAAAATAAGACAACTGAGTAGAGTTATCAACATTCTTCAAAAATCATAAGAATTATTTTAGTACACTCAAGAGTTATCAGATGTCTTCTTGCAGTCTCAAAAGTTATTTTGTATCATTGTTACATTGGTACTTGAGAGTGGTAGCTTAATATAGGTCCACAATACAAAACCTGGTTTACCTGTGCAGTGTAACAGTGGCATAGGAAGATTTTTCTTTGAAAGAAAAAATGAAAGCTCAACCTCTTGGAATGACAATGCTTTTTTTCAAAACAAATGCATAAGAATGAGGTAGTTAAGGTGTTTGAAGTGATTTAGAGGTTGCTTTTAGGGTAGTTAAGGTGTTTGAAGTGATTTAGAGGTCGCTTTTAGAGAAGAGAGATGTTGAAGAGTACATCAAGTCAATGAGAACCAAAGTGTAATGTGTTTTAGTTTGTGGTACTCCTTTGTTTCTCAGCAGATGTGTGATAAATTCTTAGTTCAATGATGTTGAACAATTTTTGAAAAAAGAAAGTTGTGTCACGATCTGCATTCAATCAAACAAGAAAAAATGAAAACTCAGCCTCTTGGAATGAAAATGCTTGTTTGCAAAACAAATGAATAAGAATGAGGTAGTTAAGGTGTTTGAAGTTATTTAGAGGTCACTTTTAGGGTGGAAGGCTTAAAAATCCATTTTAAATGCACAAAAAAGAATGAAATTACTTCAAACCAATTTTGTGAAGAAGTTAACTATGTTGCCCACTAGTTTCCCTTAAGAGTCCAAAGTGCTAAAAGACAAAAATCTTTGAAGGGCTATTTCTTAGAGACTATGATGCTTACAAACTCTCCGTCTGAGGGTATGTGATCTTGTTGGGACCATCTACAAAAACCTTTCTTGGTTTTTGCTATCTCGGAGGCGTTTTCCTGTGGTGATGACTTTTCAGTGGAGGGAAAAGTTGCCAGATGTAAGCAGTGTAAAGTTGCAAAGTGGTCCAACCTTCATTCTGCAACTCGTACGACAAAACAGACTGTTCCAACATGTCTAGATGGGTATTTTTATGCTAGGGATGGTCCTCTCTTGCACCCAAATATGCCAAATCACTCTGAGCTATATTGGACCGGCCATTTCCCTTAAGAGTTGAAAGTGCTAAAAGGCAGCAATCTTTGAAGGCTTATTTCTCAGAGACTGTGATGCTTACAGACTCTCTGTCCAAAGCTATGGGATCGTGCTAGGACCATTTACAAACACCTCT
>VDFB02281492.1:247473713-247538496 GCA_007258455.2 Sequoia sempervirens
AAAGAAAATACACTGAGGAATGAAGGCGTAGCTTTAATTTGTTTAACTGGCCACAATACATTAAGATCTGGCACATGCATCAAAGAATAACAATATTTAATTGAAGAGAAAACCTGGTTATTTGCTGCTACAGCTGAAGTACAGAAATTGTACGGCTGCAATTAATACTCTTCTATCCCTCCGTTTGATGATGTCTGTTGTTGCTCAAAGCAAAGGCGCCAATACTGGGAGTGTGTAGAAACCAATGGAGAAGGCGTTTCACCTTCTAAACAAAGGACGGCTCCAGCCAGATGGTACGGCCTGGTAAAATGTACGGCCAGGTACAGCAGCTTCAATGTTTGGTACGGCCCCCTCAATACATTGCCTAAGTCTCTGAATAAGGTGCGACCAAGTCAGTTGATGATCTCTGGATGAAGGATTAAGCTGAAACCTCTGTAAATGAATTAGCTCTGTAGTTCTGTGATTTCCTCTGTATGAGAAAACCTCTGTGGCAATAGATCAAGTGATATTGCACACTCTCTGAATTGCTTTCCGTTGGAGATGGCTCGTTCCCCAAGGCAAACGAACATGAAACCCTAAGTCTCAGGCTCAGACCAAAATTGATCAATAATCAAACTCAATAATCTCATAATGGCACAAATCCCAATGCAAAACCCTCTTAAGGCTGAAAAGTGCGATTTCCTTAAGAATAGGGTTTTCATTAAAATATTCATATTTTAATCCTTTTAATTCTCCATAGTTCTCAGCTGAATATTTTAATTTAAATCAAATGTGAACTGCCCTTCACATGATGGGTTTAATTCCCTCAAGGTAATCACTTAAGTTATAATTTTAAAATTATAATCCAGGAATATAAATGATAGCCACTAATATTTAATCAAGATAATTAAATATTAATATTTCTCCCTGGCTACTTGTCCGTTTTCCTCGTCTGGCCTCGATGTCGCATTTAACTCGGTGATCCCTCATGCCGCTACAGCCAAATCAAGTAAAAATAGCAGTTGGTCCCACATCAGCTCGCCAAGAACTCTAAAAATAGCAATTTCAGAAATGACCTCCCATCTGTTACGTAACGAAAGACAACTGGACAATCCTCGGCTGACTAAGTTGAGCTAAGTCTGGTGACCCTTTCCTACTCCATCAATGAGGGAGGATAGGCTAATTCCGTTGCCCCAGAGATGTCACTGAGAAGGGGACATGACACACTCCTACCAAAATTGCTGCCCAATCAAACTCTGATCAACAAAGTCTCATTGCAATCAAGAATTCAATCACCTTGGATCATCTGAATGTTTTTGCGAATTGGGTCCCCAGTATTCCCTTCTGCAACTGGACATGAGTTGGTTGTGATGCAGCAGCCCAGAGAGTAGAGTCCCTCAGTCTTGAGAGCTCCCAATTACAAGGCTATGTTTCTCCTGCAATTGGAAACCTCTCCTTTTTAAAAGAACTCTATCTCTATAACAACAGCCTCACTGGAGAAATTTCACAGGAATTAGGGAGACTACAGCGCCTGCAACTACTATATCTATCACTCAATAAACTTCACGGTCCAATTCCATTGAATCTCTCTGCTTGCAAGGACTTAATACAATTGTCTCTAGCGGATAATCATTTGACAGGAAGCATTCCACCACAGATGAGTGGCCTCACAAAACTTCAAGTTCTTATGTTGGGAGCTAACAACCTCACAGGTACCATTCCGTCATCTTTAGCAAATCTTTCTTCTCTAAATAGGACGTTTCTGGAAACTAACCATCTCCAAGGCCTAATTCCCCAAGAATTAGGACAGCTAAATGGATTGCAGTCGCTCTACTTATTTGAAAATAATATATCAGGCCCTGTTCCATCTTCCCTTTCAAACATATCGGCCCTCACTGAATTAGATCTCCACAGCAACAACTTGAATGGTGAGATCCCATCTGAGTTGGGGAAGTTGGCTCAATTGCAAATACTTTATCTATGGGGTAATAACCTCAAAGGTGCTATTCCAACATCGCTTGTCAATTGCTCCCAAATGGTTAATCTGGACATAGAGTTAAATCACCTGACAGGGGTTGTGCCATTGGAGTTCAGCAAGCTTTCCCACCTTGAATTTCTGAGTTTATCTTCTAATCGACTTGTTAGTGGCAGCTCTACCACAATCCCCATTCTGTTAGCTCTGTCCAACTGCACCCACTTGAATGAATTGCGTTTCCATGACAATTATTTGACAGGACACATCCCAGAACAACTCCCCACAAATCTGTCTGTGCTTTTACTAAATGGAAATAATATAACAGGATTTATACCTTCACAGATTGCCAACCTAACCAATTTGACTCAGATAGATTTTTCTTCTAATCTGTTTACGGGCCAGATCCCGTCCTCATTGGGGAATCTTGAAAAGTTGCAAAGATTATGGCTGGACAACAACATGGTAGAAGGAAGCATACCTAGCGAGATTGGTGAAATAGCAGAGCTTGGGGAGCTATCAGTGAGCCATAACATGCTTTCTGGAGACATCCCTGACACCATTGCTCGACTTCAACAACTCAGACACCTTATGCTTCATCACAACCGTCAGGGAGGATACCAGCTAGTTTGGGGCAATGCTATAAATTGGAGCTGCTGTTCCTTTCCAACAGTCTATTCACTGGACAACTACCCCCTGAAGTGGCCTCTCTTCCCAATTTACAGTTCTATTTCAACTTGTCAGGGTACTCATTAGAAGGACAATTGCCTCTGGAAATTGGAAGGGTGGTGAATGTCCAAGGTATAGATGTCTCTGCAAATAGGTTGGAAGGTCAAATTCCAGCCACACTGGGAAGCTGTTCAAACCTCCAGCATCTAAATCTTTCCTCAAACAAATTACAAGGCCAAATTCCAAATTCTCTTGGTGACTTAAATAACCTAGTGGATATGGACCTGTCTTATAACAACCTTTCAGGACCATTACCTGTGTCTTTAAGAAATCTGAAGATGTTGGAGTATATGAACTTGTCTTTCAACAACTTGAGTGGAGAAATCCCACAAGAAGGTGCCTTCCAAAGTTTCACAGCAGCATCATTTATAGGAAATTCTTTTCTTTGTGGAGAATGGATACATATTCGCTCGTGTCCACTTGTCATTACTTTAGGTGAAAACCCTAGAAGTAAAGTTCGAACAATTGCATTGGCAGCGGGAGCAGTTGCCATTGTAATGTGTTTGCTAATAGGGGGATTAATTTGCAGGAGACATTACTTGCATATTGAGAGGATGAGTCATGGCGACTCTACAGATCTTCCAAAGATAAATCTCATTGCTCACAGGGGAATTTCGTATCAAGAAATCATTAAAGCAACTAATGGATTTGATGGTTAGAACTTGTTAGGTACCGGTAGCTTTGGCTCTGTTTATAAAGGTATTTTAAATGATGGTACAGTCGCTGCTTTCAAGGTCCTCAACATGCAAAACGAAAGGGCCTGGAAGAGTTTTATTGCAGAGTGCAAAGTTTTGGGAAACTCTAGGCACAGGAATCTAGTTAACATCATAACCTTTTGTTCAGAAACTGAAAATAAAGTGTTAGTTCTCCAACTCATGTCTAGAGGAAATTTGGGGAAACTATTGTTTTCAGATAGTTGTTTGCTGGACCTGAGAGACATAGTAAACATAGCATTAGATGTAGCCCATGGATTGGAATATCTACATCATGATTGTTCAGTGCAAGTTGTACACTGTGATATAAAGCCAAGCAATATTCTCCTGGATGAGGATTTGACAGCCCATGTAGCCGATTTTGGCATCGCTCAATTGATTTGTGGGCCAGAGTCCTTAGAATCATTGACTTCAATTCTTTCTCTCAAAGGATCCATCGGCTACATTCTACCAGGTACTGATGTGCTACATAATTATCTGCTCTTATTGCCATGTATATGATCCGATCTGACAGGAAAACTCTTTTTTGTTTGTTCGATGCAGAGTATGGCATGAGTGGGAAGATTTCGACAAAGGGTGATATTTACAGCTATGGTATTGTGTTGTTAGAGATGATAGCCAGAAAGAGTCCAACTGATGATATGTTTATGGGAGAATTCAACCTCCATAAGTGGGTCAGCATGCATTTTCCTGATAGAGTGCAGGAGATCGTTGACCAGAAAGTGATAAGAGATTTAGAGGAATATGAAATAAATATGGTTCTTATTCCATTCATACACATGGGCTTGGTTTGTTCAAATGAATCACCTTTGCAACGACCCACAGCGCAAGAGGTGGCAACAGCACTAGAAATTATGAGGAATAATCTGCTTCGAAGCACAGTGACTAACAGACTAGAGACATATTTTTAAGCTTTTCTTGGTGATATTGAAGTATGCAGGTGGCCACTGAGGATAAGATGTGTAAATATGTAGGATTCTTTGTTTATTTTTAAATCCTTGAAAAAATTGTTCGTTTTTGCTGAACACTTTTACTCTATCCGTTTTAACGTTGAGTTATAATTTTCAGATCAGAAAAGTGACCTTCATATATATATAGATTTAATTTATTTTCCATCTCTACTTTCTAGTTGTCTAGTAGCTCTTAAAATTAGCTTTGAGAGGAGGGAGAAAATCTAGATTCATTGCATTTCACATTTTATTTATTTGATTCCAAGATTACTTTATATTATTGAAATTGACATTTAAAGAAGATTTTTTTTGGATTTTGAGAAACAATGAAGTATGTATTACATATCACATATAGCATGTTTGATTCAAGATTGTAATGCTTATCGATATTTAATATTTCCTTATTTAATTTGAAGGAGTTTATACATGTGTTATTGTTAGGTATTATTAGCATGTTGTTGCTTTATTTGCAATCACCTAATGTAGCATATCTAAACACAATCATATTTTTTACTTAACAAAAATAAAGTATATATTAATAATTTCAAATATATTTTTAATGTAGCATATCTAGAAACATACATTTTTCTGGTAAGTAGGAGGTATTTTTCCACAGCGTGTCAAATTATGATTTGCTATTAGGATTCAACCGTGTAGTTTCGAGTCAAACTCATTGACCCATGTTTCATGAGTAGTGGTTCAACAAGAACCCATCTCTCATGATATCGAATGGAATGACTTAAGCATTATTGTATATTTGGTGATGTTAGTATCGGCCCTGCTCGAGGTCACTTTATTCACGCTTCAGTTGTTAAGGCATCAGAGTTTTTCTCCGCTGTTGTTCGCTGGAGTTGTTACCCCATTTGCAAAACCTTCAGCAAGTGTTGTGCCTTATGAACCATCTACACAGAGCCCCTTAGCTCATCAATTGACAAGTAGAGGTATTGCAATGGGGTAACAATCTCAAACAGTTTAACCTCGAGAAAACTCCCTGTTAAGCGCTGCTTGAGCTGGAGCAAGACCGGGATGGGTGATTCCTGGGACGGACCGCTTCACCTCTCAAGTGGAGCATCACCTAGATGCAATGAGTGCTAAGTGGACCATTCGATATCATGAGAGATGGGTTCTTGTTGAACCACTACTCATGAAACATGGGTCAATGAGTTTGACTCGAAACTACACGGTTGAATCCTAATAGCAATATCATAATACATTTTTCTCTTTGATCAGCTTAGATATTTTTTCTTTGTTCACCATTTTTTGATCAATAACAATTTCAAAGGATACTAAATCCTTCGAACTAAGCTTCTTATATTTTTGTTGTGGCATATTCTTTAGTTTTCAAAATGATAGTTCTATCTGAAAAGATGTTTGCGGCTATGTAAGGATTTGCAATTTTCATAGGAGTTTCATTTTTTGTTACAAAAGTTAGTTTTTGTGCTAGCTATTGATACAATATCAAATTGATAGTTTGCACAATGATATCAACATTGTCAGATTAATAGGGTTAAAATGTTCTATGATTGGATAAAGTTTTTATCTTAGAAAACAACAAGTCTTGCTTCACAAGAAATAAAGTAGATCAATAACAATTTCAAAGGATACTAAATCCTTCGAGCTAAGCTTCTTATATTTTTGATGTGGCGTATTCTTTAGTTTTCAAAATGCTAGTTCTATCAAAGATATTTGCGGCTATGTAAGGATTTTCAATTTTCATAGGAGTTTCATTTCTTTTTTATAAAAGTTAGTTTTTGTGTTGGCTATTGATACAATATTAAATTGATAGTTTGCACAATGATATCAACATTGTCAAATCAATAGGGTTGAAATGTTCTATGATTGGATGAAGTTTTTATCTTAGAAAACAAGTCTTGGTTCACAAGAAATAAAGTAGGTTGAAGATTATTGTAGAGGCATTGATCCAATGTATAAAGAACCACATGATGGCATCTTTCAAGATATAAATATTGTCAATTTAACAAATTTGTATTGTTAGGCTATTGGTTGAGCAATATGAATTGGCATTAATGGTGGGGCCCAATAAATTTATAAAAGCACAAATAAAGGAATTGAGGTGACATAGAAAATATCATGTGGTACCATTACACAAGGTTTCAAAATAATTAGTTTGGTACATTTTGGATGTTTCTCTACTGACTAGAAGGCATTGATTCCTCTGAGGCTCTAGGAAAATTCACCGCTAGCAATTCACCGTGGGAAAATTCACCGCCATGACAAATTCACCTCAAGGAAAATTCACCACCAATGATTCACCGCTGCTGAAAATTAATCGCATTAACATTTTTTAATATATATTTCCAAAACTTTGAATATTTTTTTACAAAAGAATAATTTGATTTATGATAATAAAAATATAATAAAAATGCAGTGAATTTTCCTGATGCCATTCCTCCCTCTTGTTTTATATAATGAAAATGCTTATATGTTAATTTAGTGACTTATGTTACTAAAGAAGATGATAATTATAAGGTCATTTGAAAAAAAATTAAATTGAATAAGGCATGCCCCATTAAGCACATAACCATTGAATGGCCTTGGACTTTAGAAGATACTTTTTATCCTAACAACAATGAATATTACAAGACCCATTTTGATAAAAAAATCTTTAGAATAATTTTTTATCTTTCTAAGATTTCCTCATATGGATTGGGGGCAATTTCTTATCACACTGGATATTTTCACAAGAATAATAAATTAGAAACCTTTTCTTCTTATATTGAATTTTCTTGGATGATGCTATTTTTTCCCCGTGAACTTGTTGATCTTGCGAACATAGTTTCTATGCTCCTTTTAGCTATCTCACTATCTTATGGATTAAATGCATTATAAATAGAATCTGAAACTTAGTACCAATACTTAGCTTCCATTCAAAATGAAAAATTATGTTACTATGCACAAGACAAGAATAAGAATCAAGATTATGTGAACACTAATCATTTGTCATTCATCATCTTCTAGTAAGTTTTCTTATTTGCCAATGGTTTTAATAAATTTGTACATATTAGAAAATTAAAGGTTGTGCACATGAACATTCTTTGCATGAAGCTCAAATATTATAGTAAGGCCCATTCATTTTGAGGTGGTTTTTATTTTCCTTTTATGGTGGGAAATTATTGACATTCATCCCTATTTTTCCTTATTATTAATGTGATAACTATAGAATATATTTTACTGATGGCTAATTCTTCTTGGGGTCAACTTGAGTTCATTTATTTAAGCTATAGGAAGATGTATCTAGCTACTAAAAATATTTGAATTGGAATATCTTGTCATAAAATTGACAAAACAAGGCTTTCTTGTAAAACAAATTCTCAACCAATTCTTGAAGCGTATATTTTCATTGATTCAATGTGGCGAACTTACAAAAATATGGTTACCACCAAGGATATGACCTTTTTCCCCAATAAACCTAATAGCTATGCCAATAAACTTGACATTTATGCTCTCTTTTTGCAACATTTTAACCATGAACTAAGAAACAAAACAAAAATAGACCTTACATGATTCCCATAGTCCTTTAAGACCTTATTAGACTCAAGAAATCCAAAAACAAGAGTTGAGAACAATCCTCATCCTTGTGGCAAGCCAAAATCCTCCTAGAAATTTAAATTTACATTTTGGCAGGAAACCAAAAAAATTGAATTATAGCCTATTCAACCTATCAAAACCATTGGATAAGGATCCCTATGGACCTCCTAAGACCTTAACAAAGACTCCTAACATCAAAATGGGCATAAAAGCAATACATGAAAGTGACGCTCCTGCATCAATTAGTTTCTTAATTTGACACATGCTCTTTCCCCTATGCTCTTCTTTTTGGAACCATTTCCATTAATGGATAGCCAATTTTTTCTACGTATATTGATTGTGTGGGCTAAAATTAACACATGATCACACCAATTTGTACCATTATTCCTATTATATTTTACTTATATATATGAATTGAATGTTCTAACATATTTAAAGTAAAAATTTATTGATACAAGGTGAAACTCTTGACTCTTACAAGTGTAGTACTACCTTTACCAAGGTATGTTGATCCAAACAAGTGATTGCAAAAACTCCCTGCTCTTGCAAATCTATCCATCTCTCTATAAATGTATGCTTATCCAAACAAGTGACTACAAATTAAACTTATAGTTATGTAATGTGACATGATTGATATCTTATTCCCATGAGGTGGATTGTAACTTAAATCTAAATATGTATGAATGGAAGATCCTCTAGATATTGGTCCATAAAAAAATTAGCATATCTAGAGTTTCTTAGGTTGATTTATAGAATTAAGTGATGAATGAAAAAATCTATAAGTAATAAGAATATACTTTATAAGAAAAATGAAGGATATTTAATCTGAGTGTGGTATTTAACTTCATGTTTCCATGGTATATTTTAACAATTTAGGGGAATCTTTGAGCTAATCTAATAGTTTTCTTGTCCAACATTTTTTGACTTGATGTAATAGGAAGTTGATTCATTTTTACAAAAATTTAAATAAATTACAAGATGTACCTTTGTATTGGTGTCTTCTTGTTGCTTCCAGGTTGCTATATTTTAGAGATGGATTGTTGAAGTTTTACTTTTAGATACACCTATATCTTATTTGTAATTTATATACATGTAGCTCTAATTTTTTCTATGGTTTTATGTCTTCTCTCTTCCTCCTTACAAGATTTGAATAAGTTACCTATTGAAGTGGGTATGGATTTAAGAAGTAAGAGGTTAAATAAATTTCATTATAATTACATCTCTAGATTGCTATTTTAGGAGTAATTTTTAGGTTTATCCACAATCTTATGGTCTATAGATGTAACTTGTGCCTTGTCTTATGCAACATAGTATCAATAAAGGTATAGAGGATCATTTTGGTGTATTGTCTCTTGTATGTGTGTGTATGTATGGTAAGATGCGTTCACTTATATGGTAATCAAATGTGTGTTATGTTTTAAAGGATATAAAAGAGTATGTCTATCTACTAATAGGAGATAGTAAAACTTTATTTGCAACTAGTTTTAAGATGAAATATGTTTTAATATTAGGAATTAATAATATCTTGGCTATGGTTCTTGAAGACTTGTGCCTATTCTTTAGTTTTATTTAATTTTATAATTAAAAAGATCTTTGTGAACACAACCCTTGATTAGGTAATCCTTAAAAGAAGATTTTTTTTGTAGAACTTTAATGAATTGGTCACGAGTTGTCCAATACTTATTGATGTTCCTTGGCTCTAGATTTAAAGCTTTAAAAGACAACACACTTATTAGTGATGTCTATATTTTTAGTGATTTTTCTATGTCATGTGTAGAAAATTTTCAATCAAATGCTAATATTTGTGGGTTTTCCCAAAAGCTCGAACAATTGGCAAAGTTGCGCTATGGCTTTGGTTTTGTCCCATGTAGGTCCAAGGTTCGACTCTTGTCAGCTGGATATAAATGGTTGTAGGTCTAATCAAGCCCAACTTGCAACCTCCAAAGGACTAGTCTAACCTTCGCTCACCTCTTTTGGCCCCCAAAACCTGGTACTCAAGTAATACCAGGGAAGGGGTCGGTCAAGAATCACTGGGTAGAGTCACAATGGCCCCCAAGTAGGATTTGGATGGCTTTGGGGATACCTCTAGGTTATCAAAAAAATAAAAAGCTAACATTTGTGTATATTTTCTATATGGATTTTAGTTCATCTTGTATCATGGATGAAGTTGTGTAACACTTTCAAAGTGGAATATTAACCTACCAAGACCTTTCATGTGAGATACATACCCTTTAAGGTTCATTGCTATTTTTTTCATAGATTGAGGTTGATAGACTGGTGGAATTATATGGTGACTCATAATTAATTTATTTGGTTAGTATCCATACAAGAAAAAAAATTCTTTATTGCAATGTAAAACTAGGATTAATAGCTATTTGGAAGGTAATATGCACAAGTAATTGGTGAAATACAAAATTTTGTATAGAATAGTTATGAAGCATGATAGTGAGTGAATCATTATTTTAGTACACATGACACTGTTTTTTTTCTTTTTCTTTTATAGTTATTATTTCACTTATAGACCAAAGAAATGGTGTAAAGAATAACTTATGATCATTCCTTAGTGCCCAAATTAAGGAAGGGTAGTATACTTGGCCACAAACAAATACAATGTGACTAACCCTATCATTTTAGCATATGAGTCATGGCTTGTAGGTTAGACCATAGATTGTTATAATCATTGGTTCAAGATGTGGACAAAGTGGTATATATTTTCACTGTTAAAATATGATGAGTTTTTTTTATGAATTCTTTTAATGGTGTATCCTTGTCAAATGGAAATAGATCAAATTTGGGCCTCAATTTTTTTGTAACTAGGAAAAATGATTAGGGAAATTAAACAACCACATTTTTAGTCAAATTTATTTTAGTAATTATTGAACATTATTTCATTAAACTTATAAACTGGGTTATTTTTCCATAGTAAAGAATCGATTATTGGATCCTTATTGAATGAATTTTGTAATAAAATTACAAATTTAAATTATATTCTACACTAATATTACATTCTCAATTATTTTTGGGGACACGGACACCAATCTTCCTTTCTCACAATTTATTTCCTATCTAATATGATAATTCCATTTTTTTTCTAAGAATTAATATACATGTACAATTTAAATGTTCAATCAACTTAGAATTTATTTTTTTATATAGTTTAACTGTGCAATAGAAATCAAGGGTTGGCTAAAAATTTTAAATCACACATGCATATTATTTTTTAGATTGAAATTATAACAAATAGATTAGAGAATAAATAGGAAGTGTATAATCATTCAAAATTATCTTCTTTATATGGCACAATATTTAAAAAAAAAAATCATGTGTGCTTGAATAACTTTCCAAAAGTATATTTGTGCTTATTGGTGAGGGACTTCAATCCTTGATCCTCCCTATATCTCAAAAAGAGTGCATTAGGTTGCTACCCCTTGATCCTTGCAAGGGGGAATTACCTTTGACCCCATGAGTGATTTCCACCATAAGCCATCACTCTATAATTACAAAAAAAAAAAAAGAATATATGAAGGTTTATACCAAGAAACTATGTGAATATTGATGAACCGATAATTTAGATAAAATTACATTTTAATGGTTAGCCTATGTTAATTATATATTTCCATAGGAAAAAAAAAAATCAAAAGAAAAGATTCACCACATTAGCACACTTATGTAGTATTCGCAAAAATAAAATACACAAGTTTCTAGTGATACACATAAATTTACCAAAAAAAAAAATTTCTTCCAAAAAAGGAAAGGTTAACTATGAAAATTAATGCACTTAGTGAAAATTTTCCAACATTTTATTAAAAATTTAGGGGCCTTTCATTATATTTATCACTAGTCATGTTATAATTACATGAAGAATACAAGTTTCATAAGTTCCATAGTAACTTAAGAAAATACACACAAATAAAAGTATAAATATATTGTAAAGGTTGAGAAATATGTTATTTATTTTATCATATATATAATAATTCAGCAATATTTATTTGTAGTGATGAAATTTATATAGTCATGAAAATTCTCATATAATTTTATTTTTTATTTTACGATTTTTTTTCTATATAAATATTTTAAAAATGACATAAATTTATATGTACTGAGTTCATTCCTCTAGCCTTCACTTATTCCTCTTTAATTATATCTCTACATATTTAATCATATCTTATCCATGTTTATAGATATATTCCCATACACCTAATATTTTTTGCACCATATATATGTGGACATTTATTTCTTAAATAGACATTACCATTATTTCTATCTTGGCTCAATTCTATTGGTGTTGAATTGATTATATATCCACAAATTTAACTCTTAAAATTTCAAAAATGAAATTCAAATAGGGCTGACTATTTTACATTTCACTAATCATTATGAATCAACTAAATAAATATAAGAAATGCTTGAAGAAAACCTTACAATATCTAACTCTCCCCCAAGACTTTTAACAAATTTATTGGTTTCCAAATTGAAGGCTTGAACATCAAATCCCCATCACAAATCACTTACTTCATGATTAGAAGCAATGATTACTAATGTTGACACAATGACACATCAAATAAATCAATGGTAAAAATATAAAGATTCATGCTGTAAATTTATATGACAAAATTATCCTATGATGAAGTGAAAAAGAAAGACATAACAAAAAAAAAAAACCTATCTCTTTGTATAGATCCTAGAACCAATGGACACCTTATTGTGACTTTGAGGAGATTTCTAATACATTGGTGCAATCATGATGAGATAAAAAATAATTTTTGGGATAGGTGGTGGATGATCTTTGACTAACCTATGAGTTTCTTCTTAATAAAATTCCCAAATATTTATTATGAAGGAGTTCTAGGGTAGAAGTGGAGGTTCTTCCCAAGATAGATTGGGAGCTTGTCAGGTAGGAAATTTCCAACAACAAAGACCACTAGCACAAAAAAATATTCATCATGTGACGATTCCATTAGTCATCAAGGAGGCTATGGAGATGCAAACTCTCCATGCAATTTCTAGCCTTTAATAAACACACTTATAAATAATCACACACAAATAGCCTAGCCTTTTTCTTTAGCAGATGATCTAGTGACTCGACCATCTAGTGCTAGTGCCCCTAGCTCTCACCTATGCTTGAACTAGTGTAGTCTATGAGTTGGAAGAGATAGTGATGTGGAGGGTGTAGAGGATCGAACCTACCATGAGTGTAATCATTGTCATTTTAAATTTTTTGGGAGTATAGATAGTGCTTGAGGTTCTACATCAGATAATATGGTGATGAATGATGAGATGCTAGATGATGTGTATCCTAGTGACATACATGTATTTTGATTTATAACATTTTATATATTATACAAAAAATTTGTAAATATAAATAGATTTTTAATTATATAATTGAATTAAATTGATACAAACATTATGCATTTCAAGGTGTAATGTCAGAGGGTGGTATGACATCAATATTCCCTCCAACAAGTTGTATAGTTACATTTGTATTAAAGGTAAAAAATTGTATAAAAATAAAATAATAATTTATATTCAAAATAATGTTTAATATTTAAAAATACAACTTTTTGTTGAATAGTCGAGCACTAGACATCACTATCTAGCATGTGTGTTGATATGGATGGTTGTGACACTTGATTTACTCAAGTACACTATAACACATTTAATTTTTTTTTTTTTTAAATTTTGAAATTTATTATTTATGATATTTGTGTTTATGAGTTTAATCTATTATTGTTTGTTTAGTTGAAAATTTCAATTATTACACCTCTTGGTATATGAGAAAATTTGGATGTTGGTGGTAGTGCTACAATTTCATCATCAACGTCCTTAACACAAGTATGCCATGAACATATATGTTTAATAATGATTATTTTGTGTCAATGGATACAAATAGGTAATAAATACCACATAATTGATATATATGTCTTTTTTATGTTATATATTGATGTAAACACCCATGTGCAAGGAAAAACCTCTCTTAAAGATGTTTAGTGTCATAGGCAAGAAGAACTAGACTACAAATATGTTGCAAGAATGTATAATAATAACATTTTAAATAATTTTTATAGTTACATACTTTGGCATAGGATCTATTTTTTTATTTTTTGTATAAGTTGATATACAAAATAGTGAGCATAGGAGATTAGAATTACACAAGACAACAAGTGGTACAAGGGAATGAGGTTCAATATATAGTCGAGCTAAAGAGGCTAGATGCTTGAAGAATAGTGTTCAAGATTAATAGATGAATTTAATTTTTATGCATGTACATGGAACATGGGTATTGTAATTTGTATGGATATATGTATCAATGATATTTTTTATTTAGAGAGACAATATATTGGCCTCATGACATTGTATGACATTTTGATGACATTTTGTATGCCTTCATGACCTTATCAAGATCAATATATCAATATTTTATGTGTATTGGTAGCTTAAATAGTTTAAAATATTCTCATAATTTACTTAGCTCTAGTAGTGTATTTATGAGGACCTCAGAGTTGTAGTAGCACTTATCTCTTTCTATTGGAACCAATCATTACATTAATACGCTATTTAAAAATATGTTTTACTTGTAGCTAAAGAACACGATCATATTTGATTTCCATGTATATGCAAGTTATGGTTTCCATGTACATAGAAAAAATTACACATAAGAAACTACCTCTACCAAAATTAAGAATTAATATCATCTCTTGATTCAATTTTAGAAATCAACACCACTTCAACCCTTGGACTAATGTCTATTTTCAGCTCAAATAAAGGATAGTGTTGAGTCTCATAAAAAATGATTGCTACCACTAGACTTGGACAATGATCACATGACCATGGAACCCACATGAAAAAATATAAAATACATGGGATAATTTTTTAAGTACAACATATAACACTCAAGGACATTAATGCAATTAGGCACATTATTTTTACTAATAACGTCTTGTCACAATGTGGCATTGCAGAAGTGAAAGACTAACACCCCACACATCCCTAACCTATTCAAAATGTTGGGAATACTTTCAGAACTAGACACAAAAGGTTCCAACCTTCTATAGCCTTCACAAGACTAAAACAACCATCTCCCAATTCCTAGGTTTGACAACTAGGTCATTTTAGAAGGTTACACATAAAACGATGTAGGAGATGACATAAGTCCTCAATGAAGACACTTGAGTACTAGTTAAAAGTACTAATATGACCCCAAGACTATGGTGAGAAACTTTCATTTACAAAATTTTCCAAATGAAGTCCCAAAAATTCAAGGAGAAAGCAAGTTTAGAGTTGGAGAATGTTTGACTAGGTTTCGAAGGTTCAGATGACTAGAACGATCGAAAAAGAAAAAGTACAAGGAATAAAAAATATTTGACAAGGTAATAATGCTTAGAAAAACTCTAAATATAATTGGTTAAGAGGATTTATATTCTGAGATTTTTATGGGGATGAGGCCACCCAAGAACAAGACTAGGTTGCTCCAACACAGTTAGGCAAAATTTTGAGTTTTCTAGCTTATAAAACCATGTCGCCCTTGAATTCTAGGCCACCCCATTAGACTTAAAAGATTACTCACCTACTAATAGGCTTCCCCAACATACTACCAAGCTTCCCCAATATTGTTTGGCTATTTTCTAATGGACTAGTTCAACTTAGTGTATAACAGGGTTGCCTAGATGTAGGACTAGTTTGCCCAATTGTGAAATTTGACTTATATTCGTTTTAATCACAAAATGAAATAACCATGTGTTTTTTTATCATTTTAACATCATGATTAATGTAAGCATAAAGATATCATTCTCGGTACCAACATTGAGACATGCAAATGATCAAAAAACTCTTCTTCTACAAGTTTACATCCATCTCCAAAGTTAGTTCCTTAAACATCAATAATGAAATTATATAAATAAAAACATCTAAATACATGAATTAAACTAGAAAGTACATGATGATATTTTTTTCCTCAATCCATGAACCTCCAGTACCTAATGGTGGTTCCATGCCATGTGACCATGTGATACCTGTAGGCTCACCCCACCCTACTAGGAGATAGTCACAAGGTCCAAACACTCACACACACAATACATATGGGGAGAGGGGTATGCACTCACACGAGACATGGATAATACAATGTATAAAATTATGTAATGATAAGTTAATATTGATCAATATAGGAAGAATGCATAATAACTCTTTTGGTGCTACTCAAATATATTGGGTTAAATGTTAGAGAGCAAGAGAGCTAGTTTCATTGTGAACACTCATGTGCTCAACACAAAACCAAGTACGCTCTCATATAGATGAGAATAATTGACATTACAAGTCTTATTCTCTCTAACTAGATTTTCTTCCTCGATCATCCTTAGCCTATAAGAGCACTCAAGGCATGAGAGGGATACCATTATCTTACTTAGTTTATTTACCCCATTTTCATTAATTATCACTTATTATTAAGGAACTCCCCATATTTTGATTTCCTACATGCATCTCTAGGTAAAGTTCACATTAGGAGCCACTCCCATCACTCTCTCTAACACTTAGACTCTAAGCTAATCACACCCTCCAACAAGTGTGGCATAAAATTCAATGCAAAAATACAAATTTTCCAAATTTCAATGACACTTTCCCAAAATGCATATTATCAAGTTTCACAAGGTTCCATCTTTTCAAAACATCCAAATTCATTCATTTTCATGTATAACTTTCATTTTTTCCAATATTTTCATAATGTAAAAACCATGAAAGTTCCCAAATCTTCCATTAAAATTCATCAAAATGTAAACTTTAAAAAATAAAAATTATAAAAAATACCCTTTGTTGGAAAATATGCCCAAAACCCCTCTTAAGCTATAAAATTGACATTTCCCATTTCCCAAAAAAATGGGCATGGTAACCCCATATTTTGAAAAAAATTTAAATAAATCAAATAATTTAAACATCTAATATTCTAAATGAAGCAAGTTGGGAGGGTTCTACACTCCCTTAATCATTTTCCTACAACTAGATTCAAAGGGAATTGATCAAATAAAATAAAAACAATAAAGATACCTCAATTCCCTCCAAAATTTGATGTAAAACCTAACAAGTGCACCACATGAGGACTCACAAAAACTAGCAATCTTGATTCCCTCTTAAATCCTATCCCAATGAATCCAACCTCATCAAATTTTGATGACAGATGCACTCCCAATCAACAAATCTCCAAAATGATCCAAACAAGTTTTTCTCACTCAATGTTTTTTTCATAATCACAAACATAAAATGAAAATAGAAATATTTTTCTGTACTTACCCATTTCAAAACTCAATTAGAAATTCATATTTGTATTTTGTAATTCAAAACTCCCTCAATTTCTCCAAAAAACAATTTGATCAATTAAATCCATTCCAAAAATATCATTTAACATATAATTTAACCATTAAATCTATTTAAGCATAAAATTGAACTAATTTTTTGGAAAAATAGAATCTAAATAATTCAACACACACTTTCATTGGGCTTCCACAATAGGGTTACAATATCTAGAGTCATATAAAATCAAATCAAAATGGTAAGATAATGGTAAATCACACTTGAATCGAGTATGATGGGTAAGGTTAACAATTGGCCAATGTGACATATCTGATATAACAACAATCGAGGAATAATTCAAACCTATAAATCTAGGTGGAAAAATTCCTTGTACTTATATTCACTCAACAAATTTCAAGTGTACCTGTGCATATATATAACAATCAAAACACATAGAATTCTCGAATGAGGTATATAACATAATCATAAGCACTCATTCAAATACACATGTGCATAATCATTAATTAAAACAACATAATCCATCAAAATATAATCATAACTATAAAACTATATTTAAAAGTGCATCCAAACCAATGCCAATACAAAATAATAATGATGTTATGAATAATATTGAATCTATATGCAGATAAGAGCATATGATCAAATTCAAAAATTGTACTAAAGATTACAAATGTGAGAGGCACTACATCCTCCCCTACTAGAAATAGGCTTACTCATGGAAGCATGCAAAAGGACAAGGATAAATAAATCTCAGTTGCATTGCATCCTCCCAAGTTGTTGAAGACTCACCATTCGGGTCCCATTAGACCCTTACCTACTCTAGATCCCAAACTTTGAAAGCCAGTCTCTACTATTGGAGAATATGAAAAGGCTCCAAAGATAGTTTCCCACCCTCCTAGACCTACAAAGCACCCCAATCCAAAACATGGGTTGCATCCTGAATATACTGCTTAAGAATTGAAACATAGAATATGTTATGGATATACGATAAGCTGCATGGCAAAGCAAGACAATAAGTAACATGACCAATCCTCTCAAGAATATCAAAAGGCCCAAAAAAATGTAGTGAGTTTAGAGCCTTTTCCATAATAGATATGACTCTTACATGGCTGCACTCTCATGAAAATACGGTCACTTACTAAGAAGTTTTGATCCAATCTATGGGAATCAACATACTTCTTCTAATGGTCATGGGTTGTCACCGAGTTCTCCCTGATCCGATCAAATTGATACTCTATATCCTAAAGCTTCTCAAGACCCAAGTTAACATAATCCCCCAAATAATCCCAACTCAAGGGAGTACAACAAGCTCGACCATGAAAGGCCTGAAAAGGTGTCATGCTAAGAGAACCAAGGTACCCAATATTATAGGAAAATACTACATGATACAAATACTCCTCCCACTTCAACTATCAGTCCATCACATACATGAAAAGCATGTCCTCAAGAACATAGATCACTCTCTCCATTTAACCATCTATCTCAAGATGATAGGAGGAACTAAAATTAAGTTTCCCCCCCTAAATAATGTTATAAGGAAGTCCATAACTTAGATGTGAACAATGGATCTCAATCTGAAATGATCCTATGACAAATCTTGTGCAAACACACAATGTCCTCCATGAACACACATGCCACTAATGTAGCTAAATATGAAGACCTCATAGGATAAAAATGGGAAACCTTAGATAAATAATCCATAGTCACAATGATGGCATCATGATGACAAGAAGATATAGGAAACCCAACTATGAAATGAATAGAAATCATATCCCATTCCACTCGAGAATGACATGTGGTCCTACAACAAACGTGTGGGATATTGATGCTTGGCATTAACTGCTGACACTCAAGGAATCTAGCCATAAAATTGGAAACATTATGTATCAGTGTTTCCCAATGATATAATTGTCTAAGGTCAGTGTGCATCTTCTTGATGCCAAGATGTGATGAATATGGAGCTTGATATTCCCCAGACAAAATTATTGAACAAAGATCCTAGGAAAATGGAACATAAGTATGACCAAGATGTTGTAATAGTCCATTAAAATCTAAATAATAATAAGAAAACCTACCCCCAAGGGCTCTCTCAAACTCTATCTCCAATCTCACCTCTTGATACCATGTATCACTAGGAAATGCCTCAAGACTACAACCCCCAAATTGATACCAAGGGTCAAAACTAAGATCTCATGTCTTCTCCTACTCAATGCATCAACAAAATCATCCTTCCCTTTGATGTAATGAACATCAAATTCATACTCACAGAAGAACTCCATCTAATGACATTATTAGGAATTCAAGTTTGGCTAAGTAAAGATATATTGTAGACTATGATACATTTAATATGAAGCTTAAACCAATGACCCAAAAGAAAATACCTCCAATGAACAAGTGCATGGACTACTTTTTCTAAATCCAAATTGTGACTAGGGTAGTTCATCTCTTGATCCTTGAGCTTCTATGACTCATAAGAAATCACTCAACCCTTCTACATGAGAACAACCCCCACACCCACTCAAACCCCCTTACAGGGAGGACCCTTTACTACTAATAGAGTCTACCACAACACATGTTCTCAATAAAAATATAACACAAAATTTTTATACATGACCTACCCAACATATACAACATAATCCACTTATGCAAACAAGATCACTTTCTCATGAATTTACAAATTTTGACAATCATAACAAAAATTAACAATAATACTACTACTGTAAACTCATACAAATTTTATTTTCAAATGAAAAACTACTACAATGGATTAACTCATACCTCAAGAAATATTTTCCCAACACACTTGATTAAAATTTTTATATGAAGACTCTTCTAATCTTATCTTCTCCCTTTGCTCATCTTGGGAAAACTGAAGCCCCAAAAATATGATTAGTTTTCTATCCTCAAGGGAAATGCATAAATAGGAGAGGTAATTTCTTCATCTTATGACAAGTTCCATCTCCACAATAGATCTCAACTTCTTTTAGTATAAAAAAAATTATAATAAATTATATGGATTCATAAACATAGACACATATAACATTGTAAACACATAAAAATGGCCTAGACCTGTAAACCTAACATTTTTCTATGTCTTATCATATTTCGTCTATTATCCAAATTCAACTATTAATTAAATAATTCTTAATTATAAATAATTAATTCACATCTTTTATTTCTTCCTGATTATTTAAATAAATAAATTTTATTTATTTATTTAAATGTGTCATTAGTTTCTAAATGTCTTCTTATAATTAAATAAATTCTTTAATTTATTTAATTATGGTCCACCTTGGCATTTTTCCCATTTTAAATAAAATTATTTATTTACAATGATCCCACTTTCTAATTTTCCCTCTTTTAGTAAATAATTTAAATTAATTATTTACTGTCACATGACCCCACCTTTTTGAATAAAATTAATTTTTAATTCAAAATAGCATTTTCCTCCTCAAATCAAGTCATTTCTAAAATTATTTTATTTTCCAGCGAGGACCTCTTTTTCTGTGTTAATCTTATCTCCTTGTCACATGCATTGTCAACCCTTGATTTGATTTTTTCAAATTAAATCTTGTCCACTCATTTTGAATTCACCCTAATGTTTCCCTAACCCTAATTTTGGGTTGTCATATTGAATCTTGTCCATTGATTCTAGGGCATTTGTCAACTTTTAATCTTGGCCATTCATCCAAAATTGTATTTTCTATAAAATGTCAATTTTGCTCTCATTTGCACACCTCATGCAATCTTGTTTTAGGCACTCTTGACATCTTAGCATCTTGACATCTTGGAATTTTAGCATACTTTATAGGCATATTTTAGTCTTTACTTACTAGTTGCATAGTTGCATAGTGTAGCATTTTACATCAAATCCTTCAACATTTTCTTTGGTCTTGGCATAATCATAGATTCCTCACATAGAATCTGAGGGAAAACTACATATTGAAGCAAGTTGAGAAGGTGTAATGGAGGTCAATCATGGAGATTGAAGACTCAAGGTAATATCTCTCTTTGTTTTCATGTTTTCCTCCTTTGTGCTTCATTATTTACTTTGGGTTTTGATTTATTTAGTTGTTAATCTGCTAACCTAGATTTTTCCCATAGTTACATTGGTGAACCCAATGCCAAAATCACACCTTTTTTGGTTTTTTTGTACGACCTTTTTTGTGTTTGGAAGGTCGACGCATTTGTTGTTTCCTGTGATGCATTCGATATATCGCAACGTGTTCACCTCTCCGAACGGCACATATGGTCTACTGCAATGCATCCAATCTGCAAAAAGCCACATTCGCCATCCTGTGACACATTTGTTTTGTAGGTCGACGCATTTGTCTGACAGATTCCAGATTCTTCTTTATGACATGTATTGGTTGCACAAAACGATGCATTTTCCTGACATATTCTAGATTCCACCCCGAGACACATTTGACTTGCAGAGCAATGCATTCGCTCTGCTGTTTGGTAAATTTTTGTTTCTGGTTTTTTCTAGAATTTTCCAGATTTCTTATTTCAAGTTAGTAGTTTGGAGATTTTTTTGGTTACTAATCTGTTGTTGCAACATATGGCATTGAATTTTTGTGGGTCCAAGGCATCTTTTGAGACTACTAACAAGTGGTTTTGTAGGTTCGAATGTCAAAGCATGCTATTTTGAAACCCCCTGTGTTTGTTTTAGATTAGAAAACACTTTCATTGTTACTTTAAAAAGAACATTTGCTTGTCTCATTTAGATTTAATTAGGGGGTTAAAGAACTTTTCTTGATTTTTCTTGAAGGTGGTAGATGATTATGCTCTTACCTTGTACAAACTAGGTGATCAAAAAACTAGACCCATCTATTTTATGTGTCACCCTGATTCAATATTCGAAGTATCCTCTCCCCTTGCGCACTTGTGTGATCTTGCATGCAAGAGAAATGATTATTGACTCTAGGAATTGGGCCTTCCTTGGTGGGAAAAATTACTCACCCCAAGGTGACTCAAATTGGCAACAAAGCTCTTTGGCTTAGCTACCCCCCACCAGTATATAAATGTGAATCCTAATAGAAATCCTAGGATTACGAGTGTGGATGTGTCACACGAACAAGTGAACTCCCCAAAACCCTTTTAAGTGTAACCTCTTTATGTTGGCGTTCCTCCTTATCAGAGATAATTTTGCCCCATGTGTGGCCACTCGAATGGGGGTCCCAAACTAAAAACTTTTGTGTAATTTCCAAAATCTCTTCTATTTTCTAGCACAACGGTCATTGTGAAGGCACCCATATTCTCGCAGTTCTTAGTAGAGGTGATCAGCCTACCATGGGAGTGTTATGGGGGCTAGAAGCTTGGTTGATTTGAGAAGTGAGTGCATTGTAAGGGGGAGCCCGTGTGGCCAAGCTTTTGAATTCATCCGCTAAGAATAAGTGCGGTTGGGGAAACCCATGTGGAATATAGCAAATATTGTCCTTTCTTAAGCTAGGATTGTGCTTGTCTTCTTTATGCATTCTTTCAAAATATTGTGCTTTCCAAATGTTTTTTTGAAGAAATTGAAACAAAAAAACATCTTTTTCAGACCTGGAAACTATCACTCACACTCAAACAAATCTGAAATTTGGTCAAAATTACAAAAAAACTAAACGTATTCTACTACAATGCATTTGTTGCACTACATTCACTCTGCTGCACCACATTTGACACTTCTTATGTTGCAATCACTCTGCTAAGCCACATTTGATACTTTATGTGACACATTTGGCTGTCTTGACTTGCATTTGACCTTCTGAACAATGCAATTTCTTTACTGAAAAGACATTTGCTATCTATAGAGTTGCATTTACTTATCCTAAGACGCATCTGGCAAACTGAACTACATCTAAGACTTTAAATGATGCAATTCCCTAGAAAAACAAAATAATCACTGTCCAGACCAAAGCCCAGACATTGTTAAACGTGTTTTCTGAATTGCAACATATATGCCATTTTTGCAATGCAGTCACGACCCAAAACGATGCATTTTCTAAGTTGAACCAAATTTGACACCTAAATCGACATGTTTTCCTGTCATTTTAATGAATCACTATCTAAGTTTGAAGTCAGGAACTTTCATTTTTTCTTTGGACATCTTTCCTTAGTGGTCTCTGTCCAAAATCAGCAAAACTTAGGCAACATACTTTAGGCTTGAGTCATACCTTTGCATTGTCACTCTTTAGACTTCACTACCATGTCTTCCATTGACATTGATTTTCTTGCTAGTCAAGTTGAATACGAATTGCTTTGTAATCATCAATACCAACAAGCCTTAGACTTCAAAATATAATAACTTCAATCCGAAAACCAATACCTTTCCTACTAAAGACACCTAAATCTGGACACTTAATTTATCCAAATTTATCTATTTTCATCTAAACATCCCCGTATCCGCATTAATTAAGTAATATCACTATTATTTAATTAATACCTCTAAAGTTATTCTAATCCCTAAGATATATAGTTAAATAATTAAATACCTTCCCTCTTTCATCAAATGAATTAAATAAATATGACATTTATTTAATTCCTCACATGTCACATCCCTTTCTTAATCCTATTTATTCTCCTAATCTCATCATTAGGGATGTGCACATGCCTAATCCTTGATTAGGATGTGTCACATCCTCCAACTTTTGCAAGTTGGCCTTTAATCTCTTTTAGCCACCTAACCCTCCTCTAATCCTTTATTAACTAGCCTAATCAACTTTTCAAGGAATTTTTAATTCCTTTTATCCTTCCAAAGAATTTTTTTTTTTTCTCTTTCCCATGTGATCTTTGACTTGTCACATCAAGTCACATGTGAAATCTAACTCTCTTTTAATATGTCATTAATTTGTCTAATCAAGTACTTGCACAACCTTAATCACTTAATTAGGTCAACTTAATCTCCATGTCATGTGTCCTAAGTCAACCCTATTAAATGTTTTTTCTTTTTGGAGAAGGCACTCCATTCTCCATGTGAATTTTTAATTCACATTTAATCCCCCAATGCATTTAAAGGAATTTTAAATTCCTTCTTTCATCCCCATGAGAATATTTGAGAAATTTTTAATTCCTCACATGTCCTCTCACCCACATGGGGACACAGACTTTCTTTATGAGGAGATCTTGTCCAATCCCGAGGTACTATGTAGTACCTCCATGTCATGTACTATTTTTCCACCTCATGTACACATCATCTCATACAAGCCACTTCACATGCCACATGTCAAGATGTGAGGGCTTGTGAGTTTTCAACTCACCTTAGCCCTACATCTTGATCTTGGTGGCTCAATCTCAACCTTCCATTTCTCTAGAGAATGCAAAATTCTCTATAAATAACCCCCCTTTTCTCTCATTTTGGGGGAGATCATTTATGCTAGCCAAACTCTTGCAAAAAATTTCCTTGAGCCATACTTAGCCAATTTCTCACATTTACATCCATCTTCCATTCATTTTCCATCATCATCTCATCTCATAGCTTACATCCCTTGCCATCCAAGGAGCATACAATATCGAAGATCGAAGGGCCAACCAAAAGGACAACTACAACAAGGTGAAATCTTTCATTTTGCTTAGTTTAGTAAATATTTAGGCTAATCTTGAGATGTAAGGTGTTTTTAGTTGTTATTTGCACTCTTTTTGTTTGTTGTTCATTTTCTAGCAAGTATTTTTGCCCTATCACATTTCTGGCACACCCGATGGGACCCACAAATGGGTCTCTTTCTTTCACGTTTGTTGTTTTTTGACATTTTGCAGGTAAAGGTTATAGAGGGGTAGACCTGACCTACAGAGGGGAAAACTTGATCTTCCTGAGGTGTACCCAACCTAGAAGGGCGGACCTGACCTGACAGACATAAGGACCTGACCTTGCCCAGGGGCGAACCTGCCCTCCATAGACTCAGAAATTGAATTTTTGCAAAAGTTTCATGGAGGGGCGGACCTGACCTATAGAAAAGTGGACTTGCCCTCTAGACAAGTAGACCTGACCTCTAGATAGGTGGATTTACCCTAGACAGCTTTTTGTAGAAGGTAAAATTTTAGTTTTTAGCACTCATTTTGACTGTTTTAAGGGTTTTTAACCCTTAACATAGGCACATAGTTTAACTAGGGGTGTCAATTAACCTTGTTTGACATGTTTATTAGTAAGCTATTTGACATATCCAATCCCCTTGTGCCATTTGACGATCCTGGGT
This sequence comes from Sequoia sempervirens, assembly GCA_007258455.2. NCBI lineage: Eukaryota > Viridiplantae > Streptophyta > Pinopsida > Cupressales > Cupressaceae > Sequoia > Sequoia sempervirens. Next base: position 247,499,083 of record VDFB02281492.1, read on the forward strand.
GATGAGAAATTGTAGCTTACCAAGTCTTTTGAGTCATCCTTTTTTATTTTTCTTAGCCGGACCTGCTTGGGGATTTCATCACCCCAAGGGATGATTCCAACCACCTGTACTGGTGGGGAATATAAAGGAGGGAGAGTGAAATTTATACCTCAATCCAACCACGTTGTAATTGGCGAAGCGCCAAGATGACATGAAGAGTTGGTCTGAGCCTCTAGTATCTCGCTAAGGTTCCCGACTCATGCTTGTAATAGGTTGGTGTTCACGGTTTGGGCCTCATGTACTGGGTGTATATCGAGGACTCCTTAGCAACCATGTTCATCCTAGAATATAAGAATTTGTCAACCATACCCCTTTCTACTAATCTTAGGATTGTGTTGTCTGAATTGTCTTCTTTGTACAACATTAGTAATTTTTTGTTCATCGATATCCTTTTGATTGATGTTTGTTATGTTTTGGGTCCTTTCCCTTAGTCATCTTTTCAAAAGTCAAGTTTAAAGCTCCTGGCAGGAGGACCTACCCTCCCAATAGGTGAACCTTCCCTCCAGGGGCATACCTGACCCATCCAGGGGCGAACCTGACCTGTAAACTAGTCCTTTGGAGCCTATTTTAGTCATTTTTGAATAACTTTTTCTCCATAGGTAGACCTACCCTCCTGACAGGTAGACCTGCCCTCCCAGTAGGCAGACCTGCCCTCGAGGGGCGGACCTGACCCATCCCAAGGGTGGACCGGCCCCTTGACCAATTAGTTTTATCATCCATTTCATCATTCTAGACACCTGTTTCATCATTTTACGCACTCATTTCACCATTTTGTTCACTCATTTCCTCATTCTGAGTGAACCTTCATCTATTTCAAACCTTTTTTCATCAACTTGAACTCTCGTTTTGTCATTCCGATCATTCATTTACTCATTCCAAGTGAACGTTCATCTATTTCAAACCTTCATTCATCATCTTGAACTCTCATTTTGTCATTCCAATCATTCGTTTACTCATTCCAAGTAAATGCTCATCCATTTCAAACCTTCGATCATCATCTCGATATCTCATTCTATCATTCTGATCATTCGTTTACTTGTTCTGAGTGAATGTTCGTTTATTCCAAACCTTCGATCATCATCTTGAACTCTCATTCTATCATTCTGATCATTCATTTACTCATTCTAAGTGACCGTTCAGCTAATTCAAATCTTCGTTCATCATCTTGAACTCTCGTTCTTCCATTCCGATCAGTCATTTACTCATTTCAAGTGAATGTTAATCTATTTCACATCTTGTTTCATCATTCCAATCTCCCGTTAAGTCATTCTGATCATTTGTTTACTCATTTTGAGTAAACGTCCATCCTTTCCGAACATTCTTCTATCACTTTGAGCTCTTGTTCACCTATTTTTATCAATCATATACTCATTCCGAGTAATCTATCATTCATTCTAAGATTTCCTCTTCTCGTTCTAAGTAATCTTTCATCTATTCTAAACCTCCTCTCATTCTGAGCAATTGTTTGTCCATTTCTCTCATCCATTTCTCCAATCAAATCATCATCTTCCCCATCCAAATCCACTAAACTTTGAGTTATTATCTAAATTGACCTAAGTTTCTGATCTGATTGTGATCATGAACATCTTCTTAGGATTTTCATCCATCCTAAGTTAATCATTATCGTCAACCCAATCAATCCATTTTCAATCTCAAAGTGGATTCGGTGCCACAATCATCCTTTTATCCTTTAATTTGATCAATCAGTATCCTAAGTCACCTAGGGTAATCTCTTAATGGGGTTTTTCCAATCCCTTTCGTCATCCTATCCAATCCAATCACATCCCTATCCAATCATTTTTGACCCAATCAATCTACTTCCATCTAAGATTATATTTTATGTCGTAGTCATCCTTTGGTAATAAAATTCAATCATCAAAATCAATCCTATCACTTCATCCAATCATCCTAATATGAGCTTTAATCCAATCTTGATTTGAGCTTAACCTAAATCCTAATTTGAGCTTTAGTCCATTCCCATCCCAAATTGTTGATCCATCCTCTTTATCCTTTCATCATCATGAATCCTTATCCTCCATCAATAATAGTCAAGGGAAACCCTAATTACAATGACAACAATAATGAAATTCTTGTCAATCAAGAAGTATACGACATAGATCCCCTTGACTCTATCATCACTAATAACTCCACCCACTTCCCACAATCCAATCACCCCTTTGAATTACCCTTTTATGTCATCATCCATGCCTAATCATGCTCATTATGCTACCTTTGACAAGGGATATCCATCACATCCATCATATCCTTCATCTACATCATCCCCTTATCCAACACCTGCATCCTCTTATCCTAGTCTGCCACCATAATACCCCTATCCTAATCCCTCGTCCACACCCTCCTATCTCAATCCTTCATCTGCATATACCCACTACCCTAATCTTCCATGCCAATATACTCACCCTAATCCTACATTCACACCTTCCTATCCTAATCCAACATCCGCACCAACCTATCTCAATCTGCCACCTCAATCTTCCCATCCTAATCCACCATCCCAATATCCTTACTACAATCCACCACCCACATCTGCGTGTCCTAATTCACCATTCCAATACCCCTATCTTAACCCTTCATATCCCCCATCTATTCCTAGTCCTGCATCCAATCCCATTCCCCCATCTAATCCTAGTCCACCAACCCCTAGTCCTAATCCTTCATCTACTCCTACCTCGCCATCCAAACCTAGAGTATGCAAGTTCCTTACTCTAGAAGTTCTCCAAGGACTTATAACAAAGAATACATCTCCCACTCCACACCTTGAAGTTGTCGAATCATGCCATCCCAACCCATCATCCACGGTCATTAGTGACGAGACCCTTCTCCACCCAACACCTATCATTGATGATACCCCGCTAGCACCACTCAAACTATCAAAACCATCACATCCTCTGAATCCACTGAGCCCCCATCTCCTACCATCACATCTACTGAATCCATTGAACACCCACCTCCTACTCTGAGAGTCATCAAACCCATCGATGACACCCAAATCCAATCCACTTCTTCCAATCCTAGTGTCACTAAAATTCATTTGCATGAATGTTTTGAATCCTCCATCCCTCCATCTTCCCAACTTGAAGAATCCCACCAAGACTCCATTATCATGCCTCCTGCACATGATGAGTCATGCCAAGAGCCTGATCCATAGCATACCAACATATCCCCTTCTCTAGATCGAGATCCTACCATCCCATCTAGTCCACCTCAAGATCACAGTCCCCCATCCATTCCATCCCATGATCCCCTTGTCATTCAAGATTCCACCGCTCCATCTCCATCTCCATTGCATGAACCCACTACCACAAATCTAGATCCTATCATATCCCCTAATCCCTCTCTTGATACCACCGATCCAAATGCTGCTATCCCATCATCTCCTTCTCATGATCTGCCACCATCGCCTAAAACTGTTGTCCTCACATCGCTTGCATATCCCCTTGGTACTCTCACATTCTTCCATGGTGGCCTCCTTACAGAAGAAAAAGATAGTGCACATACCACCCATCATCCTCCACCTAATAATGGACTCACATCATGTTTTTAGAATAACACAAATCCTATCATGGATCACATGCTCAAGAAAATCAACTATCAAGGAAAAGGTCTAGGCCTTCATGAGCAAGGTATTTTATAGCCCATCCAAATCAAAGAACAAATATGCATGCAAGGTTTTGGACCTATTTCCCAAGACTCACAATCTAAAAATGTTGGTACAACCTCTAGTTGTCCTCAATGGGCCTTTTCCAAAAGAAATTTTGGCTCTTCCCATCACTCCACCAAATCATATACTGCCATCCCTCCTCCTCTATCGTATCACCTTAAAACAACCGTCCACATTCCTCCCTCATCTGCTCCATCCATTTTGTGTCCTTACATCCCTCCATCTACCATCTCCCATCCTCCATCTACTTTTTCCATGTTTCCACTAGTTCCTACGTCTATTTTGGGCCCCTATATCCTAAAATAACCTCCTCCATTTCATCCTATTCATCCCTTCATCCATTCATCGCCCATCCATGTCACCCATCATAAACATCCCACTTTCATATCCCATAGTCAAGATCAACAAAGGCACATATCTGCACATCCTCCATCCACATATAATCCTCAAAATCCTACCTCCATCACTCCACATCACCCATCTCCTCACACCCATTCCATCGCTATCAAAAGCAATTTGGATGCTAAAGAAAAAATACATGAACCTAAACATCCGCATAAATATAAAAATCCCCATATCCCCTCTAAAAGACATGGTGAAGAAAAGAAAAATCAAATCCACAATCCAAATCAAATCCATAGGCTGCAAAGGCCCACTAAAGAAAAGATCAAAACAATGTGGATCCCAGAGAAAAAATATGCCATGTTTGCCAATGAAGCATCCATTACAGCATCCAAAGTTGTTAATCTGAATGCTAATCATACACCCCCTTCATCTCCTAAATCTATTTTGGGTCCTTATGTTCCAAAATTTACCATCCCATCTCCTCCATTATCCCCACATTCTCCATCCATTCATCCTCTTATCTTTTCACATCCACCACCACATGTGTCAATGTTGGTCCTGAACACATCACCCCACCACACATCCACCCCATCATTCCATCCATACACTTTCCAACATCCCATCCATTATCCTTCATATCTTCTCCATCAAATCCCTCTAATTCATCCTCTAGCACAATCCGTTTATCCTAATAAGATTGTACCAATGTCCAATAGTCACTTCGAATATCGGCTCTTAACACCTTGTGTGGAATTTGATGCTTGATTCTTTCATCCATATCCTTATCGTGTATCTTCTAAATCACCTTATCCACATCCCTGTCCTTATCCATTTTCATCCCCCTGCTATCCAAAAATCCAAAAGAGTCAAAAAACCCAAAAAAATAAAAAAAAATAAAAAAAAAGTAAAGAGAAATAATCTATCCAATGGTAAGAACTTGGCAAACAAGCACCTTGGATAAGTACCATGATGAAACCGAAAAACATGCGCCATTTGTAATTCCCCATCTACACTTGGGGGCAGCTTCATGATATGTATTCCCTCCATCTGCTATGCTTCCTGCTATGCTTCTAGCTATGCACCCATCTTCTTGCTATACACCATTTTCATTCATCCCCTCCATCCTACCTATCTTACACATCCTGCTTGGCATATCTCATTTATCCCAATCCTTCCATCCTCCTTGTGATCTTGATAACGATAAGGGAAAACATATAAACATGCTTTAGACACCTCTTAGCATACATTCCCCTCATCTATACACTATCCTACTCCTCATTCACACTCGTCTACCTTCCTTATCCACCTGTCATGCTACCTTCAATCTCCCTTCCTTATCCATGCATCCTATCTTCATCCATCTAGCTCCTTTATTTTCCTATCCTTCTTTATTACATCCTTCATGCCTCCTCGCACATGACATATCTAGAGCTTCTGTGGGCATCTATCTCCTTTGTGATATAGTCCTTGGAGACATTCATTCCATCAGAGCAATCCCTTCCATTTCCCTATCCTCATCTCCTTATCATTATATCCATCTCCCCATCCTTATATTTTATCCCTCCAAACAATCCTTATATCCATCTCCCCATCCTTATCTTCCTATCCTTCCATCATAACATCCCTTTTCATCGATCCATCTGGTAACCTTTTCCTCATCCAAATCCTTATCCCTCTATCCAATCCATCCAAACAATCCTTTTCCTTCCCCCATCCTCTGTCCACCTCCCATCTCATAATCCTTTGTCATTGGTATCTAGCTATAGGCTACTCCCCACACAATCCAATGCCATCTATCTTATCGTCATCACTTCCGCTTCTTTTACACATCTTTTCAATCTCCTATCCTTTCTCATCATTCATATATCTGTCTTGTCATCCTCCCACTTCATCTTTGTTTATTTGGATAACTATCCCATCCCTGAGCTTTGTGAAGTCACCATCCTCTGATCCAATCCAACAGGTCTATCCTGTCCCATCATGTCAGTCCAATCATTTTATCCCCTTATCTAGGGTTATCTCATCATCCTTTATCCATCATTTTTCTTTTGCCTTCTGTCAAACTACGTTGCCCCTATGCTTTCACATAGGCAAGGTCGATCATTTGATCTGCCCCCAGGGTTCCTTTATCACCTATCATCATTCTTTCTACTTTTTCCATCTGCTCTTTTATCGTCTATCATCATTCTTCATTGTCCTCTAGATCCTTTTGTCCATCCTATCTTTCTCATCCATCAAGATCTCCATTTTCTTATTTCTAGTCTCCATCATGGTCAGTCGTTGGCCTTTTATCAAACTATGAGGGATCTGTGCTTTCACGTAGGCAAGGCTAATCTTTGATCAGCCCCCAAGCCCCTAGGTCACTAGGATGTGTCAGTCTCCTATCTTGTGTCATGTCTCTTTTGTCGTGTCGTCAAGCTATGCCCTTGTCTAGTTGGTTTTTAACAAACAAGATCCACTTGTATCAGCAGATCCAATTGGTTCTAAATATCCTGCGTCATATCTATCTTTCAGTTTAGTATCCATCATCGGTCTCAATAGGATGCATCCTTCCTAACAGACTTCATCAATTCCATCCATCCCCTTGATCTTATGGCAAAGGACATTTGAAATTGATTGCGACCTTTTGATGCTTTTGGCTTTTGTTTATCATTTGAGCTCCTTATCATCACTTGTCATGGTTTCCTTGATCCATCATATCATGGTGTGCTTTGACTAGTCAACATAGGGGCATATCTTGATCTTTTATTTGTTGTTGTTTTCTCAGTTGTCCCGCGTAGTACCCACCAAGATCCCTGGGGTCTTGTGTTAGACTAGGGCATCTTTGTGTGCTTGTGGTTATCCCAATACCTGGCCCAACCAAGGTCATCGCAACTTTGGGGTGTTGGGATAGCCTTCTTGTTTGTTGTGTTTATTTCATGCATTATACACTAATCTACCTTGGTCCTTTATACCATGGTGTATCATGTCTTCTGCTATAGAAAAAATTAGTGCTCCTAATGATGGAAAATTGCATTTGGATTGCATTTCATCTCCATCCTCTCATCTATCAAAATACCCTCCATCCATTCATCCTTCATCACTCTCCCTTGCCAATCTCCTGCCACCTTTTCATCCTTTCTTACCCATCTCTTTGCATCATCTTCCTCATATACCCTTTGCATCATCTTCCTCATATACCCCTTGCATCATCTCCTCCATTTCAAGAGCACACCCGTGTTCTCTTGAACCCACATGTCCTCTCGAGGGGGCATCCTTCATCCCTAATTTTCATCATTTTTTTCCCCTTCCTAGTCACTCCTTTGAATGACTGGGGCATCCTTCCCAATCTAACCATCTTCTTCTAGGTTCTATGTTTTAATATTATGTGAAATGATGCTACTTCTTAACACCATCTCAAAGAGGGGAAAAATGTAGACACCTAAATTTGGACACTTAATTTATCCAAATTTATCCTCTTTCGTCTAAGCATCCCCTTATTTGCATTAATTAAGTAATATCGCTATTATTTAATTAATATCCTTAATTTTTCCAAATCCCTAAGGTATTTAATTAATAAATAAATACCTTATCTCTTTAATCCTCATTTTCATTAAATGAATTAAATAAATATGACATTTATTTAATTCCTCACATGTCACATCCCTTTCTTAATTCTAATTATTCTCCTAATCTCATCATTAGGGATGTGCACATGCCTAATCCTTAATTATAATGTGTCACATCCTCCAACTTTTGCAAGTTGGCCTCTAAACACTCTTAGCCACCTAACCCTCCTCTAATCCTTCATTAACTAGTCTAATCAGCCTCTCAAGGAATTTTTAATTCCTTTTATCCTTCCAAGGAATATTAAATTCCTTTTTCTCTCTTCCCCATTTGATCTTTGACTTGTCACATCAAGTCACATGTGAAATCTTCCTAATCTCCCACTTGCCTCTAATATGTCATTAATTTGTCTAATTAGGTACTTGCACAACCTAATCCCCATGTCATTTATGGAATGTGTCCTAAGTCAACCTTATTAAAGGATTTATCCTTTTGGAGAAGACACCCCTTTCCCCATGTGAAGTTTTAATTCACATTTAATCCCCCAATGCATTCCAAAGAATTTTAAATTCTTTCTCTTATTACCATGTGAATATTTGAAGAATTTTTAATTCCTCACATGTCCTCTCACCCACATGGGGATAAGGGTCTCCTTTATGAGGAGATCTTGTCCAAATCCTAAGGTACTATGTAGTACCTCCATGTCATGTACTCTCCTTCCAACTCATTTCTGCATCATCTTTCTCAAGCCACTTCACATACCACATGTCAAGATGTGAGGGCTTGTGAGTTCTCAACTCACCATCGCCCTACATCTTGGCCATGGTGGTTTAATCTCAACCGTCAATTTCCCTAGAGAATTCAAAATTCTTTATAAATACCCCCTCTTTTCTCTCATTTTAGGGAGGAGATCATTGTGCTAGTCAAACTCTTGCAAATTTTTCTCTTGAGCCATACTTAGCCAAATAATTGCATTTGCATCCATTATCACCTATTTTCCATTCATCTTGCATCCCACACTTGCATCTCTTGCTATCAAGGAGCATACACTACATCAAAGATCGAAGGGCCAACCAAAGGACAACTCAACAAGGTAAAAGGTTCCATTTTGTTTTGTTAAGTTAATCATTTTCCCAATCTTGAGGTATAGGGTGTTTGTATTTGTTGTTTGCACCCTTTTGTTTGCTGCTCATTTTCTAACACGTATTTTCGCCTGTTCATAGTAAGTATGCACATTGGTTCTTATTAATTTGTAAGTATGCACATTAATTTGTATGATGCCAATGCTATGATGCCAATGTTATCATCTAATGTCTATATCATGTATGTAGGTGATTGATGAAGTTATCAGACTTGCAAATATAGCACACTTTAAGTTTAGAATCATGGAAAAGGATACAAAGTTCAATGGTATTTTAATTTTTCTCAAAAATATGGAAAAAAAAATGATGTAGGATATTCTTAATAGAATTGTAAACTAAGTGGAAGATTAAATTGTGTTGTTTTTATAATAGGTTACAAGTTTCCAAAAGGTTGGAAAGTAATAGTTTGGTTACATTCTATTCATGTTCATCCTCATTACTTCAAGGACCGTCTAAAGTTTAATCTTGATAGATGGGAGGTATGCTTGATATTCATATAAAAATTACTTTTTAAGATATTCAATGGACTAGATTGACTAGTGATAAGTTTTAAGATATTGTATAATTGAGCACACAAGTTTTAGATTATTGACATATCACATGTTTATTTGAATTGATTATGTGATTATGTGATTATTAATATTTATAATCTCTTTTCTTTGTTTAGGTGGGAGCTAGTAAACCCAAATAAAGTTATAAAGTATATGCCAAATCCAAGACTAGTAGATGGTACTAAATTATTCATTTGAAGTTAACGTCATCATGACCGCCTATGGTGTAGACATTATAAAGTGTGTGTGAAGCTTAGCGAGGGAATTTCAAGTTATTCATTTGAAGTTAACCTCATCGCGAGCACCTATGATGTAGACATTATAGGAGCATCTCGAATGTATCAGAACAGAGTACCTAAGGCATCCTTGAATCCTATTTTTGGTTATTATGAGAGAATCTTATAAACTGAGTTTGTGTGCATGAAAATGGGGCACATTGATTCAATATTTGATTTAAGTGGGGTGTTGGAATTCACATAGGTTGATTTTTTTCTCATGCTTTTGTATTACCACTTGATAGTTTTGAGAAAGCATTGTGCCTACAAGTACAAGAACTTGGGTGTCATATTGGTGTATGAAGCATATTTAAAGACAATTGTAGCACAAAAATAAGAATTAGGACTACCAAAAAAATCTCATTTTATTGTAAACATCATATTATTAATATAGTCAGTGTAATAACCATTGATAGTTACCAATCATTCTTTTTCTTCTTTTATTCTGTCCCTATTATAGCCAACACCAATTGACTAACTTATTATTAAAACTTCATTTATTAAAATAAATCAACCTAATGATTATATATCAATATCAATATAGCATACCATCTATTCACATAAAAATTTAAAAAGTTCAATTTGTAAACATTTTTTATGCATAAAATAATGTCAACATGTCATAAAAATAATCACATTTACAAGTAATAGAAGCATGTATGACTTGTGAGATGTTGTTCAAGTAACAAGAATTAACTCAAGTACCCCAAAAGTTATTCACACATGTTTTCCAACTAAAAATTCATGTCTTCCCTAAAAAAATTGTAATTAGGTTTGGGATCTAGTTCCCTAGTCCCTATTTATTACTTCCCTCAAACATTTGTAATGATATTTACTCATTTTGAAATTTATTGCTGCCCTCAAACATTTGTAATTCATGCAGCGTAATCCCTTAACAGTCCAAATTACAAAAGGGTAGCAATCTTTGATGGCCTATTACCTGAGACTGTGTCAGTTATGTACATTCCATCTTAAGCATCAGAATCATGTAGGGTACCTATAAAATAACCTCTCTCGGTTTTAGTTATTTTAGATTCATTTTCCCGTGGTGTCCAGTTTTCACTTGATGGAAAAAGTGTCAAATGCAAGCAGTGTAAAGTTGCAAAGTGGTGCAAATTTCATTTTGCAACTTGTGTGACCAAACAAACTATTCCAATGTGTCTATATGGGTATGTTTACACCATACATCATCCTCTTTTATAGCCAAACATGCCGAATCACTCCGAGCTACGTTTAACCGGCTCGATCCCTTAAGGGTCCAAAGTGCAAAATGGCTACAATCTTTGATAGAATATTAATAAAAAAATGTGATGCTTACAAACTCTCCATCTAAGCTTACAAGATCATGTTGTGCCCCTCTACAATAACCTCTCTCATTTTTTGTTATCTCATAGTCATTTTCCTGTGGTGTCCAATTTTCACTTGATGGAAAAAGTGTCAAATGCAAGCAGTGTAAAGTTGTAAAGTGGTGCAACTTTCATTATGAAATTCGTGTGACCAAATGAACTATTCCAACGCATCTGTATGGGTACATTTATATGCTATTCATGGTCCCCTTTTTCACCCAAACACATCGAATCACTCTGAGCTACGTTCAAATGGCTCGATCCCTTAAGGGTACAAAGTGCAAAATGGCTGCAATCTTTGAAGGGCTATTACTCGAAAACCTTGATGCTTACGAACCCTTCGTCTGAGCCTACGAGATCATGTTAGGCCCCTCTACAATAACCTCTCTTAGTTTTTGTTATCTCAGAGTCATTTTCTTGTGGTGTCCAATTTTCACTTGATGGAAAAAGTGTCAAATCCAAGTAGTGTAAAGTTGCAAAGTGGTGCAAATTTCATTTTGCAACTTGTGTAACAAAATGAAATTTTCCAACGTGTCTGGATGGGTACATTTATGCTAGGCATGGTCCTCTTTCACACCTAAACATGCCGAATCACTCTAAGCTATGTTTAACCGGCTTGATCCCTTAAGAGTCCAAAGTGTAAAATGGATGCAATCTTTAACAAAATATTACTCAGAAACTGTGACACTTATTGATGCAACCAAGGTAGGGGGACCAATTAAGGACTATCTAACCTTGCAGCCTAGACTACCAACTCTATGATCACACAGATATGCAATGAAATTTAATAGCTAATCCACAAAAAGATAAAAGACATTCAAGAACACCAGACACAAGATATATCCTGGGAAAACCTTAACAGGGAAAAACCCAACCTTCAAAGCTCGTTCCACATTATATTAAATCTCAAAACACATTACATATGCCTCTAGGGCTTATAGATTCTAGGCCAAAACCCAAGGATTACAAATAATTCACATAACACCAGTTTTTCATTGACTTCTTTTCCTACTCCACACTCTCTCTACTTTGTGATCCTTCCATATCAGAATACTTCATCACCGTGCTTCATACTTCACACTATTGAGCACCTTTTCGATCTATCCCCCCTTTTGTATCTTGTAACAAATCCTCTTGCTTCTATTTATATCATCCGCGAATCATTTAACTCTCAACATGTCAGCCCAATTACAATGGCTAGTAACATAATGTGCCAACTCAGATAAGTCAGCCCCAAACAATAACAACTTACAATGCGTATCGACCAAGTTCATCCACAACAAAGCCAGGACCCAAGACAACATCCTTGATCATGAAAACACCTTCTAAATTATTCCTCGAAGATCCACAACACGCCACAACACCCTATCAGCCAAGAACAAGGTAAACATGACCTCTCAAAAGAAAATCACCAATCACAAGCACACAGATCAATGTGGACCAACAACACATGATCTGGAAATATCCATGAGCCACACAAATCACCATAGAAACATCCACAACAACTCCACGTATTGGAATCACAACATCTTCCCTCAGGAACACCAACCAGAATAACTAAACAATTGTCAGCACATATATCTCAACAACTCGATCGATCCTTCATGCAGATCTCTGAAACTTAACATGGAAATACTAGACATACTCAACAACAAACCCTTTAATCCACAACCTCTAGAAATTGAGTACAATAATCTGGTACTCTACAACTTTGCAACTCCACTGTCAACTGCCTCAATTTTCTGAGGACTTCCAGATGCCCTTGCATCAGACTCTCGGGGTTATTTGAAAAGTGAGCCCCTTCACTTTGGTCTATACTGTGTCAAACTTAATATTGCTTCCTTAAATTGGTTTGGCAATCTATCCACAGGTACTTGCAACTGCCTCAAGGTTGGCGTTTTGTTTAAGTCTATCTTGCAATTGCCTCAAGTTCATCTCTTTGAATTGGTTTGACACTCTACTTGCAAGCCTTGCACTCCCTCACGGTCGACGATCTAAGAAAGCCCACCCTGCAAGTTGCCTCAAACTCTCCAAGGTTCAACGTTCTACTTGCAGGCCTTGCACTACCTCACTAGTTGGTGATCTGAGCAAGCCCACCCTACAAGTTGCCTCTAATTCTTCATCTTGTTATGGTCAAGGTTCGGTGATCTACTTGCAAGCCTTGCACTGCCTCACTGGTCAAAGATCTGAGCAAGCCTTCTCCACAAGTTGCCTCAAGATCATTCTCATTCACTTCGCTAAACTTTCTCCTTAAAATCAATGCTTCACCTTCTTCTGATTCCACTATGAAATCTGATTCCTCCAAGGGTTCCCCTTACTTTGGATAAATTAATTCAAACTCTTCTTCATCTGTACAAACTATCTCTGCATCTTTTACTACTTCTCTTTCATTAGGTTCTCTGACATCAGGTTCTTGATGGCACTCAACACTTGATTCTTTCTTCCTCTAAACCCCTCTATGCTCTGTATAAGGCCTTCTTTCTCTCCATCTTGATCCCTCTTTTCCTTCAACATATGAGTTCTTCCATCTGTACAATCTTCTAAGCACACAAGTAACATGCTTCCACTTTTCTCCATCAATCCACCCATAATCCATCTGCTCATAACCTGTCATAGGCTTTCTCCTTCTCATCTTATTCCAACACATCTTTTTTGAATGATTCCTCAATCCACATAACCTACAAGGATATATATCCCAACATAATTTCTTTTCATGTCCATGCTTGTTACAATGTGAACAATACATGTCCTTTCTTCCCTGATTTAGATTTGCAATAACATTCTTACCTCTTTCATATCCAAGGCCTTCACTTTTTGATCTCATCACCAGCTCAATAGGTTCTATAATTCGTTGCTGCTGCTTTCCCAATCCTTTCCCTTCATATCCCATTCTCTGCATGATTTTGAAACCATCACCAACAATTGTAGGCTTCGTTACATTGTTACCTTCAACTTCACCTTCCAAAGAAACTTCTGCAACATCACACAAATCATTAGTATCACAAGAAACATCACAAAATTCAGACTTAGATCTCAATCTTTCATTCTCCTTCTAGAATGCAATAAGTGACTGCTCCAACTGATCAACATGTTCTTTCAAACCAAATATTTCCTTCTTCTACAAACTGTTCTCTTTATTCAGCTCTTTCAAACTTTCCTCTAGAACAATCTTGAATTCTTCTAAAAATTTCTTTTTAAGGTCTTCAAACATATCTAGTTCTACTTCTAGTTCTTAATTTCTCTCCCTCAATTTTGCATTACACTTCTTGATTTTGCACAATTCTTCTTCCAAAGTATCCCTTTCACTCATAAGGGTTTCATTTTCCTTCTTCATCCTTTTCCCACTCTTCCCCATTGAAACAAATCAAATAAACAACCAAACTCTAATGCTTATAGAATCACAACCAACTTTGATACCAATTGATGCAGCCAAGGTAGGAGGATCCAATTAAAGACTATCCAACCTTGCAGCCTAAACTACCAACTCCATGATCACACATATATGCAATGAAATTTAACAGCTAATCCATAGAAAGATAAAAGACATTCAAGAACATCAAACACAAGATATATCCTGGGAAAACCCTAGCAGGGAAAAATCCATCCTTTGAAGCTCATTCTAGATTATATTAAATCTCAAAACACATTACATATGCCTCTAGGGCTTGTAGATTCTAGGCCACAATCCAGGATTACAAATAATTCACACAACAACAATTTTTCATCAACTTCTTTTCCTACTCCACACTCTCTCTGCTTTGTGATCCTTCCAGATTAGAATACTTCACCACCATGCTTCATACGTCACACTATCGAGCACCTTGTCGATCTATCCCCCCTTCTAGCTCTTGTAAAAAATCATCTCGCTTCTATTTATATCATCTGTGAATCATTTAACTCTCAACATGTCGGCCCAATTACAATGGCTAGTAACATAATGTGCCAACTTAGATAAGTCAGCCCCAAATAATAACAACTTACAATTTGCGAATCAACCAAGGTTGGCCACAACAAATCCAAGAACCAAGACAACATCCTTGATCACGAAAACACCTTCTAAATTATTCCTCGGAGATCCACAACACGCCACAACACCCTGTCTGCCAAGAACAAGGTAAATGTGACATCTCAAAAGAAAATCACCAATCACAGGCACACAAATCAATGTGGACCAACAACACATGATCTGGAAACATCCACGAGCCACACAAATCACCATAAAAACATCCGCAACAACTCCATGTAC
Organism: Sequoia sempervirens; assembly: GCA_007258455.2. NCBI lineage: Eukaryota > Viridiplantae > Streptophyta > Pinopsida > Cupressales > Cupressaceae > Sequoia > Sequoia sempervirens. The sequence continues at coordinate 247,514,255 of VDFB02281492.1, forward strand.
TAGAATAACAACATCTTCCCTCTGGAACACCAACCAGAATAACTAAACAACTCTTAGGAAATAGATATTCACAACTCGATCGATCCTTCATGCAGATCTCTAAAAATTAACATGGAAATACTAGACATACTTGACAACAAACCTTGTAATCCACAACCTCTAGAAATCAAGTACAATAATTTGGTACTCTACAACTCTGTAACTCCACTATCAACTGCCTTAATTTTCTGAGGACTTCTGTATGCCCCTGCATCACTTATGAAATATTTTTCTGAGCCTATAGGATCATGTTGGGCCCCTCTACAAGAAAATCTCTTAGTTTTAGTTATCTCAGAGTCATTTTCTCATGGTTTCCAATTTTCACTTGATGGAAAAAGTGTCAAATGCAAGCAATGTAAAGTTGCAATGTGGTGCAACTTTTATTCTAAAACTCATGTGACCAAATGAACTATTCCAACGTGTCCCCATGGGTACATTTACACTAGGAATGGTCCTCTTTCACACCCAAACACTCTGAATCTCTCCGAGCTACGTTCAACCAACTCAATCCCTTAAGGGTCCAAAGTGCAAAATGGATGCAATCTTTGACGGGCTAGTACTTAGAAACCATGATGCTTACAAACTCTCTATTTGATCCTACAAGATCGTGTTGGGCCCCTCTACAATAACCTATCTCAATTTTTGTTATATCAGAGTCATTTTTCTGTGGTGTCCAGTTTTCACTTGATGGAAAAAGTGTCAAATGCAAGGAGTGTAAAGTTGCAAAGTAGTGCAACTTTTGTTCTGCAACTTGTGTGATTGAACAAACTATTCCAATGCATTCGAATGGGTACGTTTATGCTAGGCATGGTCCTCTTTTGCACCAAAACACGCTGAATCACTCCGAGCTATGTTCAACCGGCTCGATCCCTTAAGGGTCTAAAGTGCAAAAATGCTACAATCTTTGACGAGCTATTACTCAAAAAATGTGATGCTTACAAACTCTTCGTCTGAGCCTACAAGATTGTGTTGGGCCCCTCTACAATAAACTCTCTCAGTTTTTGTTATCTTAGAATCATTTTCTCGTGGTGATGAATTTTTAGTTGATGGAAAAAGTGTCAAATGCAAGTAGTGCAAAGTTGCAAAGTGGTGCAATTTTCGTTCTACAACTTGTGTGACCAAACAGACTATTCCAATGCATTTGGATAGGTACATTTACACTAGGCATGGTCCTCTTTCACACCCAAACTCACTGAATCACTCTGAGCTACATTCAACTGACTCGATCCCTTATGATGGCATGCAAAACAATTGAAAAGAGAAAAATTCACATAATAGTTGAGAAGTCTGAGTTTTCCACACCAAAAGCATATGATCATCCTCAAGTCTAGTAGGGGAAAGACATTTTTTAATTATCCTCTTTTCCCTTACAACAATATACAACCAATTGAAAATGCGTACAATGGTGGAACTTGGAAACATTTTATTTTTTCCTCATTTAACAACTTTGGTTGTGAAGCATTTTGTCATTTTCATTTGAAATGATTTGCTATGCTTAAAAATTGGAGTCTACGAGAAACAAGTGATGCTCTCATGTACATTTATTATTTGGTGTGATAAATAAAGTTTTCACCCAAGTTCATTTTTTATTTGTATTATAAATTATTTAAAGCTTTCTCCCAAGTCCATTTCCTATACAAAATATAGTATTGCAAAAATTTGACATTTACATCTTTCGATGTGTTTATATGGTGATGGATAAAGAACATAACAATTCATTATGTACTGTAAGGATTATGCTGTGAAAATGTTTAAATACTATTCAAGATAAATGTTTGTATGATAATATGTCAAGAAGTTAACTACTTATCATCTACTATGAATATTATGTTTTGCAAGTGTTGTGAAGATTGTGTATCCTTTGCTTAATTGAGTTGTTCCAATCAAAAGATTAAATATATTGGAATCTTTTTATGAAACATCTCATGGAATACCAATTGAAAACATATTTTTTTTCTTTTAGATAAATCATTTGATGGAACTCTTTGAATTAAACTGAATTGAGATATGTAAGAACAAGGGAGCACTAGGAAATACATTGCTCAAGGATCTTAAATAAGCCTTCTTACCAAATTTGAAAAAGCATGATAAGCCCATGGTTGAAAATTTTGTACTCATCAAAGTGGGTACTAATTCTATATTATATAGGTCATAATTCTTCTTTATCTTTAAGATCTTCTAACTTTGGCAATGGTTTCACCAAGTTGTGAAGGGTGAACTATTCTTTATTCAGTTATGCCTATGTGGGTTCATCTTCCTTATCTCCCGTTGCAATTTTGGGTGGATTACTGCTTTCAAAGTATTGGGAATGATTTGGGTAGATTTATATCCATTGATCCAGTGGACATAGAAATATATCAAAGGGGTTTCTTGATAAAGTTTGGTTGATAGTTGGGGAGCGAGCATGGAAACAAGCCATTGATTATGAAAATGTTAATGTAGAATATTTTTCCTAAAATATTCCTTTAGATAAGTTTGCTAGTTGTTAGATTTTTAGGATAATGATTGCTTAATTGTGCAATCTTGCATGGAGTTGCATGCCTATTTTCTAGTTGGCAGTTGCCATTCTAGAAGGCTCATCTCTTGATATATATATTATACTCATTCTTCTTAAGCAATTATCAAGTTAATAATCAGTGCATTTATTTACAATTAATCTTTTCTTTTCAATTTGTGCGATTTTGTAATTTGTAACTCTACTAGTATTCCTAGAAATATTGAAGTTGTTTAGCATCAATCAATAAATATTCAAGACAAACCATGAAGGACAACAATAAGTAATGCTAGGGCTAGCCAATTAATAAGTATATACGTGATTAAGCCAAGCATACATGTGAATAAGTGAAGCACAAGTACTAAAATACATGTAAGCCTTGAAGTATACACATGAATACAAAGTATACACAAATTAATACAAAGTATATGCATGAATACAAGGTATACACATGAAAACACATAAGTCGCAAAGTATACATTGGAATACACATAAGTCACAAAGTAAACATGTAAGTTGTAAAGTATACACTTGAATACACGTAACTCATATCTATTGAACCATGGATTTATAATGCAAATATAGACATTATCGATAAAAAAGATTTGTATTAACCAAATAGCCATGTAGGCATACATCAATATATGTCGATATAAGTATAAAATATATAAAAAATAGCCATATAGGATTATGAGAATGCCATATAGGCATACAATTTCAAATATATGCAATACAAAATATGTACAAAAAAGCCATATAGGCATAAAACAAAGGGCTCTGGAACCAAAAGTCATTGCTCTCCATGCTCTCGAAATAAAATATCGCCCTTTGCTTGTTGGTCGGATGATGATAAGTCTGTCACTCATTTATTTTGAGGTCGAGGAGTGCTCCTGGTACTCCTCCTAGGGTTGAGTTCCTGGTCAAGCTTTATCTATTACAATAACAAGTAAAGACATTAATATATAGAAATTACATTATAAAAAATGATATATTTAACATAATCACTTACTGCCACTAAACGATCACTCTCCTAGAGGGAAATATTTGCATGCCCATGCTATGGCATGGTAAAGCCTTGTAGAAGCCATCCAAAGAGAAATTAAACTAAGAATCAATAATGGTTTTACTTTTCACTAACTAATAGCTATAACAATGAATGTAAATTGAAATTTAGTAATCTACCTCATTCCTTCGTGAGAGACATCAAGGAGTCTATAGTAGAAGAAACACCAAGCTTCATTTCCCTATGAGCATGTGGAGGTGTATCCGCTTTCAACATTTGAAAATAAAATAACAAATTATTCAATCACGAAAACTACAATAGTGATGCACGTTATGACTTATAATGTATGAGATAATGAATAAAATTTTGAGTACTTATTGAGCTATATATTTTTGACTATCATGCTTACTATTTTACCTATCCATAGCTTTTTTGAAAGCACCTGTTTTAGTCTTTTATCCATAGCAGCAAGGTGGTGAATTGCTTGATAAAATGGTTTTGTAGACATGTACAAAACTGTGGTAGCATACATAAGGCAGTGAACTATTTGAAAAAATGCCTCAAAGAAATGTGGTCTCATGGTGTTGGAATGACATTACAAACAAATGTTTTATGGCATTCCATCACCATGAGACTGCATTTCTTTGAGGCATTTTTTCAAACAGTTCATTGCCTTCTTTATGGTATTATGCTAGGATGGGGTGGTTGGTATAGTGTGGTCTTGGTTATGAGATGGAGGGCGATCATGACATGAAGAGGGAGGGGTGGGGATATGAACAAGTGGAATAAAAGGTGGAAGGTTCCATGGATTGGTAAATTGAGGATGAGGATGAGGACCTTGAAAAGAATTTGGAGGGGAATTTTGGCTAAAGGCTTGGTTTCTATTCTTCAAGCAATGAGTTGTTTGAAAAAATGCCTCAAAGAAATGTGGTCTCATGGTGATGGAATGGCATTCCATCACCATGAGACCCATTTCAAGGCATTTTTTCAAACTACTCATTTCCTTGACTATGATATTGCTTACTATTATGCTTTGATAGATTTTTTCCAAGCATCCATAGTTTGTTGGAAAGCACCTATTTTAGGCTTTTAGCCATAGCAAAAAGGAAGTGAGTAGTTTGATAAAATGCTTTGGTAGACATGTATGGAAAATGTGGTAGCATAGAAAGGTGGTGAGCTATTTGAAAAAAATGCCTCAAAGAAATGTGGTCTCATGGTGGGGCGGGTGCATGAAGTTGGGTTACACTTTTGTGGCCAACTCCAATTTTTTTTTGAAAATGACATAATGCGAGCATGTTATAACGTGCTCACATTATGTCATTTTAAAAGAAAAAAATAAGTGAAAGTGATTCGTTATTTGTTTTCTGTTTTTCTACTCTGCCCGCGGCCAAAAACCCTCATTTTCGTGCTCGCATTCTAGGAGGAGGCATTCTACAAAATTCGTCAACAACGGTTGCTTTTTCTTTGCAAAGATGGCACCATGACAATGAAGAGGTTCATGAGGTAAGTATTGTTTGCTATTTGTTTTGAATTTCTTAGTTTCAAGTTGATTTTGTTTGTTTTAGGTTAGATTTGATTTAAAAAAAAAAAAATTGTAGGAGATGCAAATGATCCTGCAAATCCTCAAAATCCTCAACAAGAAGAGAAAGCAAATCCTCAACAACAAAATCCTCAGCAAAATCCTCAACAAAATCAACCTCCCCCACCAATCACTCAACACCCTCCTGACACTCAACAAAATTTGAGGAGTGAAATTGAGAACAACAAAAAACAAATTGAGGATCTTATCAATAGGTTGAGTGATCCAAATGCTTCAACCACAAAAAGAATGACCTTAGCAAATTCAATGAAAGAGATGTTAAAAAATGTAGATTCAATAACCCAACAAATAACGGGATGGCAAGATAGGAGGCAGGTAGCTAGGGCATATTATGCAAATAAACTATCATACAAACAAGTAAAAGATTTAAAAATTACTAAAGGTGATTTGTGCTCTTTATTCACTGACCCTAGAACAAATCAAAATCTTAGCCTCAATGCAAAGAGGTTTCCTATTCATTGTTGCCACCACCAAGATATTAGGAACCATTTTTATGATAGGTGGTACTTGGTCTTTGATTACCCACCGTGCAACAATTGTGAAGTCCCCCAATATTTTCTTAGGAAACTATACAGTGAGTTCATATTGAACCAAATCCCAAATTATTTTGATATGAGGGAGTTCCAAGGGAGAGGTGGGGGGTCAACTCAGGATAGGCCTGGTGCACAGCCAGATCTTGCACAGAAAGGGAAATGACCTCTTGCTAGGCCGCCTCGTGAGCATATTGTTATGCCTGCCATTGCGAAGGAGTGCTGACATAGAGACATTGCAGGCAATCAACACTTTGACCCAGAGTGTCATCCATCATACTAGCCCTATTGTATAGCGCCATCCAGGGGAGTCTTCGGGTGGTGGCCTTTGAACCCATGTGTGAATCTTATGGGGCGACTTGTTCATATGACCCCACTGATACTCAGGAGGCTACTACACAGGATCCGTATGCTGCTACGAGGATGGAGAGGACGACTGAAATTTTGCATCATGCATATGGCATTGATAGTCAGGTAAAAGTCAACATGTTCATTGAATTTAATTTATTAAATTTTGATTCTGAAATTCAAGATTAACTAATTTAGTTTTATTATTTTAATAAAATTGTAGGGTCACAGTGTTAAGATTGGATACACTGGTCCTCCACCTACTTATTTCTACAGTACACCTATCAGTGGGGTATGTAACTAGTAAATAATTATAAATTTATTACATGTTAATAGCATTGTTTTATGAATGGTATTTTAATATGTGATTTTGGATGTTGAACAGACTAATATTGGAGGTTTCAAGCAAACACCTCCTAGTGCTAGTGGATTTACTCAAATGTACATGAAGGTAATAGAATAAAGAGAACTTAACTAATGAATTCTACTTAATAGATTGTGTAGTTTATATTCATATTGTTGGTTACATTGCATTACACATCATTCAAACTCAAAGCATTACTTCAAATTCCATAACTAATAACTAGATGTTGATAGATGACAAAATTTCAATTGTATAATATAGTTGTTTTGAAAGTCAACATAAGTAACACGATGCAATTATTTCACATGGAGGCATGTGCTTGCAAAGGTGCACCAACATGACAAACTATGGATGCTTGAAAAAAATCTATATGAAACCATAATAGTAAGCAGTAACATAGATAAGGCAGTTAGTGATGCAAAGCATCATATCAAAACACTCAATCATCAGGGTACATCTGATGCAGAGCATCCAACAAATACCATCAACATCATTTCTTCAAGGGATTTCAATCCCAAATAGAATCAGGAGAAGATCAAATATAATTTCATCAGAAATCTACTTTTCATTCAACCAAAATCCACTCAAATTCTCTTAGCCATTCCATAGGCCATCATTCATCATTCCACTAATCAGTATTCCTATTGACTCATTCAAAGCAAAAAGCATAGTAGAAAACTTTGACTTAATCAATTAGATTCACATCATTCTCAGCCACCATAAAAACAACATAAACCCGATTATTGACACTTGAACAATTCATCCTTTCATTTATTCACCAAGACAACAAATCAACTAAACCATACCTCACTATTATTAGTCCATTATCAAGCACTGTACTCACCATATTTTGACTGCAATAGTCTAATTACAGGTTACAAACTCCTGCTGCAACAAAATCTTGATTATCATCTTGTGGTTAATCACTAATTTGCTCAAAAGGCTTCTTAATACTCACCCATCCAACCATCAAAGTCACCAAACCTGTCTTATACACCTTAACCAAATTTAGTAACATCAATCATATCATTAGTTTGATAGTAACCAATCACTCAATATCATCCTTTCCACTGTTTAAACAAACATCTTTGTTTTGATCAGACAATATCATATTCCTCTAGTAGGTCTGTCAACCATTGAATCGGGTAGTTACATTCATATCTCAAAGCTTATTAAAAAACTCAATGCACATTTAGAAACACTTTCCAGCATATCACAACATATCAAAGTTCTTAGACATTTGACATAAAGAAAATCATCAGATTTCAGACTGTCCTCTGAAGAAAGGCTAGTAGATTAGGCCTATTTTACAAAGGAGACCCCTTCAAAACCATTCCAAATCAATCAAAACCTCAAAATAGTCTTCAATCATGTCTTATAACTCAATATTTCACCATTTATAGGGATTTAAAACCATGAAAATGTTCTGATCCAATAAACCCTCATTTATAGGGTGTAAAAGCACAAATCAAGGAGGGTTTTGTGAAAAATACTCTTGCAAACCTCTATTTCTCTAGACACTACCTAGAACATGATTGTTTATGTCTTCCAAGACCTTCTACATCATCTCCAAGCCTCTGCAAGCTTTATTTATTCATGACCCATGACTGTAGCATCACTTTGTGTAGGAAAATCCTCTATTTTCTAGTGTAACAACAACTCCACCATGGTATTCTTTCTTTTCCCTACACTTACAATCATCAAAACATGCAAAAATCCTAACATTAACCTAATCCACCAATTTACTTGACCTACATTGGTGGAGTAGTGAAGAAAAACCCTATTGGACTCTCAAACTTGCTTCTAAAAGGACTCTGTCGGGCACTAAAAACTGCCTTTTATTCTTTTGTTTCCTAAAAATAACCTTCCAACTCTTGAAATTGGAAACTAACTCCTATTTACATGTATTCACACTATTATTTAACTTTGTGTGTTCCTAAATTACCAACACAAGAAAAAAAAACAATGGAGTAATGTTACAAACTCAGAAACATGGAATTTTTATTTCAAAATATAATTACAAGAACACAAAATTCTACTTTTTATTTCCTTTACATGCCTTTTAAAGATATTTCCTTTTCCATAACTGTCTTTCCATCAGTTGAAACTACCCCTTTTAACCCTTAATATGCCCGATTTCCTTGTTTTTGTCAATTTAACAACTTTTAACAATATTGCATTATTGCATTATTTACATTTTCCCACTTTGACCACCTAGAACTTACCCATAACCTTAAATGCATTCAAATAATACCTCATATGACCTTGAACATGCACTTTACATCATTTTTCCATGACCTTTTGTGATTGAATCAATACAAATTTGAACACTCATCCCTTTTGCAAAATTGAAAAGTATTTGACGGCCTAGGTGCTCCTGCACCAACATCTGACCCAATTGAATCAGGAGAAGATAAAATTGAATAAGCAACTAAAATTTATTTCTCTTTTCATCAAAAATAACATTGTTTCATTTGTAAACCACAAGGAAACAACAAGCCAACTCATTTCAATACTTCTTCTTATCATCCTCAAGATTCAAACATCTTATTTATCAACACAAATGACTGATCTGTGCACAAGAAACCTAATTAGAGTCACTAAACAATCCACTCTTTCATCATTCACCAAGGCACCCTTCCACTCAATTTGCTTTACCTAGGCAAAATAGTAAGCATGATAATCATAAATATATGGATAGGGAAAATAGTAATCATGATAATAAAAAATATATAGTTTAATACTTGTACTCAAAATTTTGTTCATTAGATCTCATACATTATAAGTCATGTGATGTGGATCGCTATTGTAACTTTTTTGTGATTGAATAATTTGTTGTTTTATTTTCAAATGTTGGTTGTGGAAACACCTCCAAATATTGTGAGGGAAATGAATATCGGTGTTTCATTCGTTATACAATCCTCAATGGCTCTGATAGGGGGGGTATGAGGCAAATTACTAAATTTCAATTTACATTCGTTGTTATAGATGTTAGTTCTAGTGGAAAATCAAACCATTATTGATTTGTAGTTTAATTCCTATTTGGATGGTTTATTCAGGGCTTGAGCATGCCTTAGCATATGCGTGCAAATATTTCCATTGTGGAGAGTGATTGTGAGATGGCCGTAAGTGATTATTTTGTTAAATATATAATTTTTTATAATGTAATTTCTATATATTAATGTCTTTACTTCTTATTGTAACAGTTAAAACTTCACCAGGAGCTAAACTCTAAGAGGAGGAGCAGGAGCACTCCTCAAGCACAACAGAAATGAGTGACAGACTTATCGCCATCAGATCGCAAAACAAAGGGAAAGAATTTATTTCTAGAGCATGGAGAGAAATGAATTTTGATTCCAGAGCCCTTTGTTGTATGCCTAGAAATGGCAATTTTGTACATATTTTGTATTGGATATATTTGACATTGTATGCCTATATGGCACTCTCATAAGCCTATATGGCTATTTTGTAACTATATTTTATACTTATATCGACATATATTGATGTATGTGTACATGGCTATTTGGTTAATACAAATATTTTTTTATCGATATTTGGTGTCCATATTTGAACTAAGAATTTATGACACATCTGTAGAGAAACAAAGGAATACTACAAAATAAAGCACATTACAATTTTGTTCTCACTAAATTGATGTACTCTCCAACATCTCTCTTCTCTCATGCGAAGAGTTAGAACTGCTTGGCCATGCCTTTGCATCATTCAGGAAGTTTTGCTCTTTTTGACAATGTCAAAAGCATGGCTGCATACAAATTAGGCAAAAGACTTTTCCTTTTAGATTAGCAATGCATGGAAGTTTCAAAAAGTATCCTTGATATTACAAAAACATATGTGTTTATACCATAGCAGAAAAAATCTTTTGGGGAAAAAATCGGCAAACCAAAAGTATAAGATTTTTTGAAAAAATCAGGAAAAATTCTAGAAAAAATTGGAAAAAAATTCAGATTTAAAAAAAAAGGTAAAAAAGTAGAACAAGAGAAAAATCTTGTTTTTAAAAATTTAAAGGCATTTCCATAGCATAGAGATATAGAGAAATAAAAATAAAGAGTTTAACTAATAAATTGTAAAAATAGATTTTTGTAGTTTATATTCATATCATTGATTACATTACATTGCACATCTTTCAAACTCAAAGCATTGCTTCACATTGCATAACTAATAACTAGATCTGATAGATGAAAAATTTCAATTACAATATAGTTTTTACAAAGTCAACCCTAAGCAGTTATGCAATTACTTCACATTGCATAACTAATAACTAGGAGCAGCTACCAATTGCATTTGCTTGTCATGGCATTCTATGAGACCACATTTCTTTGAGGCATTTTTTCAAACAGTTCACTACCTTGTCTATACTACCACATTTTTGATACATGTCTACCAAAAAATTTTATCAAATAGTTCATTGCCTTGTTGCTATGGCTGAAAGCCTAAAACAAGTTCTTTCAACAAGCTATGGATGCTTGGAAAAACTCTATCAAAAGCATAATAGTAAGCAATATATAGACAAGGCATGAACTCTTTGAAAAAATGCCTCAAAGAAATGAGGTCTCATGGTGATGGAATGCCATGACAATCAAAACTTAATTGACCACCAAATTATGTTGCCCCTTGACTTTACCCACGTTTACTCCCTCAAACCTCTCTTTTTCATTCAAAACCCCTGTTTTCCCAACTAGGGCATGTCATGCCATAACATAATTTTGACCTCCCTTGTCCTTGCAGAACTTTTGAACACATCAAACTCCACAATCTCACCCTATTTCCAACCTATTCTAACTTATTTTCAAGCAATTTCTTCTTTTCACCTCTTCTAGCCTTGCTTTTAAGGGGCCTCAATTTTGAATTTTCAACAGGGGCAGTACTAATCTCTTCCAATGCCATTACTAATCCTATTTTATTATTCCTACTCCTTATCCTACTTACATCAGGCCCATATCACTGAGACACCGAACAATAAGTGGAATGGCCTATTTCAACATACTACCTCAAACCCTTAAGGGATCGATCTGGTTGAATGTAGCTCAGAAATTCCACATGTTTGGGTGAGAAAGAGGACCATGCCTAGTGTGAACATGCCTATTTGGACGTTGGAATAGTCTGTTTGGTCACACGAGTTGTAAAACGAAAGTTGCACCACTTTGCAACTTTCCACTGCTTCCATTTGACACTTTTTCCATCAACTAAAATCTGGACACCACGGGAAAACCACTCCTGAGATAACAAAAAAAGAGAGGTTATTGTAAGGGGCCCAACATAATCCTATGGGATTAGACGAGAAGTTTCTAAGCATCACGGTTTCCGAGTAACCTCATGTTGAAGTTTGTAGCCATTTTGCCCTTTGCCTTAAGGGCTCAATCCGGTTGAACGTAGCTTGGAGCGATTCATTGTTTGGGTGTGAAAGAGGACCATGCCTAGCATAAACATTCCTATTTAGACATGTTGGAACATTCCGTTTGGTCACACGAGTTGTAGAACGAAAGTTGCACCACTTTGCAACTTTCCATTGCTTCCATTTGACACTTTTTTCATCAACTAAAAAATGGACACCACGGGAAAACCACTCCAAAATAATGAAAACTGAGAGAGGTTATTGTAGAGGGGCCCAATCTGATTCCATCTGATTAGACGAGAAGTTTCTAAGCATCACGGTGTCCAAGTAACCTCATGCTGAAGTTTGCAGCCATTTTTCCCTTTCGACCCTTAAGGGATCGATCCAGTTAAACATAGCTTGGAGAGATTCCGCATGTTTGGGTGTGAAAGAGGACCATTCATAGCATAAAAATTCCTATTCAGATGCATTGGAACAGTCCGTTTGGTCACATGAGTTGCAGAATGAAAGTTGCACCACTTTGCAACTTTCCACTACTTCCATTTGACACTTTTTCCATCAACTGAAAACTAGACACCACGGAAAAACCACTCTGAGATAAAAAAAATAGAGAGAGGTTATTGTAGAGGGGCCCAACTTAATCCCATGGGATTAGACGATAATTTTCCAAGCGTCATGGTGTCTGAGTAACCTCATGCTGAAGTTTGCAGCCATTTTTCCCTTTTGACCCTTAAGGGATCGATCCAATTGAACGTAGCTCAGAGTGATTCTACCTGTTTGGGTGTGAAAGAGGACCATTCCTAGTGTAAAAATGCCTATTCGTATATGTTGGAATAGTCTATTTTGTCACACGAGTTGTAGAACGAAAGTTGCACCACTTTGCAACTTTCCACTGCTTCCATTTGACACTTTTTTCATCAACTGAAAACTGGACACCACAGGAAAACCACTCCAAGATAACAAAAACTGAGAGAGGTTATTGTAGAAGGTCCCAACATGATCCCATTGGATCATACGAGAAATTTCTAAGCATCACGGTGTCTGAGTAACCTCATGCTGAAGTTTGTAGCCATTTTTCCCTTTGGACCCTTAAGGGATCAATCCAGTTGAATAGCTCAGAGCAATTCTGCGTGATTAGGTGTGAAAGAGGACCATGCCTAGCATAAACATGCCTATTTGGACATGTTGGAACAGTCTATTTGGTCACATGAGTTGCAGAACAAAAGTTACACCACCTTGCAACTTTCCACTACTTCCATTTGACACTTTTTCCATCAATTGAAAACTAGACACCACGGGAAAACCACTCTGAGATAACAAAAATTGAGAGAGGTTATTGTAGAGGGTCCCAATGTGATCTCATAAGATTAGACAAAAAGTTTCTAAACATCATGGTGTCTGAGTAACCTCATGCTGAAGTTTGCAGCCATTTTTCCCTTTGGACCCTTCAGGGATCAATCCGGTTGAACAAAGGGTCTATACTCTAAACTTATCCAAACCTTATCAACTCTTGGGGAAGAAATTATAAGGTGTAAAAACTTTAAAATACACAATCAGATCTTAGTTATACCATTGTACAATGGGTAAACCACAAAACCCTCTATTGTAGCCTAAACCCTAGGGGTTTATTGAAAATGATACTTCCAAAGCTAAACACAACCTAAAAATTACTCAAACAAGTTTTTGATACCCTACATAAGCTCAAACAATCATAAAATAATGCTTCCCTACACAAAAACACAATTTGACTCTTCAAAACCACCATTTTTCTTAAGGAAAACTCACTTTTACACAGATTGGTTTCACACCCATCTCACTTTCAGACCTCCCCAACACTAACACATCATTCCCACACCTTAATAATGTTAGTTCAAACCCATTCCTCAAGTTACAGAGGCTACAAAAAGAGGAATGGGTCAAAAAGCCATTTTTATTGACTCAAAACCTTCAAATGTACAAGTTCGGGCCAATTTTAGTAAATTGATGATATTCTACTCCTTATTTTCCTTGATGAACAAAACCTAATGAATGGTGCTCCTGCATCAATCATACATTGATCTTATTGTCCCTCCTAAAGTTTGGAACACATCCATTACCTCCACATAACACTCGACATCCTTGGTCTTCTGGGTTCCCATGCCTTGATATGGTTATGCAAATGAAAATGAAGCAAAGTAATCATCTCCTTCTCCGCTGGCTGGAAGAATGCATGCTTAATGTTTTGATACATGATATCGGCTCTCTCATCTACTCTCATGGTTGAATATCAAAATCTAGTATGGTGGGCCTCCAGAGTTCCAGTCATTTTTCTTCCTCTTCCACCAAATGCTAGCCCGATCCACACGTCTGTCAACCTAATTGACTTTGTTTTTGAAAGCTAAAGTTTCTCCTGAGTCACCAGTGTTGCTCTTTTTGCCTTTTCAGACTCTTTCATTGCTATAGATCATCTCTGGGATTTAATCATTTGTACCACATGTGGTTGATTAGCTTTGAATCCTTGCATCTAAAGGAAATTTCCTCAACATAAATACTCTCTCAAGGTTAACAATCATACATTGACCTTCTTTCCCCTCTTAAAGTTTGGACCACATCCATTACCTCCACATAAAAATCAACATCCTTGGTCTTCTTGGTTCCCACGCCTTGATATGGTTATGCAAATGAAAATGAAGCAAAGTAATCACCTCCTCCGCTGGTTGGAAGAATGCATGCTTAATGTTTTGATAAATACTATCAACTCTCTCTTCTGATCTCATGGTTGAATATCAAAATCCAGTATGGTGGGCCTCTAGAGTTCCAATCATATTTCTTCCTCTTCTACCAAATGCTAGCCTGATCCACACATCTGCTAGCCTAATTGGCTTTGTTTTTTGAAAGCTGAAGTTTCTCCTGAGTCACCAATGTAGCTCTCTCTGCCTTTTTAGATTCTTTCATTGCTACAAATCATCTTTGGGATTTAATCATCTGTACCACATGGTTGATGTGCTTTTAATCCTTGCATCTAAAGGAAATTTCCTTTACATAAATATTGCTAGGGAATTTTAATGTTGCCATTGTAGTTGGTATTAAAGTTGGTGCCTGCAACATGAAGAGTGATTCTAATTCCTCTTCTACATTAGAGGGTTCATATCCTTGATCCGACTCTTCCAAATTATCATAATCAAAATCACTAGCTTCCATATTCAAAAATTCCTAACCAACATATTGAATAAATTTATTTGGATCATCAGTAATAGTCTTCAAAATTGGCTGCTAGTACAAGTTCATTCTGCTTTCATAATACTTTATAACCATGGAGTTCAACCATTCCTTGATCCCATCAAGTGAAGATTGAGGAATGGCGTCAATGTGGAGTACATCCTGCTTGAAGTCTTTGAAAGCAATAGCCATATCAAATTCCTTTTACCCAAGTCCTACTCTCTCAAGGTTAACAATCTCAATCTCACTAATAGCGATTACTAAGAAAGGTAATTCCACCAACTCTACCAAATAGTTTACCATAAGAATAATAAAATTAGAGGCTTTGAAAGGAACTCCATGAAAACCAAGCTCTCTAAATGGTACATATCAAAGTCTAGTTCAAAATCTTTTAGATGAGGCTTCTCCCATAGCTCTCTTACTCGCTTGACAAATCCTTGAAACTCTATATTGATTTTATTTTTCCTGTCCCTCTCTTGTTGTTCATCCTCAATTTCATCAAGATCATACATTGACCTTCTTGACCCTCCTAAAGTTTGGACCACATCCATTACCTCCACATAAAACTGGACATCCTTGGTCTTCTTGGTTCCCATGCCTTGATATGCTTATGCAAATGAAAATGAAGCAAAGTAATCATCTCCTTCTCCGTTGGTTGGAAGAATGCATGCTTAATGTTTTGATACATGATATCAAATCTCTCTTCTACTCTCATAGTTCAATACAAAAATCTAGTATGGTGGGCCTCTAGAGTTCCAGTCATCTTTCTTCCTCTTCCACCAAATGCTAGCTCGATCCAGACATCTACCAGCCTAATTGACTTTGTTTTTGAAAGCTGAATGATGCAGGAGCACCCACACCTCACCCTCAATTTGAAATTTTTAATGGTAAATTGGGAGGATAGTTGGTAAATGTTAGTATGTTGAGGTATTTTTGTCTTGAATAAGGTCTAATAGACCAATATTTTATGTACTTTGGGAATTAGTAGGTTAGTGGACAAATGTGCAAAAGCACTCTTGAATTAAATAATTGTTGATATTGCCATAAAGGAAAATTATTAAAAAATTAGGTGGGAGTGTAGAGAAATAGTCTAAAATTCATGTTATAAGGGTGTCTAAGTGGTCCTAGGCCTTTAGAATAATACATTTGCATGATAAAGCTTATTAAGCAAAACCATTGTTAAATACTAGTATTTGTAGGCTTAATAAGGGTTTGGTGGTTCAAAGGTAGTTATGGGCATAAAGGGAGATGATTCTCATTTTAAATGTATTAAAAACATAATTCAATCTTGAATGGGGGTTCAATCAATAGTTTTTTTGAAGATTGGTGCTCTTCACAATGCCTAAAACTGTGGAATTTCAACATTTTTCTGAGTTTTTTAGTTTCTTTTCTCTGTGTACGGCCCAATATAGGCCTCTTATGAATAGAAATTAATGAAACATTGTGGTGGCAGGTCTTAACCTATATTTCAATCTATTTTGATACACCTTTGGTTGTTTTAGTGAAAGGAAAATCCATTTTTCTTTATTCAGCCTGTACAGACCATCAGGGTTTGAGTTTACTTTAATTTTTGTGACGGAGCCCTTCCTCCTACTGTGGTGAATTGTGACTCAGAGGAAAGGTTTAAAATGTGTTTTTTTCAAGTTTTCTTAACTCTTTTACTAATGGTAAGGCATTTATAGGGCTGGTGATGTTGTTTTAGGCTGAGAATGTGAGATTTTGGCTTGAAATGGAGGAACTAAAGTGATGTTTATGAGATCTACTGAGTCTAAAGGCTAGGTGAAGGTTTATTATGTGTGTGCAAACCCTAAAAAAGTTGTTTGATGCTTTGGTGAGTTTTGAAAGGCCTTGGAGTTATGAGATGCTAAAAACCCTAGGTATTTGTTAGGAAATTAAGGGTTTTAAGAAATTATGGCTTAGAGGTTGAGTGCTTTTCTAAAACCTATGGAATTGGGAGTTTTGTAACCTATTTGAGCCTTTTTGTTGGTAGTTGTTGCAAGATGGCCAAATAAAATAATAAAGGTTGTTAGTTTACTGAAATATGATTTGTTTGAGTCTTCTCCACCTTGACTCTGCATCACTAAAGTTTCTCCCGAGTCACCAGTGTAGCTCTCTCTGCCTTTTCAAACTCTTTCATTGCTACAGATCATCTCTGGGATTTAATCATTTGTACCACATGGTTGATGTGCTTTGAATCCTTGCATCTAAAGGAAATTTCATCAACATAAATACTGCTACTCTCTGAAGGTTAACAATCTCAATCTCACTGATAGTACATTTACAACCATATTCAAAGATTTGCCTTCAAAAGGCTACAAATTCAAATATTGACTTAAATAGCCTTCAAGAGGCTTTTAATAGCCTTTACAAATGATTCTACATCTTTCCAATCATACCTAACTATTCTTTTTGTAACTAACATGACTTATTACATTATAAATCAATTGTGGATGTGTTATGACCTTATTCAATTGACAAAACTAAAAACACAAAACTAACTTAAAAGATTTCCGTGAACCAAATTTGCTCAATAACCTTGGTGCCCCTACACCAATTCTCATTATTTCAGTAAATGTCATTACAAGTAAATCTCATTACAATGCCTTAGGTACTCTGTTCTCACAGATATTTTACAATGTCACTCATACATTCGAGATTCTCTTATAATGTCTACATCATAGGTTCTCATTTAGAGGTTAACTTCAAATGAGGAACTTGAGATTCCCTCACAAAGCATCACACACTCTTTTATAATGGCTTGAAATCAAAATTGAGATTTGTCAAGATCATCAAAATAAGGATGTTGCATTGCTTTTTTGGCTGAGATTCTCTTTGATGGCTCCAAAATCAACATTTTATGCAAGGAGAGACCAATCAATTTTTACTAGTTTAGTTACAAATAGGAAAAGTAAAAGAATAAAAAGAAACAACTCATGTCCAAAATGGAAATGAAATGAAAATAGATGGAAGGCACTTACAGATAGGCATGGAAGTCTCTCAACTTAGTCACTCCTATTCATACATCTTCACTGCGAGTTCCAAGATACCTATTGCACACAACACCTCTCATGAATCTAGAATATCTTGAAATTCAAGATGCTCCTATAATGTCTACATCATAGGTGCTCATGATAAGGTTAACTTCAAATGAATAACTTGAAATTCCCTCACCAAGCTTCGTACACACTTTGTAATGGCTGAAAATCATAATTGAGATATGCCAAGATCATCAAAATAGGGATGTTGCATTGCTTTTATGCCCGAGATTCTCTTGGATGGATCATAAATCTACATTTTCTGCAAGGGGACACCATTCAATGTTTACCGAGTTACTTACAGATACAAAAAGTAAAATAAGACATGATAGCATTGACATCAAAGAAATTAACATGGATACAAGTATAAACTAATAAGAACCATTGTGCATATACTTACAAATTAATCCAATGAACCATCCGGATCTGCTCTACTCTTTATTGTGTCAAGTATTGCCTCATGGTCAGACTCACGAACCTTCCACAAGGTCTTGTTCAAAGGTGTACCCCCATATTTGCTCAAACGAACATTGGATGCCACAACAAGGTTCGAGTAATGAAGAATCTTATGATGCATGTCAAAGTCCTCAAATAGCCAATGCTTAACACTCTTATGTGGGTACCTTCTAAGCCATGTTCCAATAACAACAACTGAGCCTGTAGGGTATTCGATGGTTTCTCCATCTATAACTGGGGCTTCCAATTTCTTTTTGGCCTCAACACAACGACACAAGTAATAGTTTGTTCCCTCTTCGTTTTCTTCATCTACAATAACTGCATAAACATGCCCTACATTGATATGTGCATAAAATCACTTGAAATTAGTCAACATTACGAATACCATACAAAGTAAGATAACAATATGGAATTTCAAAAACTAAGCAAGTAGATATATTACCTAGTTGAACTAGATCTGATACGTGGTCAAAGTCGACCGATGATTCCATCTATGTTAGTTCCAATGCCGTCGGAGGGCAATATGTGTGAAGTGGGCTAAGATAACTTGTCAACCATTTTTCAACCCACTCCCCTGACTCACAATCATTCCAGGCTTGCATTGTACATGAAGAACAAAAGCATGCCATCTTACGTGTATCGATACTCCATGAACCTGCATTTGAGCTAAGGAAAGAGTGTAGCTCACTCGATCCTATTAGTGTACAATAATCCTCATATGATGCAATGTTAGTATCATCCATCAACCAAAAAAATATATGAACTGAAGGCGTACCTTCATTACCTGGACCCATCGAAGTATTACACCATGCGATGATTGAACTTGCATCTGTCAACTTTGCACTATCTTTATACTTTAACTCTTCTCGTGCTAATGCTCTTTTCACATATGCTCCTACACCATCATGCTCCCCCTTTCCATTCCTGGCGTCACAAAAGTTCCACATATGCTGAACACCTGTAGTGAGATGCATCCTACACAACTAGTAGAACATGCACGCGTTCTTGAACTGTGCTGCACAGTTATCCGACCATATTATATGCCGACCGTATGGTATGCCCCTTCGAGCCAAATCATTATAGAACATATGGAAGCAACCTTGCACAAACTCTAGAGAATGTGTGTGATCATCACTAATATAAAAGTGATACTCCCTCAATACCTTCCTTTGGTCCTCTGTACTATCAACTGCATGAATGAATGCTATGTGCACAAATATCGAAACCTGTGTGAAGTTGTAATACTGTGACTGCACCTCACACTGTGGCTGTAGAGTGTAGTTCTTTGCAAAGTCAACCACTGATACTATGCTTCCAACTGGAAAGGTGTCCTTGCATAGCTTGAATTGTGTGTCCAGCCATCGGGCTCTATGGGTATGCCTTGCATACTCATACAATAGATTCTCATGAAACATGGACATAAACCGATACACTATAATCTTCTGAATAACCAAATCACACCTTTTTTTCTTGAAACCCATCTTTTGCAGCGTATGCCACTATTTTATACTTCCCGAAATCTACTAGTTTATGTCCCACCTCATCTATGATTTCCATATGTTGACATACTGGCATTCGTTGCAAGCCACCACAACACTCACATGAACCATCCAAGCATGTTGTCCTATAGAATATTTGGCCATCCTCTATTTGACATAAATTTTTTGATAATAACTCTTTTGAATATTTTGGTGGGGCTTCTATGCCACAATCTTGCAAAACATTGTTAGTATGGAAATCTAAACATATAGAACGATAAACATCATAATGGTTAGCAAATTCAATATGTATTCTATAGCAACAAGTAGTGCATGTGTGATTAATCTTGACATAAAAAGGTTTAAGCATTTCAAAAAATCTTTGAGAAATACTAATTTGAGGATAAGCATTTTGAAATTTATGAAAAAATTGGGTTTGAGTCGTATCCAAAAAATGCTTTGGATGTCGCTCATGGTTCCGACTACCGATTCTCCTTCTTGTGACATCCCTTTGATTCAGAGATGGCCTTGTATTATTCTTCCAATAATCTTCAATTATTGTTCTCAATGCTTCAACAACTTTTTTATCTTTATGTGGCAGTCTTCCCGAGAATGCCCATAATTCATTTGAATCGGTTCCCTCAATTCTTTGCCGCCTTTGAACAACTTTTGATAAAGTTTTTCTACTAATTCCCATTTGTTCACTTGTCTTTTTAATGAGACAAGATCTCTTTGTTTGATAGCTTACCAAAGTCGATGTAATGACACGTCGGGTGACATTACTATCCTTTGAGCGTGAGGTCTTACCCACACTCTCATAAGCATCCATTAGATTCTTCACAATAGTGTTTTCACTTGATGCATTCAATGTTCTCAACCCAAGAGTCTTCATGATGTTTTTTTACTTTAAACCCCACATCATTTGAACAAATAGTTGACATCTTCTGGTCTCATTTAGCCTTTCAAAGAACATTTGCCAAATCTTATCAACATATCTTCTACAAGTGCATTCTGGAATCTTACCTTCCATGTGCTACAAAATATCCTCATCAATATTAATCAAAAACTTTGGCTTTCTATGCAAAATTCTAGGTGGTGTTCTCTTAGGTACATACATTTCAAGATTAGCAATTTCATCAATATTTAATTGAGGTGGGCTAGATTGCGTACCTTCGACTGAGGGTGGAATAGAATACATACCTTGAGGTTCATGTGGGGATGATGGCATACCTTGTTCATCAAATCTGAGTGATGATGTACTCTCAACTTCAGATGTGGTGGATGGTGTCCAACCATACTCACTTGTGGTAGATGGTGTCCCTCCATATTCGCTTGTGCTTAAGGTTGTCCCTTCGTATTCACTTGCAGCAGAGGGTGTGTCTCCAACTACGGTATCTGCATCTCCCCTAGCATGACTCTTTCACATTTGTGCCCTTTGTGCTGCCAATTTCTTTTCTCTTTTTGACGGTTGAGGTTCCTCTTCAATTGGCTTGTTTTCATCAATTGTTCCCAATTTCTGCTTTTCACGATATTCCCTCATCCATTTTTTCTCTTTATCTCTAAAGGCTTGGAGCTGATCATCTGTTAGTGTTTTCCTTTTAACAGTTTGTTTCTTTGATATGACAAATAATTTTACCTATGCAGAAAGTGCTAAGTCAAGTCAAATTAACTAATAGTGAAGGGTTGTAAAAGTCTATTAAAGAGGGAGACCAATGGTCACCTCTTTCAAATGTTAGTTTTCCTTAACAAAATTGAGATTTTGGTGACTGAAATTGAGTTTCTGAGTTGGGCAGCATTATTTTATGTTATATTGAGCATGGTCAGGGTATATTAGGCTTGTTTGAATAGTTTTCAAGTTTTGGAGTGTTTGGCAAGTGCTACTTTCAATAAAACATACAATTTCTAAGCCTAGGGAGAGGGTTTTATGGTTTGGGTGGTAAATGATTGAATCTCTACAATCTAATGCTATAATTTGAAGTTTTTATAGATACAAAGTGATCCCCCAAGGTTTGAGGAGATTTGGACAAGTTTTGAAGGTGGTCCCTTTGTAAAAGTGGGCTAATTTGGGTCCTTAAAAGCATAGAAAACTTGATAATTTGTGCAGTTTGGTACAAAAAAACCATTGGTGATTGTTGGATATGTTGAAAGGATCTGTAATGGGTAAAATAAAGGTGTCTAAATGGTCCTAGGTCTATAGAACAAGAAATTTGCATAATGAAGCTTATTAAGCAAATCATTGCTAATACTAGTACTTTTAGGCTTAATGAAGGTTTGGTGGTTCAAGGGTGGTTATGGGCGTTGAAGGAAGTTGGGACTCCTGATTTGAAAATGTATAAAAACATCATACAAGCCTGAATAAATGGTTCAATGAATTTCTTTTGAGGATTTGGTGCTCTACTCAACGCCTAAACTGTGGAGTTTCAAGTATTTTTTTGTGTTTTCAGTTTCTTTTTCGTATGTACGGCCTAGTACATGCCTCCCATGATTAGAAATTCATAAGTCATTGTGGTGGCAGGTCTTAACTTGGACTTCAATCAATTTTTAGACTCCTTTGGTTGTTTTGGTGAATGAAAAACTCCATTCTTCATGATCAGCCTATACAGACCAACAGGGTATGAGTTTTACTTTATTTTAAAGATGGAGCTTTTCCTCCTACTGTGGTGACCTGTAATATGTTTTTTTCAAGTTTCATGTTTCTTTTAATAGTGGTAAGGCATCTATAGGGCTGGTGATGTTATCTTAGGTTGAGAATGTGAGTTTTTGGCATGAAAAGGAGGAACCAAAGTGGTGTTTTTGAGATCGAATGAGGCTAAAGGCCTAGTGAAGGTTTATTTTGTTTGATGCTTTGGTGAGGCTTGGAAGGCCTTGGAGTTGTGAAATATAGAAAACCCTAGATATTTATGAGAAAATTGAGGGTTTTTGTATTGGAAACCTATTTGAGCATGCAAGGTCCTAAAACCTCGAAAATCTTTTGTTTTGAGACCTAAGTAAAGACTATTTTTGGATTTGGGGGTCTTCTAAGAAGTGAGAAGGTTGTGTGGGGAATTATACCCGATTGAGTGACTTTGATATGCTACAACCTAAACAATGTGAATTTGTTGAAAGAAGAGGTCCTGATGAAATTGTAAATTGTAAATTTGTTTGTAGATTGGAGTTGTGTGTTTGTATGTTGCAGGCCTCCCCCTACTGCATTAGGAGTATATTCCAATTTTTTAGAGACATGTATGGGAAATTTGGTAGCATAAACAAGGCAATTAGCTGGTTTGTATAACTATTTGACAAAATACCTCAATGAAAGCTTTGGAAGCATACATAAAGAAAGTGAATTGTTAAATTTAACAAAATGCCTCAAAGAGATGTGGTTTAAAAATGTAATAGGAAAGTGTATAGAATTGTGTAATTTAAAATGTCCATTGACAACCTAAGGTTGTAACATGACAAAAAACAATTTGATCAACATGGAATAAGAAAACAACAAAAATGAAAGCAAGCCATAATAGAATGAAAGAAAATGTACAAAGACTTCACATACCTAAAAAACCAAAGTTTCAAATGGAGGAGTTCTACCCAATTATGTAGCCTTTGCTTCTTCTTTCCTCAAACTCCTAAAAAATTTGACTTTTTCAAAAGCTTGTTCCCCTCCAAACTTCAATTGTATATCAGTTATCATTGTAATTCAAACTTGAATTCATATTATATGCCTTTCAACGTGAAAACTCTGCTATTTCATGCAAAGGTGATGGAAATATCATGAAAAGGTGGTGGAATCTAAAAATCATGCATGCACACTTCACTCAATCACTAAAAAGCTACTTTTTTTCGGAGCACGCACAAAACCAAGAGAATATGCAGAATGTGGGCTGACATCACGGGTATATTGTGTTTTTTTACCATTTTTAGTGCAATAAAAAAACACGCTCACGTTATAACATGAGTGCATTATTTCTTGCTAAACGACCATGTCTCTACTTATTCATAATGTGTTCGTGTTATAGTAAAGTTGGTTTTTTTAAAGATTTATAGGGTAGATGGTTAAGGGTAGAGGGTCGAGAGATAGAGGGAGCGAGTGAGAGAGAGAGATACCTGAGAGAGAGAGAGGAAGGGAGTGGGAGAGAGATAGAGGGGGGAAGGGCCGAGGGTAGAGGGTAGAGGATTTAAGGGTTAAGAGTTTAAGGTTTACGATTAAAGGTAGAGGGGAGAGAGAAAGAGGGAGTGACTGAGAGAGAGAGAGATACCTAAGAGAGGGAGATTGGGTAGGAGGGAGAGGGTTGAGAGAGAGAGTGAGGGAGTGGGAGAGAGATAGAGGGAGGGAGGGTTAAGGGTAAAGGGGAGAGAGATAGAGGG